>OX336373.1:59503165-60080665 GCA_946902895.1 Fragum fragum
AAGGCAGAAGAAATGGTGAAGCACTAGTCCGATTTCAAGATCAAGAGATGCGCGATCTTGCTATCAAACGTCATAAGCATCACATAGGTCAGAGGTATATCGAGGTTTACAAGGCAACAGGCAAAGACTTCGTTAATGTTGCAGGAGGTATGATTCCTAACCATAGTTGTTTTTTTCCATCTGACCAGCTCATCAGTTTGGATATCAGGAAAAGATTTGTCTACAAAAAAGTTATTTATTTGCAGACCGATAACATTTAAAGAACATGTCAATTTTGTCTTATATTCAAATTTTACTCTTTTTCTTTTCTTAATCTTGTTTCGCTTATAAAGCTGAACATAATTCTTTGGGGACCATCTTTATTAGTTAAGGTCGTGAATTGTCAGATTATTTAAAAAATAAAACACAAATCTTTCGTTTACATGAAAATCCATCGGTTATAATGCTGTAGTTTGGCAGCTGAAGGCTCGAAGAGAAATCAGTGTTAGTACTTGTGTGAGAAATACCAGGATTCTTTGGTTAGATGCCATAGGCGCCGCGATATGAAAGGAATGCTGTTAAACGTCTCATTCAAACAAGCAAATCAAGTTGTGGATATTCTTTGGTTATGTAAACTATTGTTAACTATGAAATGTTATTTTCTTAAATAACGAGTAAATTTAGTTTACCCTCAAATATGCGATGAGATGAAGCTATAATTGGGGCCATTTTGGATTTCCATTTCAGGCAGTAATTCCGAAGCTCAAGCTTTCCTTTCACGTGGAGGTGAAGTTATTATTAGAATGCGTGGTTTGCCCTTTACTGCAACTTCACAACAAGTGGTAAGTTACTTCAAATTCTGATGTTGTTGTTGTTAAGAACCTTAATTGTTCTATCATAATGTTTTATGAATCAAATTATGAATTCTTATTTATTGAATTTTGTATTACCCTGCGTGTTTTGCTTGTTGTCTATTTTTGCTTTGTTAACGCGAAATATGCAAAATGAATTTATTTAAAGAAAGCTATTCAAAAGACTGCTGGCCACTTTAGTTTGTTTATATTATCCGTTTTGAATGTCCGAAATTCCACAAGAAATACCAAATTATCTCATCTGTATTTTAAGTCCGCCCTCCGGTAGACTATTTCCGGAACATTACAATATTTTGTCTTTACAATAATATATATGAATTACGCTTTATACCATACGCAACAAACAGAAATCCTGTGTCGAATAACATATTCAAAATTTTAATCTTATAAGTCTTTAAAACCGGAGCACCTAACTCAGCATGGTCACTTTTATAAATGTGGTTAGGAAGCAATAAAACGCCTTACCGAGTCATGCTTAGTATATTTGGCGTGCATGTTTGACCTGACAAAAAGTTGTTTATTTTGGTCTTTCCTTTCTCACGTATACCGCTGTCTTACTGAAATACGTATGCCTGATTGTTCAATTCCGTAAGTCAACATCTTTATCCTTTCTTCTTTAGTCTTTCTTTAATGTTGTCTCATGCTATGTCCCATATTTTCACAACTATATTTGGATCAATGTAATTTCATATACTGGACTAACCAGAGTTATTAATATAATAATGCTTTTTGGCGTTTGAATTCAACCTTACAATATTGATTTCAGCATTTTGGAAAAATTGGAACCAATAGATAAACATGGTTACAAATACGAATGAATAACAAAATAAGTAACCATTACTGAAGGTAAGTTCGGGAAGGATTATTATGTCTATGATACGGTATACGGAGTGTGGTAGGGTTCGTGGACTTCGGAATCTAGTGTTTTGGTCGCCATTTTGGATATGGTAATTAGGTGAAAGAACAAGCCAATCAAATTGCAGGATTCTACTTAAGCTGGTGCAGGGCCTATCTCTTGAGAGAGCGCCTCGGGCGATGAATGGTGGTCATTATCCTCATGGTGGAACATCATTTCATTTATCCGGGATGGATCTTTAATAGTTTATTTACTGTTTCAGTAACCTTTAGGAATTTTCAGGGTCGCGCATTTGAGGCTTTCCCATTAGATACTGCTGTATTTCCTCAACCAGGATACCTTTATGACAATAAACAGTAACAGTTCACCCCGATAATATTTATGTTTACTTCTGGTAGTGGGCTTTAAACCTTATCCTACAAAGCAAATTCTTACATCTGATTCCATAATAACTAACTCAGAAGATTGTTTTACGCACAAGAAGATATAATTCAAACGTATTATTCAAGCTAAAAAATACGATAATTAGATCTCATAAACTATGGGCTCTGATTTTCGTATATATTTGTATGCCATGGAAGTTACAATTTGTAGGATAAGGATTAATTGCAGTAACTATTTCTATACAATGATTCACTAGACACCCTTCTAACTGGCTCCGTGTTTTACTAGGTTACTTTGTGCATGGAAGGCCAAGGGTGAAGGTCAAACATTGTATCCATGGTTACAAAGGCGGTGCCTTTTACTTTCGTATGCACAGTGTATGTTCAGTAACAATGTAAAAATAACATTAACACCCTCCAAATGTCACCGAAAAAGTGTTTTTACTGAGTGGTGGCTCTATGTGTAGTCTAGTTTATGTTGAAAAATACGTTTGCTACTTTTGCTATGGTGATGTAATCACCGTTTTGGATGCAATTGCCTTTATTCATGAGAACAATTTGAATATGCGATTTGTCTGTGATGCTACAGAAAAGAGAAATAAGACCCAACAACAACAATAACAACAATAACAATTTGATATTTGTTTATATGAAAAAAAATGTCTAAAAGTAAATAACGCAAAGTGTGTAAAATAAAACAAAGTGTCTTCAAGGTGAGAAAATATGAGACGTTTTCTTTCGATGTAGAATTTCTTAAGGTCTTGAAAACAAGTGATTGAAGGGAAAGGTTCGAACATTTGTAGGAACATTTTGGAATCCTGTTGGAGTCCTGTTAGATGTTTGAAGCATAATAGGTTCGAAGTACTCAAGAGCCAGTCAAGAATCTTTAAAAATATACTTTATCGAACAATAGGATTGAAAAAGATAGTTTTTATCAAACAGAATAAGAAGAGTAGGACATCTTACAGAGGAGATTGAGAGAAAAAAGGTGTAACGTACCCCCCCCCCAAAAAAAAAAACACAAAAAAAAACAAACAAACAAAAAAACACAAAAAAAAAACAAAAACAAAAAAAAAACCACACAGCAACAACAACAACAACAAAAAAAAAAAAAAAAAAAAAAAAAAAACCACCTATAACAAAACAAACAAAATCTCGACGTATTCTGTTGTTTTGGATATTTTCCAAACCTCGTACTTGAAAACAAGCTTCGGTGAGTTATAGATACACGAAATTCAGATTTATAAGTTAAGAATACAAATAAGATTTCAGGCATCTCTATTTGATACTCAGTATAAGTCTAAGTATGATGTATTTTTTGAAAGTTAAATACGTATTTGCCACCAGGATTTTTACCCTGGTGATTGTTAGCTTTTTTAGAAAAGTAATTATTATTGTATCCCATTGTTTTAAACAAGAGAATGCTATTCTTTCTGCTTAAATATTTTATGCTTAAGATGTGTTATTGAATTATATAGCTAGACATTTTGCTAGACGGTCTATGCCAATTGCTTTAAGGTCAATGGAATGGTATGAGTTTTAAGAGAGAAGCATGAGTTTAAATTCATCATAGTATTGCTGCGCTGGTTTAAGATATTTCATAAAGACTATGTGTTTTAATACTATCAACTCAACTTACTGTTATTACCCACACGACGATTTATTACAGAAAGAGGTCATTAACGGCTAACAAAATTTCATCAATTTTTGCTTATTTGTAAATTGTAGAATACTTGAAAGCTTTTATGACTGACTTTGTTAACGAAAACGTAACGTACTTCTTCAACCCGCATGCTACGATATTTTTTCTTAAAAAAGGGGTAAAATGAAATTGTAAAAGGATCTCTTTTTAAAAGCTACTACCAGTTTCACCAACGAGTCTAAATAAACGTTATCTTAAACGAGGATTCTGATTGGCAGAGACCTGTGTCTCGGAACTTAGGGTTGCTTTATTTTCGTTGAGAATTTCAAGATTATTAAGATTTAATCGGAATATCTCGCGCCACACAGTAGAAATACAGCTGAATCTCGAGAGATGTCCGATTAAAAAACTTAAGAAATCATAACAATCTCAATGTAAAGAAAATACCCAAGGTTGTGAAAATTAAATCTAACTTTCTGGTAGGACTTGTTGATGAATATGGACCCAAGAGATCAAACCAGTCTAGCAAATTGTGATGTATGTTACTCGTTGGTCTAAAGGCTACAAATTTCAGTTTCTAATAACTTCGAAACGTTGAAATCGTGATCCATGGATAATTATATAAATAAAATGGGAAAATAATACATGTCAGGAAACGGTTACGTATGAAGTCTTTCCTATGCTGCATTTTATAAATATGAACTATGAGCTGGTTTAACCCTGTACCTTACAACAAAATTTTAGACTGCTTAAAATTGAAAGAAGCCACAAACGTCAATTCAAAGTTGGTGCAATTTAGGAAATCTTTATCTTTGATAGTAAAAAAAAATGTTGACATTGCTTATTACAGGCAAGTTCTCCATTATCCAGAATGTTTCCCAAAGTTTTTTTCTTAAGAGGCGCCAAAAGGCGTCATTGTTTGGGACTGGGTTAATCAAAGGACTTGTACGTTGCACATGTATAGTCAGCCGAAAAAGGACATTTTGGGAAATGCGAAAAATATCGATTCTTGTCAGCCTATGCGGACTGTGCAGGCTGACCAGATTCGAATCTATTTGCTCTTTGACAATTTTAAGAATCTATAATGACCATTCTACCATAGCTGAAAATTATTTTCGTAAGTGACCTCTGGTACCTATGGTCAATTTTAGTAAGGTTGATCATGATTTTCATCAAATATACACTCGTCTTACACGTAATATATTTTTGGGTGCATATACATATCCTAAGGTAGACTTGACCAGTAACTTATATTCAAACTCATACTTCATACCTGATGAGTAGTTATTCATTTTTACACTGAAATGCATTCTCGCCTGTTTTCATTGCTTTAATTGTTCAGAAAATGACACATGTATGAAAGATTGAAGTAATATAACATTGTGTTCTTTGTTAGATTATTTTGATCTTCTTGAATTTATCTTGTTTCATTTTGTTTGGTAACTAAAATGGAACTCTGGATAGAAACCAAGTGTAAAAGCAAAGACCTGGATCGCTGTAAGTTCGTGTGTGCGTTTAAGAGCAATACACGCGAGCATGACCAGTATTCTTAAAAACGCGTAAACCATTTTTATGACCCCGTATCGAAATAGTTGGGGTATATTGTTTTAATGTTGTCCGTCGGTCTGTTTGAAATTTCTCCCACAACACGTAATATTTACATATCAAGATACAGTCGACCGAAGCCATGGCGCATTTGGTAGCGCGCCGGACTCTCAAATATGATGGCCAGGGTTCGATCCCGGTTGCGGCAAATATCCTTTACGGCATTTGTTCTTACCAGTGGGGGGGGATAATCGTAAACCTAAGTTGGATGAGCAGCCGAAGGCTTGTAAAGGATGTAGTGGTAGTACTTGTGTGAAAAATTTATGGTTAGGTGATCCAGTCGCTGCGATATGACTGAAATACTGTTAAAAGTGGCATTATACCAAACAATCAAGATGCAATGCTCATATTTGGCATATTGATAGATCTCATCGATATGCATCTGCAGATACAAAGGTCGAGGTAATGTGACAGGGTCAAGGTCACTTGTCATGATTAGATTCTCGAAACAAAATGTTACGGGGCATGGTGTTTCACAGACTCATCTTGTACTTTGAAGAATTAAGATTCTGATAGACCGTTTGTTTGCAGCATTTCCTTTTTTTTTGTTACAATTGAAGATATTGGTTTGAGCACAGGTATTTGGCTGTCGTTAATGTAACAGATTACTCACTTCAAAGTAGTTATTGTTTTCTGTTTGAACTTCTCTAAAGTATTAGTTTAAGGTCCTTTTACCTAAGCTTTTGTTGTGGGAAATGACAATAACCATCCTTGATTGAAGTTATATTTATCTTGAGTTTTAAACAAAGTGTCAAAGTGGTTTGCAAGATACCCTAATTATTTACAACAGTAGTGTTTAAAAATGTCCAGTTTCAGTACGTTATTTAAGAATCTGATGTCAGTCTCATGTTACTGTAAAATTGCACCATAAAATTTCGTCATGATTCTACCTCAAACGATAGAAAAGAATTTATTTTGACAAATGAAGAATTATTGATTTTACCTCCCTTTTACGCGAACAGATCATATCATACATAAGCTCTTTTGTTGTCCATTTAAAAATTGCCGAATGCTTTGTACTTAGAATAATAAGTCGGACAACCAGACCAAATATATGCAAGTTCGACGCCCAGTCTAATGCCAACGTTACAAGCTGTAATAATACTTTTATGAAACCTTGTATTTGAAAAGACATCTTTTTAATCATTACCAGACGACAGAATGGTCCAATTTCAAAGAATTTGCAGAGGAAATTTTTTTTGATGAAATTTAAAATAAATCTAGCTAACGTTACGAATAATGGAGAAATTATTTGTATTTTGGGGGCGTCAAAAAGCGGGGGAGTTTGAGATTGGTTAAGCTGGCCCATAACTGTTCTTTTTTAGTCTTTAAACCCGTCAAAACTATACATTGCAGCTCGAAGCCGTTTATCCACGAAGAAATTGCTTCATTTTGAAATATGTTTATTGTTATTCTTTACAGCTAGAGTTTTTTGCTCGAGAGCCTAATTCCTGTACAGTTTTGGACGGAGAAGATGGGATACTGTTTGTACACTACCCTGACGGAAGGTCCACGGGCGATGCTTTCGTTCTTATGTCAACAGAGGAAGAAGCCGATAAAGGGTTGAAGAAACACAGAGACATCATGGGAACGAGATATATAGAATTGTTTAAATCAACAACTGCTGAGGTTCAACAGGTATACTGAAATGTTAACTCATAGTTATCTATAAAAACAGATGTTTTAAATTGCAGAACCTAGAAGCCTAACGTTATTGTAAACGTGATTACATAGAAGCAAATTATTATAGTAACTATTGTAAGGTGCGAAGTAGAGGAAACAAATGAAAAATAAGTACTTGTAACATGAAAGGGAGATGCAGTGGATCCGCGATAACTAGAATTTCTGATTTATTTCCAAATGAAAAGAAAATTAGAACATATCTAAAATCTGACCCAAGTCAATTGAAAAGTAGAAAATAGAAAAGATATTGAGGAGAGTTTGGAAAAAACAACTTTATTTCTTGTTTTATTTAAGTTAATGAATTAAACAGTTTTGAAATTGATCCACATCTTTGTCCTACAACTTTTCTGGTCAAACTTTTTTGTAGCTACTTGCTTTTTAGTTATAATTTAAAGTTTATCATTCAATCGACAGGTTTTAAACCGAAGTATGGACCCAAGGAACCCTGAACCCCAAGAAACCCAAGTGGCCTTACCTCCATTGATTGCTCAACTTCCGCCTCAAACGGCGCTTCCATACATTCCACAAAGTCTCATAACTAGTGGGACAAAACGAGACTGTATAAGACTTCGGAATCTTCCAGGGGGCGCACAAGTCACAGACATTCTGTCTTTTTTGGGAGAATTTTCACAGTTCATTGTTTATCAAGGTGTTCATATGGTTTATAGTGCTCAGGTAAGATGTAATTAATTTTCTATGGAAGAGTAAATGACAGTGTATTTGTTTAAGAAAGTACGACAAATAGGTACTCGACGTAATATCAAAATAATTGTTTCATTAAATAATAAAAACAAAGCTTTTAAATCGTAGAACGTACAATGGCTTTCTTTGATAATTTTCTAATTCTCGGACAAAGTATGCATTTGTATCACCTGGCTTATCGTAACTCTTTATAAAGTTGTTCGTTTTATAAGGGAAACAACCCAAACTCCAAATTAACCAATACAGTTTTTGCACCTATCTATGATAACCTTCACATGCGACACTTTTTTTTGGGGGGGGGGGGTCTTACTGTTAAAATGATTTTGACCGGTAAATAGTTATGTTTTGCTTTCATTGCTATCTACTTATTTAAGAATTAAGTATACATTCCGGAGTTCATCACATTTTAGCTCGACTATTCGAAGAATAGATAGGCTATTCCAGTCTCCCGGGCGTCAGATTCGGCGTCAGCGTCGGCGAAATTGTTTGTTTTAACCTTACGTGCAAGTGTCATATCTATTTCTACTAATGCTATTGCACTGAAACAATGCACATGTTTTTGTGACTAATATATGAGCCTCTTGACACATATTCAATACTACGACATTCATTTTACTATAATTTAAACCTTTTCGGACTAAGAAATACTTTGGTAAACCTTGCGTGCAACTGTCATATATCTTTAATAACTCTCTTTCTACGAAAACTATTGCTTTGAAACTTTGCACATGCTTTTTTGACACTAATATCAGCCTCTAGATATAGATTCGTTACTTTGACGTTCATTTTAGGGGATTTTTTACACTTTTCGGACTTAGAAATTCTTTGTTTAACCTTACGTGCAACTGTCATATATTTTTAATAACTATCTTTATACCAATGTTATTGCTTTGAAACATTGCACATGTCTTATGATATTATCAGCCTCTAGACGAAGATTCATTATTCTGACATTCATTTTAGAGGACTTTGAACCCTCTCGAACTTCAAAATTCTTGGTTAAACCTTACTTGTAACTGTCATATGTCTTTAATAACTCTCTTTCTACAAATGGAAGTGCTTTGAAACTTTGCAAAAGCTTTCATGACTATCATATCATCTTCATGGCAAAGATTCATTACAATTACATTTATTATAGTGGAGTATTAGCCCTTTTCGGACTTAGAAATTCTTGGTTTAAATTTGCGTGCAACTGTCATATATCTTCGATAACTCTCTTTCTACGAATGCTATTGCTTAGAAACCTTTCAATTGTTTTTCTGATAATGATATCAGCCATTAGACACAGTTTCGTTACTCTGGCATTCATTTTAGTGGAATTTTAACCCTTTTCGGACTTAAAAATTCTTGGTTTAACCTTATATGCAACATTTATCTTTAATAACTCTTTTTCAACTGATGATATTGCTTTGAAACTTTACACATGCTTTCATGACCATCATATCGTCTTCTATGCAAAGATTCAGAACAAATACCTTTATCGTAGTGGAGATTTAACCCTTTTCAGTTTTAAATATTTTTGTTTACTTAACATCTTAATTGAAAGATTTTTTTCTTTATTACCACTTGGGTATTATGCCTTATGTCGACATTGAATCGCTGTACTATCCAGTACTCAAAAAAGTCGAGTGTTGCTGTCTTCTGACAGCTCTTGTTGTAGCTCAAGATTGCCATTCTGAAATGATTACGTAGGTTTATGACGGTTTATACAACTATCTCGTTCATACAAAACTGATTTATGCTACAGGGAGAGCCTTCAGGTGAGGCTTTCATTCAAATGACGACCGAAGAGGCCGCCCAACTCACAGCAATACATCGTCACAGACGACAAATCATTTACGCGGGAAAGAAGCGCGCCATAGAGGTGATACAGTGTTCCGGAGAAGACATGAACCTCGTACTGACACACGGTATTACGTCACCAACTCTGTCTCCAGTCACGCCCATAGCTCATCAGGCAGCTATGCCTACCATCACTCATGCACCAATCATACAACGCCAACTTATATCGCCAGGTGAGTGCCATGATCTGTCAATGACATATTTAATTAATATGAAACTAGTATAATTTCTTTCAATGTATTAAAATGTGGCTGTATTCATTTCGATGTCCTTTCTGAATATGATGTAAAAACAGTGAATGATTAAAGATACAATGTGTCTGTAAAGCTTTCGGTGCCGTATTTTAAAGTTTGAATATAAAATATTGAATTAAGTTTATCAAATAGACGAACAGCTGCTGTAGCATTACACTTTTATATGAAAATGTCTTTACTGTGAAAGTAATTGCTCTTCTTTGATATTATTTTCCCTCCGTTTTCAGGAACCACACTTCTGCCTTCCTTGACAGGGGCCAACAACCTTGCCACGTCCTTCGCACCCACCTTGCCAATCTCACCATTCACACATATTCCACAGCCCATGGCGGCGGCGCCATTATCCCATGGACTCGCACCTATAGCAACAGCAGCCACGACCCAGAGACCGACCATGTTACCACAGATTATATACTGGTACCCGACCCCGCCTGTCTCCCCGCAGACATATTATACTAACACAGCAACTCCATCCATGGTGGTCATGCGTGGATTACCCTTTAATGTCTCCGTTCAAGATATTCTAAATTTCTTTCAAGGATTTCCGGAGGTATGTCAAAGAATTAAGCCTCAACCTTCATTGGTGATTGTCATAAAAATACTGAAAATTGGTCCGTTTGAATTTCGCCATCTTGAATCAATTGTCAGCATGCATTGACAGGCATCATAGTTCTTTTGTGAAAAAGACATAACAGTATGAAGGACCATTTGTTCCATTTGGGGCGTTCCCGCTTTAGCCAACCAATATGTTTTCTGATTATTTTTGCCTTATTTTGGTGAAGGTCTTCATAGGGAAAGAACAACCCATCTGTATTCCTCCTAGAATATTTATTTCGTCGCCACTTTTACAGAAACAAGAAATTGATCTTTCCACTTTGCATATATATTTTTAAATACATTGAATTAAGCATAATTAAGTATACAACAGGGTGTCCACGACGACCAAGGATGGATCGAGAGGTACTGTACAACAGATCCAATTAAGGGTTTCGCCTTACGATGTCTGGCTCTGAAATTTGAAAATAAGAAGTAATGCAAAACATGAAAATCTAGTCTTTATTGACACATTACAGTATATATAAATATACGATATAAAGTTTCGAATGGTAGAAAAAAAGAAGAATACTTGTCGCTCAAACAAATCAAGTTTTGTATTCTATCACTTTCAAAGTGATTTTAAGGGACCGGATGCAAGATATTTAGAGATAAAGCGTGTACCCTTGGATATGTAACGGTCCATGCATTATTGTAATCTTTGCTTCTGTAAGGATAAACTTTTTATCCGTTGATTTACTATTTTACACATGTTATAAAGCCTATAAAATGTTCGAAATTTAAGACGACGTTTATTATACAAATTGGATCCGTTATATTTTGCATGAATCAAAAATAATTTCACGGCCAATTTCGTACTCGGCGAAACTCTTTGTATCTGTATTGCCTCTAACTAACAATGTATATATGTGTGTAGTGTCTTCAGTGTTTTGTTTATATAACCACCTTCCTGTATAAATGTCTTGTAGCACTGTAAGCACCCATTTCTACAGGAAACGATAATCACTAGTCGAAACATTATGGATATGTTAATCTATACTTCCGAATCGATCAATTGGCAACTTATCTTTGAGTTGAACAGACAGAAAGTGAAGCCATATAAAACGACCGAATAGTCTTCATAAGCATGAAGCCGCCGTCCAAGCGCAGTCGGTAGCGTATCAGACTGCTAATTTTCAATTATGGGGTGTCATGGTTTCGATCCCCGGCTGCGGCACATATCCTCTCCGACATTTGTCTCTTACCAAAAGGTAGATAACTGTTAACTTAAGTGGGATAGTAGCTGGGTGCCAGAAAAGGATGTGATGTAGTACTGGCTTGATATATACCAGGAATCCATTTTTATGTGCTCCAGCCGCTGCGATATGGCTGAAATAATGTTAAAAGTGGCGTTAAACCCCATTCAATCAATCGATTTATAAGTATGAAATACTTTTTTTAAACTACGTTTTCTGTCTAAAAGATATTAATTTACAATGCTTCGTTTTAATAGATCAAGAGTATAGTTTTGGTTTTTATTGAGGTTTGAATTAATTTAGGTATGAAACTGAAATTCTAATCACACTGTATACAGCTCTTAAATGGGTTCATAAAGAAATTTTATTCGGTTTTATTTCGATACTCATTTTAAATATTCCCTTCTTTTCTTAGTGCTAAAAACAATTTACCTGTTTGAAATGCAACTACCTATTACCTTAAGGAAAAAATAGTTATGTACTTAAATTTCATTGTGGTATAAAAAACAAAATGTTCAGTCACGCAAAAACAACGAATATGGTCAAAACTAAAATCATTTTTAAGCACAAAACAGCAGTAGATTTGATTATCGTTTCCATTCTTTCCTTGTAACCTTCTCGTTTTTTTTATATCACATATCTAGACTTTGTCTAATTCGGTAGCGCGTCAGACTCCTAATCTTCAATCATGGTGTGTCATAGGTTCGATCCCCGGCAGGGCTCATATCCTTTCCGACATTTGTCTCTCAAAAATGGGTGGATAATCATGAACCTAAGTGGGATAGCAGCTGGAGGCTAGGAAAGGATGTAGTGGTAGTACTGGTGTGAGAAATACCAGAAATCCATTGTTAATTGCTCCAGCCGCCGCGATATGAATGAAATACTGTTAAAAGCGGCGTTAAATCCCATTCAATCAACCAATCTTTATTTGATTAGTCAACATTTCCTACAATTATCAAAGAGCGGCTAACAATGAAATAAAATCTACAGACCAATCAAATCATTCATTAAGACCGGAAGTTAACTATGACCACCGATAGACATTTGTGTTAAACCTTTCTGTTATTTTGACGATTTGAGCGTCATACTTACAGCTCAAATAAAGAGTAGTTACGACGATTAGGTCGACAACCAACTATAACACTTTTTTGTTACACGTTACTCTCCATGAATTTTACTTTTTACGGAGATTAACATCTAAATTGAATTTTCTGTTGGAGGACAGTGGGAGAGGTTAGCAATCTGTAAATTATATACGTGTGCTAAATAAAGACACTGAAAATACTAGACGTTCACGTAATAATTTAATTGTTAGTTTCGTCTATCAAAAACGAGCCTTCTGATTGGTCGAAAAATTTAATTCATACCTCCATGAAAAAAAAAATTTGAGCACGAAGCCATTTTGTATGCTTCCGCACAAAATAGTCCCATACAAAAAGGTATCTAAATTTATAAAGCTTTTTTTTTCGCTCGATGCTATTAAATTATAAGAAATGAAGAGAACATTTTTTTGCTTCGCGTATTCATACAGTGTGATTAGGTTTTTCGGTTCATACCTCCATGAAATCAAAAAATATTCTCTTCATCTCTTAAATGTATTTATAGTATCCGCTGATCGTGAAACGTTGAATAAATATGTGACATATGTAAAGAAACTGCTTTCTATCTAAATATATGAATCTTGAGATTCCCTCTCAGAGTGCATTTATTTGAATCCTTGCATATATTGTTGAAGATAACTTTAGCAACTCAAAACTTATTAGGCTCCCTCATAGATAAGTTCGGGGGCATATTGATTACGGATGTCCATTTGTTCTCCTGTCCGCCTGTCTACGAACAGAAAGCTCAAAGCAAAAACAGAACATTTTGCTGTTATTCAAACACCGTTCAAGACATATACATTGTAATTTATATTTGGGACATAATTTCCTTGAATTAATTGCATCAGTTGGATGTGAGTTTAAGGTAATCCATCAAGGTCAAGGTCACTGATCAAGGTATCATTTTTCTTGAAAAAGGATGTTACGGGGGCAAGGTGTTCCACAAACTCATCTTGTTTTCTTAATGTAGCTTACAGTGGTGTGCCTATATTTGGTGAAGTCTTTTAATAACACTTAATAACAGTTAATTAGTTTTATTGTAACTAAGGTTATAGCATAGTTCGGGAACTTGAAACTATGAACCAATGGCCTTTTATATAATTCATTTCTTTTTGACGTCTTATAAAACTCTTTGTAAATATAGCTCATGATTTCTTCCAATAACAACCTTTTTGTAATTAAACCCAACATCTTCAATTTAAAGTATTTGATGATTAAGTTCGCAACTAGACAGCAAAAATTTAGACGATTATAAATTCAAATACTTTCAAATCTTTCAAATCTCTGTCTCTTGGTAGAAAGCAGTCAGAAAAATGGAGAAATTGTTTGTTTAGATCTTAAAATGCCTTGTTACCCGTGGCTTATTTTAACAAAATTGATTTGTGTAAGAACTCGGTTCTTTTTCTTTATTAAAAATATCTCGTCTTTATGATTGTTGCAAACGCTATTTTACATGTTGAAATGTGTCCTTATACATACATGTATTATCCTCACCCTATTATTTGATTTTTCTCTATTTTAGGTAACACCGGAGTCTATTCAAGTTCAATATACACACGAGGGTGTTCCGAGTGGTGACGTGTTTGTTATGTTTATGTCACGTGTTGAAGCAGAACGTGCTATTTCCGAGAAAAATCGTCAATTAATTGGAAACAGACTGATAGAGTTATTTATGGTTTCATAGGTTGTGACGACAAAAGTGTTAACGCGATACCAGACGATACTGGTCCAAATGGAGAATTTGAAGTCGATAATTCAAACAAACACAGCATTCCAAATATATATACAATGAACTAGTACATTAGAAAACAATGCATTAAAACAGGAATTTGCATATAACAAACACTTTTTCATTCCCAAAGTGTTTTCCAAGATATATCTAAGGGTCGTTTCACTTTTACCTGTTTTGATTTTTTTTGTAATTGTCAATTCGTTTTTTTATTGAAAATATTTTCATATTTTATGTCTCTTTATTTAGAAATTGTTAAATTGTTAGATATTGTTTATAGCTTTATTGACTGACTTAAGTGGAAAGTTAAAATTACAAAATTAGTAGTCATTATTAACATTTAGGAAAAACGAAATTTCCTTCCACTTTAGTTTCATTACAGCATTAATGGTTAGTTGTTAATCATTCCTCGGTTTTAGAACATTCCATGAAACTCGATTCCAATAATTTTCATTTTAAGGCTTACAGATTTGTCAAGTTGCCTCACTAGAATGTCAAACATTTTGACTTTTTACGCAGACCTGCTTAAAACCAATTCTTAATTGACTGCTACTAAGACAGATTATTTAAAATACCCTTCTAAGCAAATAATCATTTAAAACGTGTACGGAGAGCAAAACCGTGTAGACCTGTAACTATATTATATTAGAAAGCTTTCCTTAAGCAAAAAAGCCAACACCATAACTAAACATATTCAATAAGCGTTAATTAAGAATAAAAAGTCTCATTGTAAATAGTAAGGTTGTGATGAATTATTGTTTTATTAAACAATCAGTTTTCTTTATGCAATATTTTATATTCTATAGCAAATGACATATTTAGTATAGATCTGCATTATAATGTTTTATGTAAGTGTAGGAGAGAATATCAAATGAGAATTTTAATTCTAGTCACTTGATAAAGCTGAATATTTTACATTCGAATCAAAATATATGTAAAGAACTTTCATAATACATCCCGCAATACTGAACATGAACATAAATGCGAGATAAATATATAACCTGTCTGAAAAATATAAATTTCCGCTGACTGTTGATGTAGTCGAAATTCTCTAAATAGAATTAACCACAAGGTTTATGACTTATGAAAACATCAGAGATTGAAATACATAGGGAATCATTTCGCATATTGAAGCTTTAATTAACAGAACAGTCTGTTTAGGTGACAAAGTCAACTGTAATCCTCTTGTTCTTTTCGGGTCACTTTTTTGTTTGTCCTGAAAAAATTTAAAACTTGTTACTTAATTTTCATGACATTCAAATAAGTGCCTAATATAGTGTTCAAAGTGCTATCATTGACAAAACATCAACTAATTGAGCAATCGAAATATTTTCGGGAAAGCAAAATTAATGTATTCTTTTACCATACACTCTTCAGGTCTTTACTTCTGGAAATATGATTTTGGTTGTAAAAGATATAAGATAAAGATCTGAAATTTGCAGACTTGATTAAGAAATCTCCTCTCAGGTCATTTTCCGATTGCTTTTGTTTATTGGGATGGTAAAAGGACGCATTAATTCTGAAATTCCTTCGGAAAGTCATAGTTGTTTTGTCATCAATTGTAAGTAGTAACTCAGTCTTTTGACTGACAATTTAAGTGCACTTAGTCTACGCATGCGTTGTACATTTTTGTAGAGTTTTAGTACTAAGTAGTTTGTAATGTTAGCTGAAGCTAAGTAAAGTTATATATTAAAGTACGTGCATAGCACGTGTCTAACTTTGTTTTATAAAACCTTTTAGCAGACAATCACTAAGTATAGAAAAATAAAGTTGTGCTGCAGACATTTGGATATCAGGAACCGTATTAACCAAGAAGACTCAATCAACGTTTTGCTTTTGAGTTTCATGACGAAAGCTTTGATTTGCCGAGACATATGCCTCATCCAATCACAGCCCTTGTATTTTATTATTATTTTTTCCTTTCTTTTTTTTTTACATTCCCTGCAAAATGGCGCTTTTGGATACCCCTGAAGAGAAATACGTTGGAAAGACTTGTTGGAAAATGAAGACATTGCTTGTTACAAGCAATTTCTTTATTATCTTCAATGTTTTCTAACCCAAAATACAATGATTTCTAAAATTTTATCACTTAAAAACTGCCGCCTGCAACTCCTTTCAGTTTGGGTCAGTCTAAAATTTTGTCGTCTGGAAATTGGTTAAATCGACGAGAAAATGATGTCGAGTGTCGAAAAATGCTGGGCACCAGTATTTCCTCATGCGACCATCATTTGTCCAAATATCGTAGTCCAGATTGTTTGGTAAAAGGTTTAACAACAAAATGCGTGAAGTCTTCCAAACTGAGGTAGAATTTTGTACATAGAAAAATTCAAATTTCAATATGAAATAAGTGCCCTTAATGACATTGGCTGAGAATGACAAAACATAAATGCAATTTACATACTTCATTGGTTGTGAGCGTCTAAAGCTCAATTTTCATTTTGCCATTTTGTTGCAAATTTTACATTCCATTACTAAATATTATTCAATTATTATGCATTATAAAATGTCTTCCATGTTTTCCTTTTGTCAACATTTATTTTCCATTGGTCATATGTATAAATATTATATATGAACAGATCTGCTATATTAAAAGTGTATAGTTGAGACCCGTCACCACAAAAAAAGAAACAATCAGGATAATCCGTATCAATCATGGTCAGATCTCATCTAGTGAATGGCTGACTGACGATGAAACGTTAGCATTTGATAGCTTTTCTGTAACTACGAAACATTCTTCATTACCTTTCTACAAATAAGGCTAACTCCGATATTCAATGGCTTGTCTTTTTAGCAGTTTGTTTTATACATTATCGCATAATTCGTATTTTTTTCGTTTCCACTATATTTTCTATCCTAATCGATACTTCGAAATGCCGTCTGAAACGTCCTTCATTTTATCATACTTGTCTGAAACTTTCTGGTATTGAGTTAAGCTGTTATGACGATGCTTTAAAAGCCCACATAGGATTTATTTCAATTACGAATATTCCTGATAGTTCTTTTATGTGTGTCGCTTCTCATTATGTATCATTTCATTGTAGACTGTGACTTAATTTCTGACATGTTTGCAGAAGAATGAATTTAAATGTACAATTTACTGTGGTATTGCAGATTTTTAACTGTATTCGAGAATACCAATCAAATACTTTATATCGAGACGAGTTTAAATAGACGTAAACTATTTATGGTGAAAAACAAATAACCGAGAAACAGTTTTTCAAAACAAATTGTTATTTAACTCATTACCAGTCGAAAAAAAATTAGACTGGTCCAAATTCAAAGAAGTTGCAGACGACAATTCAAAGTCTTTAGAATTCCAAATATCTCTGTTTTAGTCCCTGTCTTTCTGAAATACAGAAAATACAGAAATTGTTTGCAACAAGCATTTCCTACATTTTCCAAATTTTTTGCTAGGGGCATCGAAAAGGGCGAGTGTGTGGTAATTGGTTGAGACAGAGTTTTTTTTTTTAAGAATCTCCTTAGTCAAAGATCTAATATTCATTAAATCTCACGTCTACAATGCTAAGATATATATTTTTGTACAGAAAGACGCTTTCAGGGTACGCAAAATATTATAACATGAATTACCTATGTACGCACATTTATGTTTCCGCAATTTTGTATTCGATATTATTTCTTGTTAAACCTGACATTAAATTTGATGGATAAAAATAAACTGTCAACCAAAAGAAAGACAAAATGACTATACATTGTAGATAATGCATTCTTCTATGAAACATAAAGCAAATAGAAATTGTTGGTGATAAAACGTCGTAACTATAGTTTTTATTTGCTGCGGTTACGATATTCAAGTCGCCAAACAAACAACAATGCTTTACATAAAAGGCGGAGATCAACATTCACTTCAAATCTTAATGAATGATTTGATTGGTTAATCAATATTTCTTTGTTAGCTACGGTACGTCAACTTCGATATATTCCTTCTTGCACTGGTTGGTAAATTTGATCATTGATTTTAAGGTGATTTTGATAAATGTATTTTTATAACAGAAATATATTGATCGTATGAAAAAAGTCAAATATACGCTAAACTGTGATTAATATGAAACCTCTGTGAGCACATATATTGTTGAACATTCTTTCTCTGATGTGTAAAATGTGTAAGCACTTGGATCCAAATTTAGCTTGAGGTGACTGGCTTAATACAGGTAAGACAATTAATCATGTAAACACATCATCCAAATTAAATGGCCACATGGAGCAAAAACCAAGTTGGCTGTCTAAGAATGAAATTGCGAACTTATATTCAAGTCATACACATCTTAAATTGGACTTTGCAGAATAATGGTACTTAATATTTATTTTTGCTTTATTTTTTTTAATCAATTAAATAGGAGATCTTGCCTATAGGAAGATTTTCTTTGGTCAGTCTGTTTGTTTATCTTTTTATGAAATAGGAATTGAGATCATTAAACAAAAGTGTTACAGATCAAATTTTGAATTCATTTTACCAAAATCGATATGAAAAGTTCAATATGTATGGACGGAACATGTTTGCCTTAGATAATCCAACACCTTTTTGCTCGATGTTACTCACATATTTCTAACTGTAGGTAGATCAAAACAGTTGACAAAGTGTTCTGTATTTTTATCAGCGGTAAAAATATTAGAATATGTATAAATCCGTAATCCAATCAAAATTAAAGGAATTTTTCACTTGAAATGATTTATGGTGTATACAATTGATTTGCATGACAAGTACTAACAGTAACAAACTTTCATTTAATTTTGGATGAATGTGGTGACAATATATTTGGGAGATTAGATTTATAACAAATGTGTATTGCTTTGTCTTTCGTGCTGGGATGGTTATTTAGCTGCTTTTATTTGTGTGAAGAAACATGACGTCATTTATTACGTCATGATTGACATCCCTTGAAAACCTACGTCTGAAGTGTGAAGAAATTTCTTTGTAACCAGCCATCTTGACGAATTATCATTAAAACAGGCCTGAATGAATGTGATTTTTATCAAAAATGATACTGAAATCTTATGAAATCTTTTTAATATATTTGTACTAGATTTAGAAGGAAAACTATTTAATAAAAGGAAAAATGCTTTTGACATGTTTCAGTATGCAAGAGTAGACCTTCTTCTGAACTGCAATCGAAATGGCTGGTTACGTTTATTATCTGAAACACTATTAAGTATTTTCTTGATTCACAATTTCCATAGGAAGAAAATAGTAAATGCGTTTTCTTTTTCAAGTAAAATACACGATTTGTTTATCTAAGCTAGAAAAAATATTAATCCTCCTTTTCATTTCCGAATATTCCCACTTTCACTGTGGTTCTAGCAGGCAGCATAAACAAAGATCACCCTGCACTTACGTATAGTCTGATCTTAGTCTATAAACCTACTCCTGAATTGCAGTTGCAAGTGGACTTTTTCGCAAGATTTTTTGGCATTTTCAAAACGTTTTTATTCAGTTTTTCAACAAAACAATGTCTCAAAGTTTCACCCTATCAGTCGACAAAGATGTACTCATTGAAAAATAATATGCATTTACTCTTTTATCTTGGGGTAAATGTGATTGTGAGATAAGATCTCTATTCTTGTAACTGGGCCTCTGGCATCCATGAAATTACTGATCTGTCTAATAAAACATATAGAAAACAGCAGCGAGGTGGTGGTTTATGGTTGTGGTGTTCATTTTATTTATACATGGTGATGGTTGTTGCTTCGTTTGTTGTATACAGTGTATACCCTTAACATCGGAGTCGGACGCGCAACGGTAATGGGCACGTGTTTCTGTTCGGGGACGGTTGTTAACATAGTCAAACAACCCTTTAGGACTTTTAACCAATGTCTACACAAAATAGTGATAGAGAGTGATTCAGTAAATAAAACGAAGTATTAAAGAGCCCTAACATATGTAATGGAAGGGAAAAAGAAAGAGAAAACCCAAAATAAATTGAATAAAAAAATCTATTTTTTTAACATTCCAATATTCATACTGATAATATCTCAAGATTATGGAAACTGCTTTTGAAGCGGGTCGTTTTAGTAAAAGATGTTGAATACCACAGGCACTACTAGATTTAAGTCGGCTCTGACAGTTTTGTTGAAATTAATAGAAAACAGTCTCAAACTGGATTTAACCCATTACCCGACGACAAAATTTCAAACTGGTTCTAATTGAAAATTGTTGCAGACGGCAATTATTTGTTGATAAAAGTTATTTATATTTTTTGTCTTTTGAAGTAGAAAACATTGTGGATAAAGAAGAAATTGCTAGTAACAAACGATTTCTTTATTTCCACTTTGTTTTATCATTATTTTCTTCTTCGAGGGCGTACGAGAGAGCCATTGTGAGGGAATAGGATACGTTCTTTGCACAACATTAAGACAATTAGAATTTATCAAGTGTTAAGCATATTGATAGAAAATTAGGAAATGAAATCTATATTCATGCAAACATAGAAATTATAAAAGTAAAGAAAAAAAAAAAAGAAGAAGAGAGAAGCGTTATAAAATGAGATTGGTTGAATAGATAAACGATTTTAAAGTAGTTTAAGTGAACACATATGAATGTTTTCATATTCCTTAGGAAGAATGAGTAAATTATTTGACTCTTTTATCTAAAAACACAGAAAGCGGACAAAAATCTGAACAAACATGAGCAATAGCTTGACTTTTAACCCTCGTCATACTGAACCCGGAATATACCTGTTTTTGCAGGAGGTATGGACAAAACTCAGCCTGCGCACATGTGCAGTCTGATATTAATCTACACCTGCTGCATGTCTCTTTTAAGCTAGAGTTGGTCAAAAATAAATTTTCATAAAAATATTGAGCCACAACTAGTACATGCAGTGCTGTCAGTCCTTTGAATTTAATGCATTTCTGTAGAGGATTTTATTCAGAATGACAAGGGTTGAAAGTTTATTTCATTTGTAGCACAGATAGTGTGACATTGGTTCTAATTTCTAATGGTTTCTTTACGGAAGTGAATCTCTTCGAATACTAAATACTAAGATATTTAACACTTTGGGAATTTGTTGGTCCTGGTGATTAATTATCTTTTCAAACGCTGTTTACATTATCAGATCACATTGGTGTAAGTTTGAAAAACACAATAGGTGTAGGTGGGTGGACTTATGATGTTCAAATATACACACACACATACATATATACCTTTGCATACAAGGTCAGTAGGGGTACAGGAGACATTAAGCACATGCACCGATGTTGTTGTTTTGTCCATAGTCTGTGATATTATTTATTAATAGTGTTAATTGATAAATTGGTGTACCAGTGCGAAAAGGTCGTAGAGATTCTTCCGATCTTAAGTCTTTATGACATTAAGTCAGAGGGATCTATACTCTTGTTTAGAACTAGGTCATCGAAACTCGTGTTTTTATCTTATCAAGTCGGTGAACAGGTCTCAGTCCATGTTGTTGTCGGGATTTCGCGGTAAATTCGTGAATTCTCGATGGGATGACTGGCCGAGCCGATTGCAGAGAAAATACCATGATTTTAAGATGCGTATATAAGACAAAGTCATTATTATAATGACTGATGATTAAATGGAAAGTAGCCTTGCAGCCATATAGGATGGAGGTGAACATGATATTGCCATAACAGAGGATATTGATCTTCTCTTGATATTGATTTTGTTTTAATGTCAATCGATTTTATTTATTATTGTGTTTTGAAGTATTAAATTGTCAAATAAAATCTTTTAAAAATTAAAATTGAAATCTCCATCTACTTTTTCATTGTCAAAAATAATAGGAAAAACTTTCAGGGAGAAGTCATAGAAGAAACGGCAAAAAATCTCATGACATGTCTTCAATTTCTATAAAGTTTCAAACGAGCCCGGCATTATTAAACCATCAACATTGGTAATAAAAGCAGACCTAACGATATTTGAAAAACAACAAAGAACTTGTGCAATTAAAGGGAGATAAATCGTGAATATTACAAGAAAACACGTGCTCATTGCAGCGTTCCGTGCGCCCTCCGTAAAACGCGGTTGCCACAACGTCGTGGTCGTCGCGCGACTTTACCACAGAATTACATAAAAAGGTCATGATGTAAGCTTTGGGTTGTCTATATATGTGTTGGATTGGACTCCAATTTACGAAAAATGTTGGAGCTGTTGTTATGGCACTGTGTGTCTGTCGTGATAAAGAGGGATATAGACTAGTAATTGTTTTAAAATAACTCACCTGACTTCTGAAATGAGGTGATATGATATGAACGCTCGTCCTTTTTCTTAGAAGATGTCTCCACGCAAATCAGTTATTGAAATATGGTTGAACCTAAATCAGGGTTTTCTTCTACTGAAGCTAGAGTTTTTGAGAAACGTCCACAAATAGCTCCTGCAACAGTAAGCTGAAAATGAAAAAAAAAATCATAAGATAAATCATATGGCAAAGAAATTTCATCATTTGCCATGGGCATCACAAAGGGACCCAATACTGAACTTGGTAAAAGGTGCCCTATGGTCCTTTTTTACCCAGCCTTTGTACAGCCTTCTTTTCGCATAAAAGTAGAGAAGATGTATAAAAATCTTGAGAAAACAATGACGTAGACAGGTTGCATCCTTTGAATTTTACATTATGTTGAGACTCTACCTAAATCGTTAAAACGGAATTCATGCTACCATGCGTCCTACTTTACACAGAAACATAGAAATCTGAAACAAAACCCTCCTTAGACAAACAAAAATGCCTAGAAGTCTTATTTCCAACTTGAGACCATCCATTAAGTTGTAAAACGCTACAGAAGACCCATTTAAGCTCCATCCTGACAGGAATCATGAAAAAAACTTCTTGTGATTAACCTTTTTCATATACAATGTATGTTTCATATCCTGCTTATGGTATCATCTGGTGATCCTCTACGGAAGTTTTTAGATTAATACCCATTGGTTTCCATTTCGGCTCCGCCAATCCACACCCAATTTTCACATGGAGACAAATAATGATTCTTTCAAAATCTGTTTTTTGATAAACCAATAGATACACGTGTTTAAAATTTCGACTGTGTCTTCATCTTAAGACACTATCTGGGGAATAAGTCATTTGGTCTCATTTGGGCTCTGCCAGGATGCCTCCTTCCTTACATAGTGAGTTGATCTTCTGAATCATCTAGTCCTAGTCTATGAGGCAGAGGTATTGAATACATCTAGAGACCTTTTACCAAAGTTATGAAAACAATGTCTTCTTGAATGCTATTTAGTTACCTTTCGAGTACAAACTATTTCAACATCCAACCAGAGGATATAAGGGTACATATTTTTTGAGAAAAGTGCTTTGATTTACAAGGACACTGGGTGGGGTGAGCGATTTGGGACCATCGTAATTTTGTGATGACAGATTATATTAAAGAAATTGCAACTGCTTTAAGCAACATTTTCGATATATTTAGATGACAATACTACCAAAAGTGACACTAATCTTAAAGTATTTATTGCTCCCAAATGTATCAATATTTCAGTCGATTTATGTCCCTATTTTACCTTAGATTTCTTTAGATGTAACATTTTCCACGAAAATGAATCGAATCTGAATGTGGACAGATCGGAACGTTCTGAAACTATCGACTATCCAATCACGGAATGATTTATGTAACCAACATAAATTGATTTTGAAATATTTTCATTTTCTGCTCGACAAAGCTTTTCATAGCTGGCTTTTGATTATTCTGAAATTATTGAAAAAGGGGGCTGTGCACATTTTTAGTGAAGATTTTAGGATTACTTTTGTGTGAAATTGTGTCCCATGAGAGCCTTAGAGGCTTTAATGACACGAGTAGTCGACAGACTGGACATTCTACTATTTCAAGTGATGGCTAGTGGCAGCAATATAACATCAAAATGAACACCACATAAGTGAATCCTTGAATAGAGGACTAAAGACAAACGAACAAGCAAACGCACCCGAAAAACACCCTGGAACGTTAACAAAGTTTAACACCAATACCTCCAGTAGTAAAAGTGATCTAATAACTTATCAAGTATAGTGTCTACGCAAGGTTTACTTGAATAGCTCGTCTAGTTTTCGAAAAGAAGAGAAAAATAACGAAAAACGACTAATGTTGCCAGATCCTTTTCATTCAGTTTTTTAATCCTTATCATAATACCGAAGTGTCGTCAAAGTTGGTGTTTGTAATAGAAAAGAGTACAAAAATCCCCGGCTAGTTAAATTATATTGATTATCTAAAGTCGTCATACCAATAGAGCGGTACAGGCCTACCTTTGTGTCCCTTTTTAGGCCAATAAAATTTGTGCTAACTATCGACCTAGACCGGTTTTCGAGATTGTTTGGATCTGTGGAGATTTGGAAGTCGAATAGATATTTGTAAATAGTCGAAGTTTTACCGTAAAGAAGATGCTGTATCAGGCTAATTTTTAGTTTCCAGTTTGGCTTTACTAATGTCTGGAAAGCTTGGGGATCTGTCGAGGTTTATAGAACTCAAATGGTTTTGTTAAGTGGGTAGTTTTAAAACTTGAATTAAATGAGATATTTTACATATTACGAGATAGACATTTGAAGATAAGAGATATCACGCCCTTCCATTACCTTTGTGGTGAAGTATATGAAAAAACTTTCATATTCTAGAACAATATAAATATCCTATAAATTTGAACCTACAGCAAGATTTCAACAAAATCACGAATTTATGTGATCTATAAGGAATAGGTCAATACATCGACTTCTATGAGATGCCATTTCTTTGAGCAAGTCCGGAGTAAGTTATTTAAGAGAGAATAGTTTTTGTTTCATGGAGGTATGAAACGAAAAAAACTTATCAAACTGTATGAATACGCGATATTCTCTTCATTTCTTATAATCTAATAATTATAAACAAAGTAAATACTTTTACAATTTGTTATATCTTTTCGATGGAACTATTTTGCGCGCAAGCATACAAAATAGCTGTATGCTCGAAAAATTGTTCATGGAGTTGTAAATACTTTTTTTTTCGGTCAATCAGAACACTCGTTTTTGATAGACGAAACTAAAATTAAGTTGTAGAAACGTAAAGTACAGTTTTATAAGAATTATAATTATGTACCCAAGGTTAGCCAAGGTTCGCTCTCTTCTTTAAAGGTAAAACTACATCAGCTCTTAATATCCTATAAGAGCTATCCTCCAATTTCCTTCTTTACATAACTGACCAATCGCGGCTGTCAATCAAGGAATATACCGACCAATCAAATCATTCATTCATCCCGGTATTGAGATTTGAACTCCAACATTTGCGCCATTCGCGTGAAACTTTTTTGTTGGTTTTGCGACTTACACGCCATACTTACAGCTTATTCAAGCTGTAGTTACTACGTTTAGGTCGCCAACCAACCATTCTACTTTTTTGTTACATGTTAATGGCTATGCCGTTTAGAATCGAGGCGAGACTTCCTGTTGGAGTCAGTGGGCGTGGCCAAAGCAGTAAGTGGGTGGGGACAGCGATTGGTCAATTAAGTCCATTTCACTGACTCGTCTGATCCCGCCCTAGCTACCACTGGAATTTGTTTGTAAACTGTACTCTAGTTAGGTATTGTTATCGATTACGTTCCTTAAATATGAAGGCTTGAATAATTTGTGAATTTCTTATAAAAAAAAAGAAATAGCACGAATATTATATACTAAACCTGCTGGAAATGAAATTAATCATAAAAAAAACAAACTAGAATCATTTCAGTGGTGTCATTTCTGTCTGAATAAAAATAGGAAAACAAGAAATTCTCAGTTTTAAAAATATATACTTGCATGTTGATGTTTGTGCAATTTTAGGCAGAACTAACTGGCAGTTATCCGTAACAATAAACTGATGCTTGTGTTCAAGTTATGTGCAATAGGATTATTTTATTGGAAAATGTAAATTAAACGAAAAGCATACATTAACAATATATCAAATGCATGTGGTAAAGGTGTAAATAGTAATTTTGTGTACAGAATTCCACTTTCGGACACTTTTAAAAGTTAAAGGTTAATGTCGGGAACATTAAAATCATGCCGAATTACGTGAAAATAATTTACCAATCGAGAATGCCGATCAAGAATCAATCAGCCAATTAAATAATTCATTTAGACAGGAAGTGACCTTTGAACTCGAATATTGGCCGACATTTTGGTACATTTAGTTGGTTTTGCGACTTAACTACGACTTTAACACCGTAACTACAGCTTGAATAAGCTGTAGTTACGACGTTTGTGTCGCCAACCAACCATTTAACATTTTTCGTTGATTGTTAATGGCTATAAATTTTGCAAATAACGCCGTTTTAATATCAAATTAGATGTTCCCGTTGGAGTCAGTGGGCGTTGCCAGCAGAGTTGGGAGGCGGGGTCAGCGATCCGCCATTTAAAGCTCGTCAGTAATGCTTTCTCCTTGTAGAATAGAAGTTCTAATCGAAGAACACTCTTTCGTCAGAACAAATCCTCTAGCAGTTATGCTTTCTCACATTTACAAATCGTCGAGCATAAACATTTCCTCGGCGAACAAGTTGTTATACAGAAACACTAGCTCTCGTCGTAACAAACTGTCGTAAAAATTCTCTCTTTCGGCGTAACAATCTCTTTCGGCGTAACAAATTGTCCAGAAGAAACACCATCTTGCTGTAAGATGAATGTCACCGTAACTAAATCGCTTTGCGTGTATATTGAAAATGGAAAAAAAATTGAATAAATGATATTTCTGACAAATATTTACCGAAATTATACTGAAATTGCCCCTTTCTTTCTCATTATTAGAATCTTATTTTGTAACACATTTGACCGACTATACAAAAAAAAAAAAAAAAAAAAAAAAAAGAGAAGATATTATCTTTCTTATTCAAATATCTAAGATAAAAAATGACAATGTCTATAAACTGACAAAATTACAGCTGTTTTGTACATTAACCCACTCGACGACAACGTTTAGATTTGTCAAAATTCAAAGAATATGTGGACGACAATTTCATAAGATATTTTTTTCGAAATTTTATATTTTTGGGTAGAAATCAGTGCGGGCAACGAACAATTGTAATTTCTATATTTTCTACAACGGATTCACAGCTATTTCCATTGGTCGTACCAATAATCAGACAATTGACCAATCGCGATGGTCAATCAAATAACTAGTCGTCCAATGAAATTATTGATTGAGAACAGCAATGATTTTTGATCTCGAACATTGACCGCAATTTTTGTTAACTTTTTTTCGTTAGAATGGCGACTCAAATATCGTAGCTACACCTTATTCAAGCTGTAGTTGTAGTTACCACGTTTAGGTTGCTAAACATCCACTCTACTTTTTTCTCACATGATACTGGTTCTTTTTCAATATAACGCCGTTTAAAATCGAAACGGGACTTCCTGTCGGAGTCAGTGGGCGTGGCCAACGCAGTAAGTGCGCTGGGCCAGCGATCGGGGTCAATTGATGAATTAAAATCAAAATTATGAATTTTAAACAATTTTCTAATTATCCTTCTATTAAAAGTGTCCGATTTTTGGAATTTATTTAATTATTTTTTTCGAGAAAAAAATACGTAAGCTAGTCATTAAAATGAATTATTTTAATTGTTTATTTTATGGAGGAATTCTTTTTATCTCAAAATATACTTGTCATTGTGTTGGGTCGAATTTGAACGTCATTTACGTCAATGAATATACAGTGACGTCGATAACCTGTGCGTCTTTTTAACAACGACAGATGTGCGCCTAGTGAAGACTCAGATTACTCTGTGCACTCGTGCAGTCTAATCCGAGTCTTCATTGTAGACTATGTGGTTAGCTTTTAACCCATTCCCGTACAATCCCTTTTTTGTACGCGTTTGAAGAAAAAAGTATTGAAAACATTTTGGAAATGAAGAAATTGCTGGAATTAAGCAATTTCTCCGTTATCCACAGTGTTTTCTATTAAAAAATGATGAAAAAGTTTAAACTTTCCTCAACCTGAAATTGTCCTATGCAGCTTCTTTCAATATGGACCAGTCTAAATTTGGCCGTTCGGGAATGGGTTAACTCAAAGGCTGTTTACACGTATCTTGGCCTAACGTACGGGTGTAATTTTTGGAAATGTCTTACACAGGATCAAACATTGGCCTGTGAGATGAAAAGGGTTCTCCTTCGTGTTTTGTGCACAAAAACTGACAAAATAGATCGATTCAAGCAGAGGTTAATCAGTATTTAAAAAATAAAACATATAGTAACCCAGAATGACCATGAAAAGTCTAGACGCTGCTCAGTCCGCGCAAGTCGCCCAGGCTGACAAGAGTCGAGAATTTTCTCTCTTCAGTAATGGTCAATTGACCAATCGCTGGACCCGACCACTGACTCCAACAGGAAGCTCCAAAATTGCAAAATTTATGGTCAGTTATATGTAACAAAAAGTAAAATTGTTGGTTGGCGACCTAAACGTCGTAACAATACCTTGAATAAGCTGTAGTTATGACGTTTTAGTAGCCAATCGAACAAAAGTGCATCACTTCCAGTCCCGATGAAGGGTTTGATTAGTCGATTGATTCTTGATTTGAAATCGCGATTGGTCAATAATCGCCTGACGCGATGTAGTTCATGACGTCAAAACTGAAAAACGGCGGCGTACGCCAAGTTTAGCTTGAGTACTCTAATTTATTCGGCCCTACGCTATGGCTTGATTAACATATCAGGGACACACTGAAACATGTGTTCATTTTACTGAAATATTGTCGTTATTATTATGAAGATTTTATTAAACTTATTATTCTTGAATGTAATTTATTCAGTGAAAATTCAACTTCGTGAAGTTATATATTATAGATAAACTTAGTTATTAAATTGTGAGGTTTTTGCATCCATGACAAATGAGATTGACTGACACATATCGGCAGTTTAAGTATAAAAATACTATTTATTATATGTTCTTCATAGTTTAAGTTCAGTATGCGAGGTTGTGAAGCACACTTCCATAAATATATATGTCTAAAGTGCCTTAAGAAGAGTGTCTGATTGTATTGTTTTATTTGAGAGAGTAAAGAATGAACGTGATAGTAAAATCTTGTTCTGTGTTTTATCAAAGATTACTACTGACTACCAATCCATACAAGTTTATTATATTCCCTACCTAGGAAGTACAGTTTATTGGTTTCACCATGTCCGTCTGGCTATCCGTCTGTCCCTCAGTTCGTCCGTAGACTTTTTCGTTTCCGTGCTCTAACTGTAGAACCAATAGATCTACAACCTAAGAACTTCACACAATTGTTGGCAATGATCCAAGGAGGTACTGTTTAGGGGTCACGTAGGTCAAAGGTCAATGTCACTATTCAACTTTGATTGAAAGCAGTTTTCTTGTTCGATCTCAAAGCCATTTGACTTAGGACTAAACAAAATAATATAAAGTTATCCTTAATCGAAGAGGTACCCTATTGTTTTGGAGTTACGTAGGTCAAAGGTCAACTGTGCTACTTTAGCGACAAAATGCTGATGCGGGTATTACTCTGCTAAAAGCTAGTGACAAATGATTAAAAGGCTACGAGGGTCCCTCAATGATATCAATCCCTTTCTACAACACGAGTACACAGCAACAGGGTTTCGTATGCAGCTTCTTTCAATTGGGACCGGTCTAAAATTTTGTTTATTGGGAATGGGTAAAAGATGTTTAAAATGAGAAAAAATGTACAAAAAAGAAGAAAGAAGAAGAAGAAGATAGAAAAAAGAGAAACGGCACGAAATAGAATATTCTCTGAGGGTTACCTAATAATTGCAGAAGATCTCTTCAACTGGATAATTCTTACAAATCGAATGCCAAACTTATACAGAATATACTATATCTCCCGTTACCAGTTGTTTGTCAAATGAAAGTATTGATTGTTAGTATTAAATTCAGTCAATTTAAACAGAGGATAAGGCGTAAAAGAAAAAATGCTGTGTTTCCGCTAACCCGACCGACCTTGTTTCCGACCCCCCGACTCTGCTGTTTTTATAGGCAAAATGAAAAAAAAAAAAAAAAAATAAAAAATAAAAAAAAAAAAAATCAAATGCCCGACCCATCCTTATTTTCGTCCGACCCATGAAATTCTCGAAATGTACGTTTTAATGACATTTTGGTAGTTTTTTTCCGTTTGCTTCGAACGGAGTTACTCTTCCTGAGTTGCTCAAGCGCTTTGCGGAAGAATTGTCGCCGTAAATGCAAACGTCAAGACGACTTAAACCGGTACCGCCGTCGACTTTAACAAAGCCGACAGGTTGATCCCAATAGACTGCACCAAAAGATTGGCTGATGGGCATTTAATGACGTATATCCAAACATCGAATCTGATTGGTTGATGGATTGTTTGTAAACAATATAGATGAAGCGGGACGCGGAGTTCCTCTTATATTTTACATAAAAAGGATGACATTTCAAGGTTTTTCTCACACACAATTTCGATTGTTCACGTGAGAAATGTTTTAACATTAAAACTACTTACTTTAAAACAACAAAAGTAAGATATTAATCGTATTGTATGGAAATCCCGCGGCGTGTCCAAATTTTTCAACAAAATTTGCTGCGCATGCGTAAGCCTCGTTTTCGACTTTAGTAAGGAAAAAAAAAAAAACATAACGGGCCAGGCTTTCCGTGTATGTACCGAAAATCGGTGTATACCTGTCGGCTTAAAAAGTCGACAGTGGTACCAGTCTACAAGACGACTATGAAGTGAATAAATAACACGGATAATGAGAAAGCGCGAAAGTCGAAAGAAGAAGCGCATCCAAATCACATAATTTTAAAATAAAAAATAACGATTTACCTACCTACCCTGTATTTTCCGCAGCAAAATTTAGAAACACTAACAACAACAAAAAAAGATTCGCCTACCTACCTACCCTCTTTTTCTAGCCCGTTAGCGGAAACACGGCTATTTTTTTAGGCTTAACGGAGAGATATACGAATAACATATTCTACGGCATTTGTCTCCAACAGACAAAATTCAAAACATTTAAAATTCATTTAACCTTTTCCTCATAACGACGCCTTTTGACGCCCCTCAAAAAGAATGGGAAAATATTTTGTAAAATAAAGAAATTGTGTGAACCAAGCAATTTCTTCATTTTCAAAAATATCTTAAACCGAAAAAGTTGAAAAAATAAAAAAATTCATAAACTTTGCGTCAACACTTTACTCGAACAGGGCAATTTGTCAGAGATAAAAAACGCCCCAACAGCATGTGGACGGAGACATTCGCTGTGGAATCAGCAAAAAGTGATTAGTTTGTAGGTCATCAAAGCGATGTAAATACGGGTAATACATGTTTATGACACCCACCAAGGACATTGTTTCGCATTATGTGGGGATTGAAATAGCATCTTACGGACTGAATTTATCATTTGATTGGTCAATTGGTTTTTTATTGATAGTAGCGGTGTGTTGGCAGTGCGGCTGATCCCAATCATTTATAATGCGATTGATGACTGAAAATCACAATATCGATGGCTTAGAGCAAAAACATAGTATGGCTCTATACATTGTATAGAGCCATACTATGTTTTTGCTCTAAGTCCTCGATATATTAACCCTTTTCGTGCTGATCCCGGAATATTCCTATTTTTGGCAGGAGGTAAAGACAAAGATCAGCCTGAACATAAGTGCTTGTACCTTTTATGTCGTGCTTGTTTATGAATTTAATTTTCAAAATAAATATAAACCTACACCTAGTGCTTTCAGTGCTTTAAGCCCTTTGAATTTTATGCTGTTTTGAAAAGAATTATATTCAGCATGACAAAGGTTAACTAGAAATATGGGCGATAAAATATAGTACATGTATATAACAAAGAAGTCTAAAACCTTTACACATTCTTTAAAAAAATCCTTCCACACTCGCATATATTTACAGAAAATATTGATAACCATATATAGCGTATTTTATAATTTCTTTGTATGTCCATAAAAAAACCTTCCAAATCACAGGTTCAAATATTTTAACTCAAGAACTGCAGCAAATGCTATCGGCAAGTATACCAAACAACCATTTAGACCTTCACCGTTAATCAACCATTGCGGTCCTCTCAAACGTCCTGGTGAGTTCATATAGATACTGCCGAGCACTGTCGGGTTGTAACGGTTCCAGAACCAGTGCATCACTGTGGGTGCCCAAAGGGAGTACCTAAAATAATTTTATATAATTATACATTTTCCGGAGTAATTATAGAAAGATCTGTATCCACCTTTCAGTTTTAGAGGTATAATCACAGCAGCAGTATACATTACATCTTTGAATACTGGTAAACACTGAAAGAAATGTATTTGCTCACGTGATTTCACATCAAGAATAAATCAAATTCTGATGTTTTACAGGGTAAGAATGGCGTCATCCTTGTTGAAAAAGAAAACCTTTGGTTCGAAGAGTATTCGCAGGGTTTTTCGTCCCACCAAAGAAATGCTAGTATTTCCTTTCAGTTCCTTTTCGACGTTTGAAATACATCAAAAAAATAATTTAAGACACGATTTGAAGCAACTCCCACTTAGTTGTACATAGCTTTTTATTCGAGGATCGTGAAAAAGGCGGAATTGTGTTATAATGGCTTAATATGGACAAATCTTTAATAGTCTGTAAGTTAATGCAGTCATCGTACATACCAATTTTTGACCTTGACAAGTCTTAAATTGTAATTGAGCTAATTTAGTAATTATATTTAATGAAAGGCAAAATCGAAATTAAATATGCCATTTACATACAGAAAAAGAAATATGGCTAAGACTTGGTTTTAACATGACTATTTCTGCAAAATGAAAAAAAGTGAAACAACAATAAAGCGAAGAGATAAAAACAAATCGTTGCAATCTATGTATATCCATTTACCTAAAATAGCAATGATGCAGAAACGGTTATCGGATTAATAAATCGTTTCGAATATTAAAAGATTCTAATAAATACTTGCAAACTTTAATCAAAACATTACTTTTAGAACTTGACATAAGATTATTGAACTTAAAGATGTTGGGCCATTGAATGTTTTTTTAAGTATTTTTCTTAGGTCAATATATTTAGGACAACAAAGAAGGAAGTGGTATTCATTTTCGATAACTTTTGTTCTACAAACATTACACAATCTTTCATCCCTGGTAAGGTTTAAAAATCTACCAGCTTCAAATTGTAAATTATGACTACTTAGTCTGAATCTTGCGAACGTTTTACGAAATTTTGGATTTTTCAATTCATCTAGATATGGTTCATACTCGAAATTTTCTTTGTAACCGTGATATGATGAAAGTTTTGGGGAATTGCAAATATAAACATTCCATTCTTGAATAAATTGGTCATGAAGTCTTATCTTAATACTATTGAAATTTATCGATCGATTATTTGCAAATCTAAGATTTTGACCAGCAATTTCTATTTATTTTTTCACATTGGTCTAAGTACGTTTCATACAGGATTGGGACATTTCTATTCATTATCTTAGTCCAAAATTTTAAAGCTCTTTGCTTGCAAATGATTGATAAAGGTAATCTGCCAAATTCTCCCAAAACTGCAAAATTTGGTGTTTGTTGCTTTACTTCTAATATTCTTTTTAAAAATTTCATATGTAACTTGTCTACATCTTTAGGTTATACACTCCCCATACCTCTGCTCCGTATAGCAATATTGGCACAACCATAGAATAAAAAAGTGATAATGTTGTTTTCACATCCATACTAACTTTATCTAGCAAGGAAAGTAAAGAGTTATATGCCTTTAATGCTTGATCATATAAACATTTGACAGCTTGATTAAAACTACCAGTGTAATAAAAGTTGATACCTAAATATGTAAAGTTGTTAACAATTTCAATAATCTCTTCATTAATTTCAAAAGTTTCATTGCGAAGAGATTTTCTGTTTTCAAAAACGCATACCTTTGTTTTATTTACATTTATTTCTAGCCCCCATCTTTTCGAGTAATGATAAATACTAACGATTTGAGCTTGTAAACTCACTGGATCTGTAGTTAATAACACAATATCATCTGCAAATAAAATGGGGTATCTTGATAGTACATAGTTCCAAATCATCTTCTGTTAGAGCATTGAAATTAAGATTATCTGAAATGTCGTTAATGAAAAGGATAAATAATATCGGGGACAGCGGCTCACCTTGCTTCAAACCGATGGTTACATCGAAAAAGTTCGAAGTACTTGTTTCATTGGATAATTTGACACATGCTTGTACTTTTTTGTAAATGCTTTTAATCATATTACACATTTTACTACTTATACCTACACTGAAAAGTTTTGATATCAAGAAGTCTCTGTTTACAGTGTCAAATGCTTTTTTGTAGTCTATAAAAACACACCAAAGTTATTTATTATTTGATAAAACGTTTTGTATTAGAGCATGAAGAATAAAGATTGCATCAGCGGTTGAGTGTCTATCACGAGAACCAAACTGACTTTCCAGAAAAGTGTCTTCTCGTTCACAAAAGGAGTTTATACGGTTTCTTAAAACCAATGAAAATGTTTTGATGCAATATTAACCAGGGTAATACCTCAATAATTCTCTGGTTTTCTTTTGTCACCTTCTTGGTGGATTGGTACTATAGCACCTTTAGTCCAAGATTCTGGGTAGATACCAGTATCAAATATATAGTTAAAAATTTTGCATAAGAATGGTGAGATAAAGCTATAACAATCGATGAAAAAATCTGCAACATTATTATCTAAATCACTACTTTTATGTCTATTGAGAGATAAAATAACCTTTTCTATTTCCTCTATTGTAACTGATAATTCTTCTACTTCATTAATTGGGTTTTCATGAGAAGGGGAGTCATTTGAATATAAATTGTGAGAACTCAGATTTGAAAATAGTTTGAAAACATATCTGAAGAAATATCTGTTTCTGCAGACTTGGTTTTCCTGTATTTATTAATATGCTTCCAGAAGGACCGAGGAGAATATTTGTTAAGTTGAACAAGTCCGTCTCTTTCTCTATTTTTGAATTTAATTCTAGCGGATCTTTTTACCTTGTTATAATCTGATCTAGCTAACAAAAAATTGGCCTTGTTTTCAGCAACAGGGTGTTTAGAAAATTCTCTCTTTCTTTCTTGGAAAATTGATTTAGCTCTTTTACATTCATCATTAAACCATGAGGCTGTTTTTTTTTTGTATAGTTCTTACCTGGATTATTATTTTTACACATCGTCCGCCCGCAAAATTTAAAAGATATATTGTAAATAAGTTCTTGGAAATATTTCATACAAGTATCAATACCGTACTCTTTCCGGGAAAGACGATCCGTAATGTCAGCGGATAGACTTCTATTATCATTTAAATATACTAAAAAAGATTCTTTATCTAAATTTTCCCAGATTATTTTGTCAGTGTATGAAATATTTTTATCATTTAAATCAAACATAATTTGGCAATAAATACAAAAAGAAAGAATGCTATGGTCAGAAAATTCTGTTAAATCAGAAATCTGAAAATTATTAACATGAGAGAAGTTATCAAGGGAGGTAATCAAGTAATCTATCGTGCTGTTTATCGGTCGATTACGATAGTTACTATGATACGTATAATTTTCCTTTTCTAGTCTACCATTAGCTATGGATAAACCATTTTCTTTACAAATTGAAAGAAGTCATTAGTAATCGTTAAATAATGACTTTTGATTTTGACAAGTCTTCAATTGTTTTTATATTAATTCAGTCACTGTTACAAACCAGTTTTGATTTTGACAAGTCTTCAATTGTTTTTATACTGTTACAAACCAGTTTTGATTTTGACAAGTCATAAAATTGTTTTTTTATTAATTAAATCACTATTACATACCCAGTTTTGATAGCTAACCAGCCATGTGGATAAGCTGCAAGGACGCACGCACAACTCTGTATGAAAACAGTAAAGTATTTGTGGTCCACCTGTTGTGTTTGTGAGAGAAGTATCATCACTGGCACATGGTACAAACCCCAAACAAGGCCACTGTATGAGGAACAAAGTTCAGTAATTTAATTTAGTTTCGTCCATATAGATTCTAGCGATTTAATTTTCCGAAATGTTCTTTTTTTTTTACTTTCCTGGGCAAAATTTTGAGTACGTATCTATTTTGTATATTTGCGCACAAAGACCCATAAAATTTTACTCAGAACTAGCCAAGGTGCGAATTTAGACTAACCATGTTATGTAAGAAAGCAAAGCTGCATAACAAGTAGATTTCGAGCAGAACTTGATATAGTTAGTGAAATAGGAATGCCAGTTGCTGTGAAACAGGAAGTAGATATCAGATTTACTTTATTCTGCAAAGGATGTACAAGATCCTTAGCTGATGCACCATGATACGTTAAAGTTGTGACTTATAGCTCCTGAGAAAGTGCAACGCAAAAAAATTCACATTTTACCATTTCAAGACCGAGAATGAAGTAAATTGTAAACAGAAAGCAATTGTCATGGGGAATTAAATTCATTAAGTGACATCTATCTGACACACCTTACCAAGATTCTGTGATTCATGGTTAATGAGAAAAGTGCGACGAAAGATTTTTTATTTTACTATGTTAAGAATTTCAAAGTTGCTGTGATTTAAGACAAAATATGAGAGAAAACCAGATTTCAATAGCTTCATCAAAAGCCATCAAGAATGACCAATCGCTGGCCCCGCCAATTTAATCCATTGTCCACGCCCATCGATATCCTACATGAAGTCCCGCTTCGAGTTTTCGTGCAATCTTAAAATCTGTATTCGTGTAGGCAAAATCATTTAAAAGCACAGTAAACAGATCGCAAAAGTTGTAAAACTTCGAGATCACACACCTTTTTATAAACAAATAAACCTATCGAATATCACAAAACATTTCTTGGGGGAAATGTATTTACTCTCCAATACTTTACCCCCAACCCCCTCCAAGGAATAGGTCGCATCGTTCTCGTCGGCGAGCAATTCATTAATATCTAATAAATTAATTCTAGTTTCATCTAGATTTAAGCGTTTTGATTTGCTGAGATATTATTACCCAATGAACAAAATTTTGAGTACTCCCCCTTTTTAGCTCGACTATTCGAAGAATAGGGAGGCTATTCCAGTCACCCGGGCGTCGGCGTCGGCATAATGGTTTGGTCGAACCTTACGTGCAAGCGCCATATATTAGTTTCTATTAATGCTATTGCTCTGAAGCTTTGCACACGTTTTAATGACAATGATACCATCCTCTAGACAAGGTTCCATTGCTCTGAAATTCGTTTTAGTGGAAATTTAACCCTTTTTGGACTTAAAAATTCTTGGTTAAAGCTAACGTGCAATGTCATATATTTTTAATAACTCTAATTCTTCTAATGATATTGCTTTTAAACTATGCAAATTTAATCTTTTGACCATCATATCAAATTCTAGGCAAGGATTTATTACAATTACATTTATTTTAGTCGAGTTTAACCCTTTTTTGGACATTCTTGGTTAAATCTTGCGTGCAACTGTCATATATATTTTAATAAATCTTTTTCTACCAATGCTGTCGCTTTGAAACTTTGCACATGTTTTAATGACAATAATATCAGCCTCTAGACACAGTTGCTATTCGTTTGAAACTTTGAACATGCTTTTGTGACCATCATATCATCTTCTTGGCAAAGATTCATTACAATTACATTTATTTTAGTGGAGTTTTGACCCTTTTTGGACTTCGAAAGTCTTGTTTGACTAAAAAAAATAAAAGATTTTTATATCTGTATTTCTACTTAGGTATTATGCCTTTTGTCAACATTGAATTGCTGTTACTACCGAGCACACAAAAAAGTCGAGCGTTGCTGTCCTCTGACACTTACTACCCCCCCCCCCTCTGCACCCACCCAACCTCACCCCCCAAAAAGTATTAAATAGGTCGCGTCGTTCTCGCCGGGGACCAATTCTTAAATATCAAATAATTTAATTTTAGTTTCGTCTATATTTAAGCGTTTTGATTTGCTGAGATTTTCTTACTCCATGACAAAATTTTGAGCACGCCCCTTTTTTGTATGCTTGCGCACAACGTAGATCCATAAAGAAAATTGGTGAATTATTTGCTTTATTTTGGTTGAAGGAATGAAATTATACGAAATGAAGAGCATATTTTTTGTTTGCATTGAAGTGTGAACTAAAAAACGTAATTACACTAATGCATACAGTGTAATTGACCTACCTCAATAAAAAAAGAAAAAAAAAAAAAAAAAAAAAAAAAAAAAAAACACAAAACATTCTTGCCTTAAAAGGGTCGTCCTCGTGCCTATAGCTTAAAGGTTTTCTACTTTGGTGGCCATACTAACCAGAGTTCTGTATCGAACTCAAATAACTCGAAGTTTCTAAAGAGATACTTAAAGAAAAAAGTTTACACACTAATACTCGAACGTATACACACGTATACAGGTGCACGGGTGACGGACAAAACGCCATGCAAATAACACCGCAGACCAGTGGCGCTAAAAATAATTAAATCAAGATATGCGCTCTGTGGTTCTAAATACGAGATATTCTGTTAACCCTTTCTTTGGATATTTCGGATCTATTTGATTCATTGACATTATATTAAAGAAAACAGTTCGTAAACCCTTGGATTTTTCTGTTCTTTGTGATTCAATTACATTGTACCACAGACAACACCGTGCTGTATGAAGAATTGCTTCTTCTTTCAACGCGATGATCGTTCTCTATAGATACAAAGTTACATTTGAACTAGACTGCACTTGGCAATTCTAACAACTTCACATGAGCGACAAGCAAAGACTCAGATCAGGCTATGTATTCGCACAGTCTGCTCAGAGTCTTCACTATGCACTCTGTAGATATATAATGAACCAAGATTTCTCTACACAATCAGCAAATATACAAGTACTATGATACTATCCGGGAAGAGGTTCACCCATATGTAAAATTCGAAGTTATTGAAAATGTCACACACAGGCATAAATGCGCTTTTGCGTCTGCCACTTCTTTCAGAGTATTTAAACACATGTAATTGCCCTTTTAAGCCATTACCATACGGCAAAATTTTAGACCGGTCCAAAGTGAAGGAGTTGTAGAAGACGCTTTAAAGTTTATGAAATTTAAGATTTTTTCAACTTCATGAGTAGAGGATATTGTGTAAAAATGAAGAAGTTGCTTTTGACAAGCATTTTTTTTTCATTTAACACGGTTTTTTCACAGTTGTTTTTCTTGTGGGGCGTCAGAACGCGTAATTGTGTGGGAATGGGTTCAAATCTGAAGTCCTTCATTACTCGCATATACTACATTGACGCAAAATAGGGCCTACCTAATTACTTATAATTCCTAGAGAATCTCACCTGATAAACAGTGCATATTCCGGTTGATAGATCTGCACCAAGCAAGGTAGTAGGTAGCATCTCCAGCCTAGTTCCTCACCACCTGCCCGGATAAACCCATGTATCAGGTCTCTATTGTGTCCATGTATACTAGATTTCTTGATCTCAACTGGAAGAAAAAGATACCATTTATCAAGTATGACTCCGCACATTGGTTAATAAATTGTGGGACTCATTTTGAAATAAGGCCACGTGCGCATCAGAACACGAGACCTTACCAAAATAGTTAATTTTTCTCCTATCGTTCTGGATCGCAGTTTCTCCTATCGTTCTGGATCGCAGTGTCATATCTTTAAAATTTTAGGTACTCAGAACCAGTCCAATAAATGCCAATCCCAAAAAGGATTGACGGATTTGTTGTTGCGCCATCAAATGGTATTTACGTAATCAATTACGTCACTTTGAACTGTTAAGATAAGTGTAAAGTACTGAATGATCTCAGAGATTCTTTTCATCTACATTTTCATTTTCTCATTAAGTTAAAGCATGGAATTTAATAGTGAAAAAATGTTTATTTACATACTGACTATATCTATCCTATTGAAAATAGATATAAAGATAGGAATCAGTCTATCACTTTAACGAAAAGAAGTTGATTTTTCTGTCCAAATTGTTCTTGTAGCGGGGTCGTAGTTTCATGGCTTACCCAGAACCGATTCAATTCATGTCAAACCCCAATTTGTTATTGATGATGTCATGATTCAACCAAATCGTATCCACCTCATCAATTACGTCAACTGATTGTCTATTAGTACTGTATGATCTCAGAGACTTTTCAACTTTTCATTTGATAAACGTTCTATAACTATATTTTTCTCTCTATTTTAGCGTATAAATATATGTAGGATAGGAACTAGCCCACGTGACATTTGGCAAAAATATCACAATTTTACGGATCCACATTGTTCCAGTGACGGGGTCGTAGTTTCTTATCTTCAGTTATTTGAGACTCAGAGCCGATTCAGTAAATGTCAACCCGTAAAAAGATTGATAAGTTTATGTAAATGACGTGATGATGTCCTCAAATGGTATTGACGTCATTAATTGACGTCATTAATTCCGTCAATTAATTGTCTGTTGGTACTGTATGACATTAGAGTTTTCATTAAGTTAAAGCATAAAACTAATTCTGATAAGATATTTGTGTACGTTATGACTATTTTTCTTGTAACGTGTAAATAAATGTAAAGATTGGAAAATATTCCGTCAAGAACGGAATCGTGTTGAAAGAGATGAATTCATTTAAGCGTGTTGAAAACTAAACATTCTTTACATTTTTGCTTTTGAAAAGGAAAAGAAATCAAAGCAAATGATGCTTTATGGGTAATAATACGATTATGAAATAATTTTACTTTCTTACAAGAGGAAACAGGAGCTTTTCGGGTAGAGGACGTGTTTAATTTAATTCTGTCCATTTTAAATTCAAACGACATACTTTGAATATCACAAATATAGTTTACTGTTTAACAAATAAAGCTTTACTATTTGTAAAACTCCACGATTAAAATATGACAAAAATAATCCCCTTTTCAAGAGGATGAAGGGATATCCACATTTATTTCAAAGAAAAAATACCCCCCCCCCCCCAAAAAAAAAAAAAAAAAATATAAAAAAAATTTGCATGTGTAAAGCTTAAGATAAGCCCTTAAAAATGAGAAAACAACAACAACAACCAAAAAGGGGGAGAGGGTAAAAGAGCTCTGAAAATAAGTGAACCTTTTTATCAAGTTTGCTCAAACGTATCAATCTTTTTAACCAATTACCAGACGACGAAATATTAAACTCTTAAAAATTAAAAGAAGTTGCAGACCACAGTTAATGAGTAGAAACCTTCGTGGAAAATGAAGAAATTACTTGTTACAATGTTTTCTCAAATGTTTGTTTTTTTTTGGGGGGGGGGGGGCATCAATATGAAGGAATCGGTTAAAGCGATATGAAAACCCATTTAACCCTTTCTTGTTTAAACCCGGAATTTTAGGTTGCTGTGATTTTATACTTAAGATAATGTTATGAAAAAAAGGAGGCAAGGCTGTTTTCATTTCAAACTGCACCAAAATTTCATTGTCGTCTGCAACCTCTTTCAATTTGGACCAGTCTAAAATTTCGAAAAACTGGAAAGGGTCAAATCGTATCATCGTAAGTGGAACCAAAACTTGACTACCACAAGTAACACCATTTAAGATGATTCTCACCTATAAACTTCTGAAATATTGTAAAGCTTATTTACCCGTTTCACGGAAATAATTTATACCAGTCAAGGATGGACAATTCTAGCAGAAAAACAAGCGTCTGAAGGTACATTGAGAAATGTGCACAATTCAAAGATTTTTTCCAGCAACATCTGTTAAAACAAACAAACAAACAAACAAACAAACAAGCAAACAAAAAAAAATAATAAACACACACACAACTAAAACTAAAACAACAACAACAACAACAACAACAAATGGGTGGAAAATCGTGCACCCATGACCTTAGTTTTCGTGATGTTCCATTTGAAAGTTTAAAGATTTTTAAGATACTAAAGAAAGACTTTTCTTCGGCTACACTTATCTAGCTATTAGGAGTTCTTGTTCATTCAAATATCTGGTTTAGCAGGCCATGTTAAGAGAAATGATACAGAGTGTTTCAGTACTTCCCCTTACTTATTTAACCCATTCCCTCACAAGCCCTCATTTTATGCCCCCTAAAGAAAAAAGTTTTGTAAAACATTGTGGAAAATGAAGAAATTGCTTGAATCAAGCAATTTTTTCGTTCTCCAAAATGATTTCTCTTCACAAAATACAAAAAAAAAATGAAATAAAAAATGTCGTCTTCAGATTCTTTCAATACGGACTAGTCTTAAATTTCACGAGTTAATTTTAATTTCTCTCATAAATCTTAAATGTTCATACTTGTAAATGTTTCAAAAGTATTAGTTCTGACATAAAAAATTCGGGAAAGAAAGATTCGCTTCTCGAGTTCGTTCAATGTAGCTTGAAAGTCTATGTTATCTAAAGCTTAGTAAATAATATGATTTTGTACAAAACAAACCTAAAATTCACCCCGATTCACGCATAGTACTTTCAGCTCTTTATTTTCAATTCCGGACAAACTACTTGACATTATTATTGAACACCAAAAAGCGACGGGGGTTTTACAATGTATAAGCTTCGAGAAGAAAAATAAAACCCTTACCAGGTTTGGCCCACCCCGATGCCAACGCCAGAAGAGCGCACGCCTCTACAACGCTGTACACAAGTAAGACTGCTACCGCACTGTAAACAACCGCCATCAAAGGCTGCAAAGTTACAAACACGATACATTAATCTAGGTGCTTTCGTTTTAGTTTTCAAACAATGTTAATCACAAATTTGTCAAATTAACTCATTAACTGACGCCAAAATTTTAGACTTGTCCAAATTCAGCGCCGATCTGAAATTATGACTTCAATTAAAAGTTAGCACACAGTAAAAGAATGTGTGACAGCCTTTAACAAACAGTTTTTTTCTTTCATCAAAATAAATGTTTTCCAATGCCTTATTTCGACAGTGCGAGTAAAAAACGTTTTGGATAAATGAATGGTCAACCATCCAAGGATGAAAAAAACGTATATCTACCAAGATGGACCTTTGAATCACGCAGTCACTAACAAAGAATATCAAAGAATAGATTCTGACAATTTGGAGGTACTCTTACTCGTACAAAAGAGTCTCTCTTCACCGCCAACAACAGTCCAGTATCTTATGGCTAACCGTTACCTCCTATAATGACGGTAAATCGTTACAATGTAATTTTCCAAATGAATGGATTTTATCTCCTGTCAAAACCCCTGATCACATTTCTTTTTACTCCAACGTGAAGTTTATGAAAATCCCGTCAACCGGAATCAAAACTAAGCGTTATTTCATGCTGGACATGATTATCGGCCGAAACAATGACCCACACTGCTTTAAAAGGTGTTTAGAAAATGCTCTTAATTTCAATGAATACATTGTCATATAAATGAAAGCGGTATGCATTATAGAATATATCTGCACGTAATGCAATAATATACTTAGGCATCACGGTGTTTCTAAGGATAATCACGTTAATAACAGAGTATAAAACTTTCAGAATTCAGATACTTGTAATAATTAACCTTCACAATATTTCTTGTTGGTGACAGCTAGCCGTCGTTCTCACTGAGGCTATTTTTACATGGTTGTGATGGTCAAGCGTCACAATGAAAATTGAACTTGTTACGATTATCCATCACCATAAATGGTGATGCCAACCATCAGATATTAGACTGATCAATTAATCCTCTTCATCATAAAATGCCGAGTATCATATACTATCATCAACTTACAACATGTTAAAAACAGACAATACGCACAGGGGAAATTATATACTGCAGATAAATGGGTTCTCTTTCTTTTGGTTTATCAAAATACATCCCACATAAATATCGCCACTGTTAAACAAAGGTTATTTGATAATTATGTACAGTTATCATATGGTCCTCGGAAATTAACAACACTTCCAAATTAGACTGTAACACATTGAATCTCTTAAACCTGAATAATATCTAGATTTTGAATATTAACAGCACTAACTAAATTTAGAACTTCATCACATGACCTCAAAATCGAAAAATAATGCAAATGTCCCTCGTGAAAATAGATTATGTCTAAAATGTAATATGAATTTTAATGGTCTGCCCAAAGTATTCGGAGTTGAGGAAAAGACACGTGAAGAAATAATTTTATACTTTGGCCTTCTTTAATGATACAAATTTAAAACTCTTCTAATACCAAGCTGTAAAAGCTATATAAGTCAAACGTCTAAATATATCTATTTTGCAAACAGAATGAGGAATTAGAAAGAAACTATTGTTAGTCCTTCTTAGAAATCACTGTACTACGTAACTATTGTTTTATGTATCGATCTTTGTAATCCTATGCATGTTTTGTACTATGTATTGTATTATGTAGTTAGAAACACAGCGCCTTTGTCGCTCTGTCAGCCTGAATGAATATTCACGTGTTTTTCCGAAATCAATGTATCGGTTAGAGAGTAGCAAACCAATCGAGCTGAGTTGAGTTTACGTGACTATTTATTCGCTTGCATCAAGCAATTTCTTCATTTTTCATAATATTTTTCAAATCTTTTCTTGGAGGTTGTGTTGAAATGAGTTAAAACAGATTATACAACTGTTCACAAGTTAACATATTCAGTGCGATAAGATAATATGAAGTTGTGTCCACCGATCAAGAGTCCGTCCGTGCAGGCTATCGTAAGCCTTTTTTTTCCTCAAAGCCATATCTTCCCCCCGAGAAAAGAATATCGTGTATTTGGTCACTAAAGTAAACAATGGCCTTCTTAATATCAATATGCAAAAGGAGGGTATGAGTGAAACTCTTTGGAACTAGTTTTTTGTGTTTTTCTTAATCGATTTCAACTCGTGTTTGTTTACATTTTGAAATCGAGACGAATGAACACGACTCTTCACCGTAAATGTTCGCTAATCTTCGGCATGAGTATTATATGCACAGGTGCTGATATCTAAACTTTACGGACGATTGCGTTAATCTCCGTGATCTAAAGTTTGAATGACTAGCGAAAAAACCGTCATCACTGAAGTAATGAGTCACAATTTAAAACGTCGAAACCTCTTTCATGAATTGTAGGCTTATCGCGTAGAATTATTTTGATATTATAATCTCAATCGCCATGTTTATTTATGCTCTTAGGTCTCGAGTTTGGATTTCTCATTGATTTTGATGTTTATTTTGGGGGAATATATGGCTTTAAAGAACAAGTGATATTTCAACAAAATTTGACCGGAAGTTCCGCATAACCCGTCTATCAAATTCCTTCAAAGAGCATTGTTCCGTGAATCAGGGTGCCATCCTAGTAGAAAACTTATATTCTTGTCTGCAGCCAATTTACACATTCCAATGTTTGTTCTTGTCCTTTTGTAAAGGTCTATGAAATTCATGAAACAATTTTGATCCGCCAAAAATGGCTTTTTCCCTCAAAACGTTTGTGATAAAATCCGCTAAACAATCTTCCTCTCTCGAACAGCAAAATGGATCTCGTTTTCAAAATGTTCTTTTACTTTGAATGTAGTGTTAAATACATAGGGAATATTACCACAGTGTCTTTTTCAATGCGTTGTTATCGTGTTCGAGAATCGTGTGTAGGTATTTTTTATTGGATGAGACCGAAGGTCGAATCCAATAAAAATACCTACACACGATTCGAGAACACGATAACAACAAATAGAAAAACACACTGTTTTAATATCCCTTTTATTATGTACCTTTTAGGAAATGACATTAAGAAAATTCTCTTAAATGGCTAAGAAATAACCAACTTTCAAAAAAAACCCGGAACGTCAATACACAAAAAAGAAGTCAGTGTTTAAAGGTACTCGACGAATACGGTTTTTTTCTACACGCCGAATATTGATTTTTTTTTCTGTCGAGTTGTATTTGACAGCCAGGTTTTACTCCATATCTTTTATAGGTATATGATAAATGTAATTCCTTCCACTGACTTAAGTCAGCCAAACAATTCTGCTTCTGTAATAAATCTCACAAAAAGGGAAACGAAAATTATTCTGCTCGATGTCTGCGCGGATTTCATTCTTTGAACGTGATTTTTTATACTTTCTTCTTCAGCAATTTACATTTTAATGAGTGTTTTTCTATGGTAAATCTCGAAATCAGTAGAGCGATAAGGCCCTCTAAGAAATCTTGTAAAAGAATCAGAATGTGGTAAAATTATGCATGACGGAAGTGTAACATATCTAACTGTTTGTATTGTGCATTTATTGATCTTAACCCTTGCCGTGCTGAACCCGGAATGTTTCTGTTTTGACAGGTGGTCTAGACATATGTGCAGTCTAATCTTTATCTACACCACCTGCTTTTCCGTTGGAAGCCAGATTAGTTTTTAAGATAAACTTTCAAAATTATCATAAACCCAAAATTACTGATTACTATGATTTCAGCCCTTTGATTTCAATTCAGTTTGTACATTTTTTTTCTTCAGCATGATAAGGATTAAAGACGTCGTACAGCGTTTAAACGATGATAGTTTAGTATTGTTGCTGTGACTGAACGTCCGACACACTACCAAATTCACTATGGCGGCGGTCTCTTGTGAAGCGAATAGTATTAGTACACAGAAGTTAAATAAACCTACCCGGTTAATTCCACTTGCATCCACTAGAAAACTGAAAATACTTCCGTCTGCAGCAGTAAAAAGCAAGGCACAAGCTCCGGGGAAGAACATAGCATATGCCAAAAACGTGAAGTCTTTGAGTCGCAGCGTGTAGACCCATATCGCAGTGACTGCGAGAACAGTTCCAGCAAAGACCATGCACATTTTTCTATCAACTAACACACCGTGCAATGTGACCACAAAGTAAACATTCAGTATTTAGATCTACCTTAAAAAGATAAGAAAAATAATTGATTGGTTTACAAACACTGATATGTTAATGACAATTACAATGTGTGCAAAATTGGATCAAACTCTGAACAGTATTCTAAATGAAGAACGATTATGGTAATCAAAAACATTGTAGCGCTACTGGCAAAAGTCTAGAAGGGCCTAGCGATTGCGTGTTTCCCGTCCTGCGTCCGTCCGTACGGCAGTTACATTTACCTTGTAAAGACTCTCGAATCCACAGTTTTCATCGGATTTCTTTAAACTTTCACAGAATTATTGTACCTTCTTAAGGACCGTTCCTTTCGAAATTGGGTCCGATCCTCACAAATACAGGACAAGGGTCTTATGAAAATTTAATAATAATGATAATAAAAACTGCGTTAACAGTCTAGAGTCCATATTTTCCACCGGATTCCCTGTAAACGTTCACAGAATGATTATACCACCATAAGTATATGAAAATTTAATAATAATGATAATAAAAACTGCGTTAACACTCTAGAGTCCATATTTTCCACCGGATTCCCTTTAAACGTTCACATAATGATTATACCACCATAAGGATCGTTCCTTACAAAATCGTGTACGATACATCAAGTATCACGGAAAAGGGGCCCTTATGAACATTTTATTACAAAGTATTCTTGACAACATTTAGGCGACTTTTTTCATTTATTCTCTTTAAACTTTCACAGAATTATCGCACCCTCATTACACATATGTCACAGCTTAATTGTACAATCATTACGGCTGTTGGTTTTGACCGTGGAGCTGATCCGTCAAGTCTCACATGAAAATTTGGTCTTATCCTTGTTAGCGTTTTTTTTTTTAGGAAAAACCGGTATTTCATATCGATCAACCGGAAACAAGGTCTCACACATTTCCACGCATGCTCATAAACGTGAAGTGAAAATCTATGTGATCGCCTCCATCTTGTTTCCTCGCTGATATTACTTGCTGAATGCCAACAGCCTCCTTTTAGTCATGAATATCCAGGAAAATAGTTTAAAACTTAATAAATCCTTGGTAAATTGTCTAATGAATTGTCAAAACGAGAGAAATAATTTCCTCGCTTTTCAAGATAGAATCTAGGCCAGTGGTTAGTGGAGTTAGCGAATACATGTAAACTGTCTGCTGGTGTATTGACCTGGCAGGGCTGGGCAAATTTACACCCCGTATACACAGTATATGTAACACGTTACAACTCTGTTGTAGATTGAAGCGCCTATTAACCCCATCAAATATAACACCTTTTACCTCTCGAATTCGACTAAATCTTTGAAACGAACATGTAACTACTTCAATTGTGATAATAATATGCTCAACGAAAATATAATTGAATGTTAGCTTTGATTTCTTTACCTTTTTTCATTTAATCTTTTACCACACAACCACAAATTTTCACGCACTTAAGAAGAAAACGTTGCGATTGATTCAAAATAGCGATTTTGGTAAACAATGATGGGTCATGGTTGATTGAATAGGCTTTAACGCAACTTTAATAGTATTTCAGTTATATCGGGGCGGCTGGAGCTCCTAACCATGGATTCCTGGTAGTTCACACACCAATACTACCACTACATCCTTATCGAGCATCCAGCTGCACCTCCTACTTAGTTGTACGATTTAATCACTCATTTTGATGAAATATGCTCGCATTATTGAGCGCGGTTACTGATAACCAGCGAAACCGCTCTCAGGACTTTTAGTCCTTTGATTTAATATTACAGCCAACACGATGACGTCCCGAGATTTCATTTGATTTATTTTAAACTGTCACAGAATGATTTTAGCAGCACCAGGATGGTTCTTTTTGAAATTGGGTCTAATAAGAGAAGAATGATGAAAAAAGGGACCTCATGGAAATTCTATTACAAAATTTTTGTTACCCAATATAGTGCAGTTTTTGTCGAATTCTCCAAAAACTTTCGGAACTCCGTGTTCAATTCTTCGAAGTACATCGTAAGACTATTTCTAAAGCTTCACGAGACAAACTTCCAAATGGCACTATCCGATATGGAAAGCAGTTAAGATAAATGCATCTCACTAAGGTTCTGTAAGCACTGTGTTGTTTTCTCTTTTAAAGAAACCCGATATCAGAGTAAGAAAAAGAAAAAAAAATAAAAAAATAAACAACGAAAGGAATATTCAGCTTTTAAGCCATTCTGAGACAGGCCAAATGCACCGTTTTGTTACATAATGCTCCGCCCGTTATACGTCCGAGTTTTATTCCTAAGTTTACGGGAATGGCCGAGTGCGTTGCGGCTTAGACTCAACGTTAACACTCCATTCCTACTACCCCGTTCAAACCTCGAATGTACATCGTCGGACCATTTTAAAACTTTCAAAATGGCGCTTTCCGTTAAGCAAAGCAACTGCGGTAAAATGTATCTCATAAATTCTGTGAGAAGTCTGTTTGTTTGGTCTTCAAAGGAAAATTAATATTAGAGCAAAATAGGTCAGAACATAAAACAACAAAAGGAAATTTAAGATTTTGAGACTTTTAAACCATCCGGGTGTACCGAGATTACGAACTACGTTTTCTTACACTGTTTACAGCTAACAAAATGTACAATTTTGTTAAATAATGCTCCGCCTTATACACATCCGAGGTTTGATTCTTAGAATTGAACGAGGAGTTCCGATTGCATTCCTAATTGAATGGAGTGACGTAACGTAATCAAAGCGACGATGGGGATGTCCGTGCAACGCTCTTGTTTCAATGTTTGTACAGTATATAACGAACTGTAACTTCATTCAATACACAGCGAGTGATATACGGGCTAAAACCTCGACTTCGAACAAAGCTCAATATACGGGACGTTCTAGAATTGGCCTAGCCGCCGTCATAACGCAGTCGGTAGCGCGTCAGACTCCTAATCCTCAATCATGGGATGTCACGGGTTCGATCCCCGGCGGCGGCACATATCCTTTCCGACACTAGTCTCACACCAATTTGTGGATAATCGTAAAACTAAGCGGGATAGTGTATGGAGGCTAGGAAATGATGTAATGGTAGTAATGGTGTGAGAAATACCAGGAATCCATTGTTTGGTGCTCCAGCCGCCTGACTGAAATACTGTTAAAAGTGGCGTTAAACCCCTTCAATCAATAAATCTAGAATGGCTTTTTCAGTAATTCCAATCACGCGTTTTGATAGACAAATCCTGTTATTTACAACCAGTGAAAAGAAGAATCAACAAGACCAATACAACATATAGGTAATCCTATGTGACACTCGTTAGACTGACTGTGTTTTGTTGATTTCACGATGATTATCGATTATACAATATACGTGACATCGTTGGGCTTGGGTACAATTAAGTTGTAATAGCACCTGTTACCTAAAATATCGACTTACTCAGGCTAAACAGGCATGTGTTCCATTGCTCATAACTCAGAGGATCCGTTGCCATAGAGATGTCATGTCAGTATCAGCGGAAACACTGGGAAAACTCGGAAACACACTTGAAAAGCTTTCACAATTTCAACACTATACATTTTTCTTTTTGGAGGTTTTGACCTAGTTAGATTAGGTAACGATAACCCTCGCAGGTTTAGTATTAAAAAGAAACTTAGTAAATATAGAACTCATTACCGGTCAATCCCGCATTTGAAATTTCCATGTTACAAAAGATTGTGAGAAAAGGAGAAGTTTCCTGTAACAAACAATGTCGCATTTTTCTCAATATTTCCCAGCAATTTTGGCGCTCATATTTCAAGTGAAATACACCTTGAATTGTCGTCTGCATTTCCTTTCAATTTGGACTAATCTGAAATACTATCATTTAGTAATGACATGGGGATCCAGATATATTTTGTGCTCATAAGGCAATGTTGGGAGCAATTGACCAATCACTGGCCCCGCCCCCTAACTTCTTAAGCCCCGCCTTTTGATTCCGACAGGAAGTCTCGCTTCGATTTTAAACGGCGTCATTTTGAAAAAAAAAAAAAAATATATGGCCAGTAGCATGTAACAAATAAGTAGTATAGTTGGTTAGCGACCTAAACGTCGTTACTACGGCTTATATAAGCTGCAGTTACGACGTTTAAGTCGCGAAACCAAGAGAAAAGGTTAACAAAAATGGCGGCCATATATTGGAGATCAACTTGATGTCATTTCTGGTCTAAATGAATTATTTTATTTGTCGACTGGTTATTTAATTGACAGCCGCGATTGGTCTACCGCCAACAAACAGAAAGCATATTTTATTTAGAACTTACAGAAGACGATTATCTTACCGAGGTCATTCTATCGCGGTCGACATAAAGATGTATCCATTACACTTTACTGATAAACTAAATGTATACTCAAAGGATTTAAAATCGCATCACGCCGAAAAAAAAAATACCCATACTCCCATAAACAGTCGGTGGAACGCATGTGTCAATCAATTAATCAATCGACAAATCAATCATTCTTTTAGTGAACTATGAACTCCGACTTTCGCCGATATTTACGTGAACCATTTTTGTTACTTTGGCGACTTAAACGTCAAGCTTTAGTTACGATGTTTTGGTCACCAACCATTTTACTTTTTGTTACGAGTTACTGACCATACATTAGAGCTATCGGATTTGATGGGCGGGGCTAGCGGAGTCAGTAGGCGGGGCCAACGATCCATCAATTCGTTGTTTAAATTATTATTTTTTTCTATCGTATCTCAACCTGCAAAGAGGCATACAGCTATTCCTTCTTTTCGCCAAATCCATAAGACTTAGAGGATAATCGTTTGTTTCAGTATAAGATCGATTTATATTTCATTGAGTGAACAACAAGAGCTTTATTTTCACGAGTGGCGAAGCCACAAGTGAAAATATAGCTTTTGTTGTTTACTCAATGAAATATAAATCGATCTTACTCGAATAACAAACGATTGTTCTATTTCTTTAATGCAAAAATTAGACAAAATGCGAAAATTGTATGACAAATCTTCTTAAAGTTCGTCATTTTGCACGGGACTGCTATGCAACGCTTATGATGACGTCACTTATTTGGCTCTGCTTAGATGACGTCAGATAGGGTGATATGAACGAAAGCGGGGCATATTTTTTGATAATTTCACTGGATAGGCGGTGAGTTTATCATATGATAATCTATCGTTATTTCTCGATAATCCACCTGAAAACATTAAAGAATTTGTTGTTCATTCAATCACCCTTTGAAAAAGCTGTTTTACTTTCTCCGTGTAATGCATTTGTGTTTTCATTAGGAGAAGCTATGTTTATTAACCCTATCCTGTTTGGCAAAGTTTTAGACCTGTCTAAAATCAAAGGTTTTGCAGGCGAATATTTAAAGTCGATTTTATTCGAAAAATTGATCGTTCAATAGGGCAGAAAATATTGTGGAAGAGAAAGAAATTGCTTGTTACAAGAATTTTCTTTTTTTTTCCCACAATGTTATCCCAAGTCTAAAAATACAGGGACGTAAAACCAGGGATTGAACAGGAAAGGACTAGAAAAATGTAAACATACGACGTCAAGAATGCTGAGGATACGCTGCTGACCTATATAAATGGTCATTAGCAAGCGTTCGAAGCAATTGTCTGGGTCTCGGCAACCGCTCCTCTAAACCATTAAAAACAACAAAAATTTAGACTGGTTCAAATTGAAAGAAGTTGCAGATGATCATTTTCAGTTGATTGAATTTAAAATCTTTGGTCTTTTGCGCAGAAAGGATTGTGAAAAACTGTATTAAATTGTGGAGAACTCTTAACCCATTCCCATAGAATCCCTCCTTTTTACGCCCCTCAAGAAAAAAGCTTTGGAAAACATTGTGGACAATGAAAAAATTGCTTTTATCAAGCAATTTCTTCAATATCCACAATGTTTTCTATCCAAAAAGACAAAGAAAATTTAAATTCCATCAACTTGAAAACTCTGCAGCTTCTTTCAATTTGGACCAGTCTAAAATTTTGTTGAGTTGTAAAGGGTTAAGAAAGCATGCTATTTCACCCATTACCTCTCAATTCCGTTTTGTAAGCATCTCAAGATAAAAGCTTTGAAAAACATAGTGGACAATGATATCTTCATTGTTTACAATGCTTTCTAATCAACAAGGATTTTTTCTAAATTCAACTAACTTGAAATTGTCGTCTACCACGGGTTAACTCCTGTGTTACTTTAACTTAAGTTATTCATCATGATAACCTTTGGCAAAGAAGATAACTTAAGAAAACTATATGCTTTGTTAGCTTACAGTACTTTCAATACTTTGATTTATTGTGGGTGAGTGTATTTATTACCGGTCGGAACAAGATTCTTGCACCAAAATGTTATTAAATTTTGTAACTGCCTTGGTTTTCTTAATTTCTATATTTTCCTTCAACGGACGAAACATCTGTTTCAAAGCACAAGATATTGAATGAGAAACAGTTAAAGGACAACCAATGTTGGATATGCAGAGTCACAAATGAACTAGAACATACGAATATCCAAACATCTTTTCCCTTTCCTGTTCAATACCTGGATTTTACGTACCTTTAATTTCATAATCGAGAAAACATTGTAGAAAAAGAAGAAAGTGCTTGTAACAAGCAATTTCTTCTTTTTCCACAATATTGTAACGGGTAAGATGACAGCGAGGTTGTCTCTCGAGCGTCTCTCTCTCTATTTCTCTCTATTAAAATTGCTATTCTTCCTGCTGCACGTCGCCGGAGGGTTGTTGCTAAATGTGAGCCCTGTCATGCAGTTAAGGATCGAAGAATGACCAAAGACGATCTCTAAAATTTGCAGTCTAGTATAAATTCTTTATTGCAGTTGCAATGTTTTAATTTACAATCAAATTTACAAATAAATTCCTAAATTTGGTAAAGCGACGTAATGTTAGTTCTCCAACCCTCGAGATAGGACTGAGCTGGTAACCCAAGAAACGCCAAAGCACGCGCGATCGCTTTCAACGTGATGACCGTACGGCCACAAAAATCGGGTCGCGACCCAAAAAATGGGTCACCACGTCGTTGGTCGCACTTTGCGAACCTTTAGACTTTTAGACTTTCTCAAAGTTAGAAAACTAGCAAATTAAAAATATCGCGAAAAAGAGAGCTGCCATAACGCTTCGGTTTATTTTCTATAAAAATAGCAAAATTGACCTTGATGACGTAATCACCGCGTGTAACTGACGTAATCCAGATACAATCCGTTATCTTCCGATAGGTGGCATTTTTCAAATACTGGCCTATTTAATTTGAGCATTCTGGGTTGTGTCATTCGTGACAACTCGGCCGATTCCGTCGAACTACATTCAAAATGTCAGCGCCCATGAAATGCACGCTTCGAATTTTTGATGTCTCTGCTTGGAGCATGGGTAAGACATGAGTGCTTTCGTAATTCAAAATATTTAATTTTCTAATTAATTTTGTGCGATTATGTTTGATTTCTCCACTATTGTAGTTTTTTTGCAATTATCCACTTGCTGCGCAGACAACGGATTCAATCAACGGATTAAACTAGACGACTAGCTGCATTGAAAAATTGGCCTCTTTTGGAGAAAAACTGCATATAAATGTATTTACGAGTAATCCTAGTATGACAGCGTTCTACCGGTCTATGTTAAGTATAAAAAAAACTGCACTGCAATCGTTATTTATTATGTGGCTTGCACAGAACACTTCCATATTTAAAGAAAATGCGATAAGATCGAACGTAAACGATCTGAAAGTCGATCTTAAACATTGCGGAAAATAATGAGATGAAGCAATCGTAAAGCTCATTTTCACCGAGAGCTAGTTGCCCGAGATGTTTATGTACATGACGACCTCCAAAGATGACCTGAGTACACCGAATAATACGGTCCGTCTGTATACAAGTTAGTTACCTTACCTTCAACATAGAATGAAATAGCCTAAACAGCATATGCAAGGACAGAAAACAGCAAAAGGATAGGCCAACTCCATTCGGTGAGGAGTTGAAACATGACTATTTTAGATGCTCAAGTACTGCAAAAAAGCGACTGAAAGTCTACTGGAGGCGAGATTCTAAAATCTTATTAGACCTTTACTTGCGCAGCACCAATTTTAAACTCTTAATAGTCTAATTCACTAATTACGTTCAATAAAAATCTAATTCATTTATGTTATTACTTAATGCTGTCACTGTTCAATTTCACCGACAGCACAATCACTTTGATATGATATACAACACTATTCAAATTAAGTTAATGCCGCCGTCATAGCGCAGTTGGTAGCGCGTCGGACTGTCAATCTAAAGGTCCCGGGTTCGATTCCCGACGGCGGCACTCATCCTTTCCGACTATTTGTCTCTCACCAATGGGTCGATAATCGTAGACCTATGTGAGATAGCAGCTGGAGGCTAGGAAAGGATGTAATGGTAGTACTGGTGTGAGAAATACCAGGAACCCATTGTTAGGTGCTCCAGCCGCCGCGATATGACTGAAAGATTGTTAAAAGCGGCGTAAAACCCCATTCAAACAAACAAACAATCAAATTAAGTTAATTTGAAAACACCTTGGAGAGAACAAGGTAAACTTCTCGTCCATACCCGACATAAGCCTAACTGCTCTGGATAGGCTCGGGATAGACTTGTCACCCACTTCGTGACAACCGAATATCAATTTTAAATTATATCAGGACCGATACCCATCATGTAAGTAGCCTATATAGACGGACTTGTCGTTCCCCACGAGACAGCCGATATCCAACCCCGCTGTAGTAGAATGCTATTAATTAACCGTCTTATGGAAAATGTTTCGGTCTTTACTGATCAATCACGGCGTATAGTCGTACATATGTTTATTCAATAATCAATTGTTCTGTTGTCTCAAAGAATGTAAAGATCTTATGGGATCAATCCCCGGCGGCGGCACATATCCTTTCCGACATTTGTCTCTCACCAATGGGTTGATAATCGTAAACCTATGTGGGATAGCAGCTGGAGGCTAGGAAAGGATGTAGTGGTAGAAGTACAGGTGTGAGGAATACCAGGAATCCATTGTTAGGTGCTCCAGCCGCCGCGATAAAACTGAAATGCTGTTTAAATTGGCGTTAACCCCATTCAATCGATCAATCTTTGAAATGACGTCATGTTGTATTTAATCATCGTTACCCACAAACTGCTCATCAGGTAAGTGATTAGATAGCAGTTTGTGGCCTCACTAAGACCATCATAGTGAGCGACTCATCCATACATATAACTGGCCCTGGATTGTTATGTGTGGACCTGTGATATAGACAGGCGACCCAAAACCCTGTATTAGTAAGTGGTTTCCGACTACCTATCTTCATTAAGTACGCTAGTAGCCGACATTATAAAATCAAGCTGTATCATTGTTTAATATTCTACCAGAACTTCTGCACAGTGAAAGTCGCTGAAGTCCAGCTAGACAATAAAGTTTGACAGTGGTCTTTCTGAAATATATTGCACTCCTGGTGAGTGGCTCCAAAATAGCCTATGTCTCCGACTGTACACGTTCCATGAAGGCATCCCGACATCTGACCCCTGACCATGGCAACCCCAAGTAGCTTTCAACTCTTGTGGCGACTCTCAGACCCTCCGCTAATTCTCTCGACTCCTTGGTCCATTTCAATGTACTCACTGCCTCTCCGGTGTACCACTCTTGAAAATTTCCAGTAATCTATGACTCTCTAACATCTGCACATCTACATGTCACACCCATTTTTTTTTAAATTCCACGCATCATCAATTTTCTCGTTCACCGTCAAAACCTTGAAGCTCTGTACTCTGACATGGACAACCCCCGTCACTAATCTCCAAACATCGTTTTTCCCATTTTTTCCTGTAGTTACTTATTACGCTCGAAGTATTTGAATATCAACCTGGCATAATCTGCATGATTTTTACCCATGTTCTCCTAAAACTTTTAAACATCTGAATGCCGTCAAATCGCCCCTGTTATTGGTCAAAGTCCATCGATTCTTAGTCTATTTGCCGTCTTTCTTGTAACCATCAATACACTTGGTGGTCGTCTGCGGCCATAGCGCAGTAATTAGCGCGTCGGATTCCTAAACAAGAGGTCCAGGGTTCGGTCCCCGGTCGCGGCAAACATCCTCTCAGACATTTGTCTCCCTACAATGGGTGGATAATCGTTAACCGAAGTGGAATGAGCAGCTGGAGGCTCGGAAAGGGTGTAGTGGTAGTACTGGTGTGAGAAATACCAAAAATCCATGGTTAGGTGCTTAAGCCGCCGCGATATGACTGAAATACTGTTAAAAGTTGCGTTAGACCCCCATGCAACAATAACAATACTTTTGTTGGTACTATACCTAGTTTCTCCTAAGTCGCCTGCACTCTCCAGAATCAAGCAGGCCAGATACTTGTTACAGCATTGTCCTAATGTGTCCTTATTTGGTTTTAGAAACTAGTAGCTTTCAAAATATCAAAATACTTCGTAATTCGGTCTATACAGACTTGAACCTATCGACGAAATAGCTGAGATGAGTTTTGACCAAATATACAGTATAGTTTGTTTTTTTTCAAAATACAGTTTATCTCAAATATACAGTATATTTTTTTCATGTATTTTTTTTTTTTTTTTGGATAAATTCTTATTAGAATCCAATGCAAAACAAGCTTTGGAATAAAATCGAGATATGCAAATTCTGGCCGTATGATAAATTTAAGTCATTTACATCATAAATTGATCTAGTTTTTGCAAAACAGATCTGACACTTGTTATTGAATTGCTATGTGAAGCGGTTTGGAGCTGTTGAAGGTGAATCTTTATTTGCAATACGTGTATATTATTTCAAAACTCGTTGCGATGATTAACTCTTTATTACTATTCATGCTCAAAATAAACCGTTGAATGCAACGAATTGATTTTTGCACAATGTTATGAAGTATAAGTCGAAAAGATGTGTACTTTTTTGCTGAAAACTTAGACAAACAGTTTTTATTGTTTCAACATCAATTGCTATATCAACAATCTAGAATTTTGGATTTAATATTTATCGAATTGTATCAAAATATTGGAAATTGTCTGTATTTATCGACTGATATGATGCCAAAAGAAATATTATTGAAATACTTGAATTTTGATTGATTTTGCAAATTTGGTTAAATTTATCCAATTACTAGTGCTCATGGCATTTTAGTCGTTTATTTCAAAGGCGTTACTCCGACAAAAGTTCATACCATAATTTAAATAATCGACATTTGAAGCTTCATGCCAACACTTGATTGTCCGTTTTCAATTTATTTCTTTGAAAATCACAGAGCTAATGAAAATCAATGTCAAAACTCTTCCGGGAAATAAGTTTTACTATTACTGTTACCTCGTTTGACCTAAATAGCTGACCGAAATGTCAAAATTTTGGCATAAGCTTTCTCTTGCTAAATGTTTATCTAATGCATATGATGAAGGTCTGCATGAAGTATGATGGCATTCTGTCAAATTTTAAAAGAAAGGTGTGGCAAAAACCTTTCTGGCAGCTCATACTTGGCTAGAAGACGTTTCTTTGACTCACTGTGATGTTTGATACACTCGACGACCCCTCGTCAGCCTAAATATTTCCTACTTTTTCCTATCCACAAATGCAACAGTTCAATAACTTGTATGATACAAAGCCATGGATGTTGCATTTTTTCCAGCTGTCGACTGTCTTTATGAAATTACGGAGACGGAATTCCAATCATATTTCCTTGCCCATAACTGACTTGGTCAACGATGTATTTGTCAATATCGGACAGAATACATGGAGAACAGTTGTAAGAGCATTCCTCTACGATCTTTCGAAAACATTCAAATGAATATAGGTTTCTGAGTAATGTTTTCGCCTCGTAATTCTAGTATAGAAAGTATAGAAGCCATTATTTTCTAAATATTTTATCCGGGAATCTTCTTACACACATTGATTGTTAGAGTCTTAAAGATCGGGAACCAATGCATTTATCGAGTTCGCGACTTTTTCGAAATGGGAATAATTCTAGCGGACCTAGAAAAATGTGCAATAATAATATTTGAAAAGCTTATCAACGCCCCCCTTTTTTTATTCCATTCGAGTGCAGATAGATGCTAGGTTGGTGCAGTGGTAAGAGCGTAAGTTCTTAGGTTCGAATCCTTCTGGCACCATTTCTTTTACATTCCTTATATGTGTTAGCCTACCCTTCATTTATTTTCCGGGCTACTTTAAAAATCCGTTGTACTTAAAGTCTTTTATGTCTAATATTTTTTTCATTTATTTATAATCATTTACATTGTATTTAGTTTTCAGGCGTTGAAAATTAGTATAAGCGCAAAATACAAGATAGATCTTGTGGGTATTTATCTTATGTACCATATTAACCTTAAGTTATCATATTTCCATAAATTTCTGTTTTGCTTTTTACAAAATCTTGCGGGGATAATCTAATTAAACAATAAGAAAATAAAAATAAAAAAAATAAACAACCATTTCCCGTTTTTAGAATTATTACACTGGTCCAGTTTGAAAGAAGTTGCAGACGGCAATTAAAAGCGAGTGTAAATTGAAAAGCAATCAACCTACAGGTTAGAAAATAATGTGAGGAAGAAGATAGTGCTTGTAACAAGCAACTTCTCCTTTTCCCACAATGTTTTCTCACAATAAATAATCACATGGAAGTTAAAACATTGGAAAGGAAATGGTTAAAGAATACTTTTACGGACTATATAAGGAACAGGAATTGTAAAAATCTGGTTTTCACCTAAAGTACCTTATTCATCAGTACCCATGTTGCCTTTGAAAAAATAACTTTAGAAAAGAAGATCCCTTATACGCCTGAATTTATTTTCGTGAGTGTTTTATAGATTATGTGTTATTAGAGGAGTATTATACTGGCTGTTCAATTTTGGATTTCTGGAAAAATAGACATTGACGTGTTTTAATGAACAATCTCAACTTTACAATTTTTTGTGTGTTAAATGTTCAAGGAAAATTGACAAAATTCAAATCAAGATCTTGTGTTCGTGAGTTTGCGAAAATACGGTATGCCAGGATAGAACCTCCGTGTCGTGAAAGTATTTTTAAAAGATGTTTTGTATCTTATTTTTGCAGTCGGAATGCAACGATCTGTCAAAATTTTCAGTGACGACCAATAACAGTGCTTACAGCACTTTGTCATCTATATGAAAGAAAAGAAAAACGAAAAAACGAACAAAAATCAATCGTAACATAGTCAAAGTGCCATCAGCACTGTAATCTGTCGCTGTTGAATAATTGAGAAATGTTATTGTTGTCGTGAATGTTGAATTTTTACGTTGTATATTTCTTTGGGAAAAAATATCAGAACATTATTGTGAGTACCACGTGTTTTAGACCATCTAGAATTTGTTAAAAATCATTTACATAAACAATAGATTTGTAACAATGCGAATCAGCACTAGAAATAATTCTTAGAGCAATATGCATTTGCTATCAATCTTTCATTACTTATACAATAAACATCCTAAAGTATCATTTTTGAAGAAAATGTTGTTGAACAAAGATGCAAGTCAAACGCTGTGGTCCCAGAATAGTCAATATAAGGTATAAAGCCTAAAATAATCGATACTGAGCTTGTCATCAGCAGGTACATACCTACATACCAAATGCTTGTATGATCATTGTATCTTTGAGTTATAATGAATGCATCTATGAGTTAAGTTTCAATAGACGGTCAACTATTAAACAATACATCCAATTTTTTTCGACAGGGGGATGAAACGAAGGAACTATCAATAGCTTTTTGCTTTCTCATCTGCATATTAATACAGACAAAATGAGGGCATTCTGTTGTATGAAATACCTACTGCTAAAATTGTTGATTGTTAAATTTGAAAGTTATCTATTTGTTAATAAACTATGTCTTCATATATAGAGAGAGGGGGGAGAGGAGAGAGGGAGAGCGAGATTTAGATAGAGAGCGAGAGAATTTGAGAGAGAGAAAGAGAGAGAGAGAGAGAGAGAGAGAGAGAGAGAGAGAGAGAGAGAGAGAGAGAGAGAGAGAGAGGGTGGGGTGGAGAGAGAATGGAAGAGAGAAAGAGCGCTTTATTAAATTCCCTGTTTATCCACTATAATTAAAGTCGCTTAAGAAAAATAGTTAAACTACAACTCGAACTCCTCCTTATAATTTACGACCTGTTTGTTACGCTATTCTCCGCCTGCTTAAAGGTCTAGTTTAATCCTTCTTAATTTGACCCCCCCCCCCCCCCAATGAGATATACAATTAACCACCCGCTGAAAATTTAACGACCTTATCTGAAAAGGATGGAATCTGCTAAATTACCATGGATAAGTGTGGCATATACTTGCACTTTCTTTGTAGCTAATTTGATTCTTGAAATATATTTTGAATTTTTTTTGGTTATAATTGTTAATGAATAATTAGTTCTCATTTTACGACTTTTTCAAAGTGCAGGAGACAGTAAAAATACAAAATATTAAGCTAATGATATCTTAAAAGATTACGAATAGCAACAGGAATAATTTGGATTGACAGCATTGAGAAAAGAGGAGAAAACACTGATTTTTCTGATTTCCCCTTTTGTCTCAATATTTCAACACTTTTTCTCTTTATTATAAGGAAGTTTTTTAGTTTGTAAACTGCTATATTATTATTATGATATAACTCCTGTCCTAGAATATTATATTATATATATAGAATATAATAGGATGAATATTATATTCATGAAATACTTCAATATTCTAAGACAGGAGATAAATCAAAAGGTAAAAAATTGTATTTTTACCAGAACTCTTACTTTACCACAATGTGTGAAGAAACTGTTTAACGGCTTAAATTACAAAAAAAGTAATGCATGTAAAAATTTTCAATTACAATCAATTCAGCAATCTGCACTTTTCAATTTGATTTGAAATTTTAAAGGCATAAAAAAAAGATAAGATAAAATTTAACAAAATTACTTTACTTTGTTTTCTATCAAATTTTCATCAGCATAAAGCTAAGGTGCAGCTATTTCATAATATTGACAAATTTTGACCATGGTCATCAATGGAATATACAAGATGATTAACCTCCTGGTGTGATTTACAGATAAGGCAGTTAGCTTATCAGTAGGGGTCCAACATACACAACATTCCTTAACCCATTACAACTCAATCCCTCCTTTTTACGCCCATCAAGAAAAAAGCTTTTGAAAACATTGTGGAAAATGAAGAAATTGCTTGTATCAAGCAATTTCTTCATTATTCACAATGTTTTCTACCCAAAATGACGAGAAAATTCAAACTTCTATCAACTTGAAATTGTCGTCTGCAGCTTCTTTCAATTTGGACCAGTCTAAAATTCCACTGTGTTGGAATTGGTTAAACTAGGTCTTTAACGTCCCATTATGCGAGCTGTTGACCCATTCCCACGCAATTTTTTTAGACTGATCCAAGTTGAAAGAAGCTGCAGACGAAATTTTCACGTTGGTGGAATTTTAATTTTTTTCATCTGTTTGGGTAGAAAACATTGTGGATAATGAAGAAATTCTCCACTATGTTTTCCGAAGACCTTTTTAAAGGGGCGTAAATAGGAGGGCTTGTGTGGGAATGGGTTAAACCAGTTTTATGGTTAAGCGCGCTAAAGTTGATGATCTAATCAAAGCGTTCTTTATATTTAGCTTAAACCGGTCTCCCCAAACTAAAGACCCCCTATTTTCCTTTTTCTATACGGTGTCAAATTCTTGACTTGATATTCTCAAGATTCGACGCAACTTTAAAGGAATCTAGTATTTGATAGCATGAAATGTTTTGAAATAATGTTCCAGACTCAACATTTAAATAAATTCAGACGCTCCTTCAACTTCGGCCATTCGAGTTGCTTATTACCAAAAATGTTCAGTATTGTATGCGTCAAGTTGAGTTAAAGGTAAGGTCACTAACGAATTTCAAGAATACGGTCATTACTCGCTCAGCAAGCGATTAAAAAAACATTAAAAAAAAAAAGAACCACACGAGCACCTGTTCATTGGAACAAAATATTGGTTGCAAGAATCAGCTAAATTGTTTCTCTCCTTTAAGTTTTCAATCATTGCCTATCTTTTTAAATTTTGCACTGTCAGCGTTAGATTTCTTTCGTATATCTCATGGGAGGGAGAGAATGTCAAAGAGGACTTTACAGGTAAAGAAATATTTTTTAAGAATATATCATTTTTATCATTTCTGTTAGAGAGTAAAACAATAATTTCCGCCTTTTAAGTTGAAATCTGGATAGAATCCCTTTCATCAAATTTTAAATGAATGGTTCGAAAACTAGAGTTTGTAAATGATTTTTAGCTAACATCATTCATCTTTCAACGAAGCTAAGTCATAAAAGGTTGCCAAGTTATAGTCGAATCAATCAAATACTTGGCTCAACACTTTTACTCAAAATATTTTAATTGACTCAGATAACAATTGATGTACAAGGTTTTAACCGTTAGTCTCAATTTCATTAAAAAGTTGAGATCTGTTTACGTATCCAGACTGAAAACTATGCCCAACGTTTCTCGATTTTATGGCAAAACTCGTTTTGCATTAAATTGCAATAAGAATTTTGTAATGACACCGAGTTTTGCAATAATTCGTTATCAGTGCTTGTGTTGTATATCTCTTGTGAGAACTAATTCACGCCCGGTAATCTCGGGCTCCATCTCTTTTTTGAGAACAGTAAAAAAGGAGACAATGATACTTCCGATATGGAGCCAAGGACCGGAACTGAACAGAAAAGGTAAGAAAAACAGTGAACCTCGCTCATAATTTGATCTCCCATTAACCTATAAAACATTTTCCCAAAACGTCCAGAGTTTCATACCACATAGAAATGATTATTTTATCCGTTGACGGTGATAGATTTCAAAAATAATTCCGTTTGTGAATAGAAACTTGAATCAAAGTTTGGACATCGGACCCGATCAAACACGAAAATGCGTGTCGAAATCGTTAAAATCCATGTTATCAACAGTTTTGAAAGATTAAAGTGGCGATGACTGAGAAATGAATGATAACGTGTTGATACAAAATAATGTTACCACAAAGAACTGCGTTTTTCCTACCCCTTTTACGGATTTTCTTAGATGAGAAGGAGACAAGGATGCGGTGAGGGAGATAAGATTCAGAGGGAGAGGCGATGCATATAAAAATGTACTGTAAAACTTCTTTTAGAACCCCATACTCTTATGTAACCCCAGTCCATCTTCGAACGTCAAACCGACCCTTTTTCTATGATTTTCTGAAAACTTATAGCCCGTAATAAACCCCAATACCCAACAAATCAATGCCACAATGAATTCAATAGAGGGCGAAAGTAACTTCTCAATCAAATGTTCAATGCTTATATAATTGATTTGCTTTAAGTTTTTTTTTATATTTAGAGGGCGCTATAACCTAGATTATATCAAAAGGTAAACGAATTCACTGCTGCAGTTAAAAACACCGTGAAATTAACAATTTTTGGATGATTTGGGAATGATTTCGTCATGAAATTGAATGGGTGCGACTTTTGAATGAAAATAAAGGAATGTAATCCAAAATCGCTAATTTCGTCCAAATTCTCTTTCAGAAATCCCTTGACACAGCCCCCCCCCCCGGTATGGACAAAGGCAAACGTGACTCCACTGTCCAAGAAAGGAAACAAAGAAGATCCTGCAAATTACATACTTATATCCTTAACATATACAGTGTAAAGCTCTTGAACATATTGTAGCATCAAATCTAACTAAACATTTTGACAAAAATAATATTCTTTATGACTTACAGCATGGTTTCAGAGCAAGGTGTTCATGTGAAATCAAGCTACTGCGACTGACCGACTATCTTGCCAGAAACCTTGCTGAAAGAAACAAACTGATCTAGATTTGTTAGGTTTCAACAAGACTTTTGATAAAGTTAGCCACTTAAAACTTTTGTATAAATTGCAGGAACGTGAAGTAAATAATAATACCCTTTTGTGGATTAAATATTTTCTTATAGGCAGAACACGAAAAGTAGTCTTACTAAGTGGATGCTCATCCGAAGTTCCAGTCACGTCTGGAGTACCTCAGGGATCGGTGCTTGGTCCTCTTCTGTTTCTCTTATATATTAACGACCTTCCTAATACCATCACCTCCCAAGATCGTTTGTTTGCAGATGACACTGCCGTTTTCTTAATTATTATCAACAAGCAAGACTGTATCACAATGCAAGAAGATCTAGACAAGTTAATGCAGTGGGAGAAAAAGTGGGAAATAGAGTTTAATACCAGCAAATGCATTTTCCTAAATATTACTAAAAAGAAGAAAAAGATTTCTTTTGATTACAGGCTACATGGATAAGTGCTAGAGACTGTGGACAATGCTAAATACCTAGAAGTTACAATATCTGGAGATCTTTCATGGAACAATCACATTGACAATATTACATCAAAGGCAAATAAAACTTTAGGTTTTCTCCGCAGAAACACCCAGACCAAGAACAAGAAGATCAGAGAGACAGCGTACAAAACATTAGTCAGACCCTAGGTAGAATACGCATCAACCGTTTGGAGCCCTTACACAAAAACCTATATCAACAAAGGGGAAAAGTACAACGTAGAGCAGCAAGATGGGTTCAAAATAATTTTCATGCAGAAGGAGCTTGGCTGGCAAACTCTTCAATACAGACGAGACATTTCCAGAGCCACCATGTTTTATAAAATCGTTAATAGTTTTGTTGCAGTGCCCGTACCAGCTTATCTTGAAAGGCCAGTTAGGACCACCCGACATATGGACACAGCATCTTTCAGACTGATCCACATGAATGCTTTTTTCCTTAAATATTCTTTCGCTACTCAGTGATACTTTTGAACAGCATACAAGAAACAGCAACCTGACATTGCAGCGTTCAAAAAGAGTCTCGATTCTTTTCAGACAGTGAGCCGTCCTGAATGACCAGAACATGTTTTATCAGATCTGTTAATCTAACATTCACAATACTTTTAAATATGGCACCCTAACCAATGACTAACAGTTTATATTCCAGCACAGACGTGCACCTGCCAGTCATACCCGAAAGGGGAGTTAGGCAGTATATATAGATAGATGGAGATTTATTACCTCCATTTATTAAGATATACGTGCTGTTGTGATTGTTTGTCTTCACGGACCAATCAGGCGCTTAAAAACCCACAGCAGCCAATAAAATTTTTGGAAAATTGTTATCGATTTGAATGAAATGCTGCTCATTTTGGAAGGTTTTTAAATGTTTTTGAACTAATTTGAGCGTTTTAACGGTTTGGGTGAGTGTTAAAAAATGAATGATTGGAGTGCTGTGTGAGTGATTTTGAATGGTCATTTCACTTCATGTGTGCTCTCAAAGTTAACACAAGTCAGCAGAAAATAAACCAATGTGTAGCAGAGTTGTGACTGAAAGTAATGAACTCGAAGCGTGGGTTCTGTATTAATTTATTGGTGAGTTGTGGAACTCGATTCTTGCGACTTTGATATAAATATGGCTGTTCTAGCTAATCTGACAGACACATTTACTGTGTAAAAGGGAAAGAAAAAGTGTCCTATATTATTCATTAAGTTACAGTCCTAGAAAATTATTTACTGTACTCTTTTATATGCATCGCCTCTCCCTCTGAATCTTGTCTCCCGCATCGCACCCTGGTCTCCCTCTCATCTAAGAAAATCCGTAAAAGGGGTAGGGAAACGCAGTTCTTTGTGATAACATTATTTTATATCAACACGTTATCATTCATTTCACTGTCATCGCAACTTAAATCTTGCAGAACTGTTGATAACATGGATTTTAACGATTTCAACATGCATTTTCGTGTTTGATCGGGTCCGATGTCCAAAATTTGATTCAAGTTTCCATTCACAAACGGAATTATTTATGAAATCTATCACCGCCAACGGATAATACAATCATTTCTATGTGGTATGAAACTCTTGACGTTTTGGGAAAATGCATAATAGGTTAATAACAGATCAAATTGTACGCGAGGTGAACTGTTTTACTTACCTTTTCTGTTGAGTTCCGGTCGTTGGCTCCATATCGGAAGTATCATTGTCTCCTTTTTGTACTGTTCTCCAAAAAGAGATGGAGCCCGAGATTACCGGGCGAGTAATTGTCAATGACCTTTGAAATACAATCATGCAGCATTGGTAAAGGTTTGATACTATAGAATCATGTTGATCAATTGGTAAAAGTCCAAACAAACGATTTCCGATATGTTTTAACAATACGAAATACTTTGCTAAACGATTCTGAAATGAACCATAGATCATTGATGAACGATGTTCTTAAATTTCTATAACGTTGATCTTAGTATCAAGTGACGTTGATCCCCATGCAATCAATCAATCCTGTCGGGTGAACAGATCATTTCAAGTTTCTTGACTGAGAATGATACCTGTGAATTTTTTATCAAAATTTTCGAATTTATTGTTAACTCGTTCTGCACTAGGTTGCAATACAAAATTTAGCACCGCTACGAGTTTGGCAATAAATCATTGCATCTATCGATTATTAGTGGCAGGTATTGAGCTGATTTCTGGTTTGAGAGTCCGCTTAAATGAGGTAAAGAACAAGTTCAAGTATCATTCCGGTCCATTTATCTTTAATCAAGATACGGATGCTTGACTAAGAAAAACTGGGAAAATAGTTTTCCGGAATTTTGTAAACGCTGGCAGGTATTGAGCACCTAAAGTCAGATACAACAGTAAGACTTTGAAGAAGTTCCTTTACCACCAAAAAAAGATACATAACAGGGGACTTCGTGTTGCTAGGCAATACTTCAGAATGCTTGTTGTATTGCAAATCTTTTGTTGCGTTAAATTGTGAAACGAATTGTCATAGCAGCGTATTTTACAAACTTATAGTGCATCTTTGTATGGATTTGTTTCAGAAGAATTATGATGACCAATTGGTTTAAGGCCATCGACAAAATTTTCATAATATTTTAACAATATACAAACAAGAGGCCCAGTGGGCCTTAACGGTCACCTGAGTAAAAGAGCACCAAGACAAGTGATTTTGTTTGAAAGAATTAGAAAAAGGTTTGGTTGAAATCCCCTCAGTAGTTCTTGAGAAGAAGATGAAAAAGTTTAAAATTTACCAAAAATGACCCCCTTTTGGTCCCCATTTTAGGCACCCCTGACCTCCAGCCTTTTAATTTTCACAAATCTGTACAATCAGTACCCAATGATGCTTTTCACCAAGTTTGTTTGAAATTGGCTTTGTACTTCATCAGAAGAAGATGAAAATGTGAATTTTTTAACATGATGAACTTTGACCTCTGGGTTTGGCCCCATACATGACCCCAGGGGCATGAATTTCACAATTTATAATATACCTGTCCTAGTTGTCATGCACACAAAATATTTTAGCTCTGGCATTAACGGTTTATTAGAAGAAGATTTTTAAAGAAGTACCAAAAATTACCCTTTTTTGCCCCCTATTTGGGCCCCTTTGACCCCCAGAATCCCTATTTTCTCAAACTTGAATTGGCATCCCCCAATGATGCTTTCTACGAAGTTTGGTGGAATTCCGCCCAGTAGTTCTTAAAAGAAGATGAAATATTTAAAAGTTACCAAAAATTACCCCCTTTTGGTCCCCATTTTAGGGCCCCCTGACCCCCCAGCCTTTTTATTTTTACAAATCCGAATAACCATTACCAAATGATGCTTTTCACCAAGTTTGTTTGAAATTGGCTTTGTACTTCATCAAAAGAAGATTAAAATGTGAATTTTTTAACATGATGAACTTTGACCTCTGGGTGTGGCCCCATACATAACTTAAGGGACATGAATTTCACAATTTATAATATACCTGTCCTAGTTGTCATGCACACAAAATATTTTAGCTCTGGCATTAACGGTTTATTAGAAGAAGATTTTTTTTTAAAGAAGTACCAAAAATTACCCCTTTTTGGCCCCTATTGGGGCCCCTTTGACCCCCAGAACCCCTATTTTCACAAACTTGAATTGGCATCCCCCAATGATGCTTTCTACGAAGTTTGGTTGAAATCCGCCCAGTAGTTCTTGAGAAGAAGATGGAATATTTAAAAGTTACCAAAAATTACCCCCTTTTGGTCCCCATTTTAGGGCCCCTTGACACCCCAGCCTTTTTATTTTCACAAATCTGAATAACCATTACCAAATGATGCTTTTCACCAAGTTTGTTTGAAATTGGATTTGTACTTCATCAGAAGAAGATGAAAATGTGAATTTTTTAACATGATGAACTTTGACCTCTGGGTGTGGCCCCATACATGACCCCAGGGGCATGAATTTCACAATTTATAATATACCTGTCCTAGTTGTCATGCACACAAAATATTTAAGCTCTGGCATTAACGGTTTATTAGAAGAAGATTTTTAAAGAAGTACCAAAAATTACCACTTTTTGGCCCCTATTTGGGCCCCTATGACCCCCAGAACCCCTATTTTCACAAACTTGAATTGGCATCCCCCAATGATGCTTTCTACCAAGTTTGGTTGAAATCCGCCCAGTAGTTCTTGAGAAGAAGATGAAATATTTAAAAGTTACCAAAAATTACCCCCTTTTGGTCCCCATTTTAGGGCCCCCTGACCCCACAGCCTTTTTATTTTCACAAATCTGAATAACCATAACCAAATGATGCTTTTCACCAAGTTTGTTTGAAATTGGCTTTGTACTTCATCAGAAGAAGATGAAAATGTGAATTTTTTAACATGATGAACTTTGACCTCTGGGTTTGGCCCCATACATGACCCCAGGGGCATGAATTTCACAATTTATAATATACCTGTCCTAGTTGTCATGCACACAAAATATTTTAGCTCTGGCATTAACGGTTTATTAGAAGAAGATTTTTTTTTAAAGAAGTACCAAAAATTACCCCTTTTTGGCCCCTATTGGGGCCCCTTTGACCCCCAGAACCCCTATTTTCACAAACTTGAATTGGCATCCCCCAATGATGCTTTCTACGAAGTTTGGTTGAAATCCGCCCAGTAGTTCTTGAGAAGAAGATGAAATATTTAAAAGTTACCAAAAATTACCCCCTTTTGGTCCCCATTTAAGGGCCCCTTGACACCCCAGCCTTTTTATTTTCACAAATCTGAATAACCATTACCAAATGATGCTTTTCACCAAGTTTGTTTGAAATTGGATTTGTACTTCATCAGAAGAAGATGAAAATGTGAATTTTTTAACATGATGAACTTTGACCTCTGGGTGTGGCCCCATACATGACCCCAGGGGCATGAATTTCACAATTTATAATATACCTGTCCTAGTTGTCATGCACACAAAATATTTAAGCTCTGGCATTAACGGTTTATTAGAAGAAGATTTTTAAAGAAGTACCAAAAATTACCACTTTTTGGCCCCTATTTGGGCCCCTATGACCCCCAGAACCCCTATTTTCACAAACTTGAATTGGCATCCCCCAATGATGCTTTCTACCAAGTTTGGTTGAAATCCGCCCAGTAGTTCTTGAGAAGAAGATGAAATATTTAAAAGTTACCAAAAATTACCCCCTTTTGGTCCTCATTTTAGGGCCCCCTGACCCCACAGCCTTTTTATTTTCACAAATCTGAATAACCATTACCAAATGATGCTTTTCACCAAGTTTGTTTGAAATTAGCTTTGTACTTCATCAGAAGAAGATGAAAATGTGAATTTTTTAACATGATGAACTTTGACCCTTGGGTGTGGCCCCATACATGACCCCAGGGGCATGAATTTCACAATTTATAATATACCTGTCCTAGTTGTCATGCACACAAAATATTTAAGCTCTGGCATTAACGGTTTATTAGAAGAAGATTTTTTTTAAAGAAGTACCAAAAATTACCCCTTTTTGGCCCCTATTTGGGCCCCTATGACCCCCAGAACCCCTATTTCACAAACTTGAATTGGCATCCCCCAATGATGCTTTCTACCAAGTTTGGTTGAAATCCGCCCAGTAGTTCTTAAGAAGAAGATGAAAATGTTTAAAAGTTAACGGACGACGGACGACGGACGACGCACGACGGACGACGCACGACGACGGACAAACGATGATTGCAATAGGTCACCATGACCATTCGGTCAGGTGACCTAAAAAAACTTTACATAAAATAATTAAAGTGACTCAGATGGCAAACGATGTAACAAGGTTTTATCCGTCGGCCTCAATCGCAGCATAAATCTGAGATCCGTTTACGAATCCACACTCAGAATTATACCTAAACAGTCCATTGCAGTTCTCTATTTTATTGCAAAATTAGGTTTTCTCTAAATCGTAATAAGAATTTAGTTACTGCAACGAATTTAGCAATAATCCATTGCATTTCTGCAAAATGTTATTGTATATTTCTTGCATTGAACTGGGAAGAAGAATTACCACCATTTAAAAGGACTTTTGCAATACAACATTGCATCCTTAATTGGTAAGCTTTGATACAATAGGTAAAATGGGCGAACGATATTTTCTCATCTCCATATACGTTACACGTCTCTAGATGCGTTCAATTGGGACAAAAATTGGAATAGCAAAGAGATAGCAAATTCTTCGTATAGATTTGATAGGTCAATAGGTTAAATCTTAAAAAAGGGTTTTGTGCAGTCTAGAGGGCACAGTTTTGCCTCCAATATATTGATATTTGGTCAGAATGTTTGTTTTCATAAGATCTAGGTCATCTTTGAAATTAGGTCAGGTGAGGTCAAAAACTAGGTGACTAGGTTAAATCATAGAAATACCTTGCGTTCTCTCTACATGCAATTTCTTTCCCTAAAAAAATCTTGACATTTGGTTAGAATGTATGCTTTTATAATATCTTCGAACAAATTTGATGGCAAAAAGTAGGTCACTAGGTCAAATCTAGGAATACTTTGTATGCAATTAAGAAGCTGTTCTTGGGGCTAAAACACATTGATATTTGAGAGAAATGTGCGTCTCTTAAAAATTTATAGCAAGCTCAAACTTTGGTTATTTACAGTCAAAAGGTAGATCCTTTAAACCTTTGAATAACTTTGCATTAAGCATAGAGGTTACATTTACGGCTAAAATATCTTTAAACTTGGTTTGAATATTATTCACCCATGATATGTGCAGAAATTAGACAAAAATTAGATATGCTATCACCTTGGATAGGAAATTAGGTTACTTATAGTTTTTCGGCCATTGGTTGCAACCGACTCAGGTGAGCGCTTCAGGGCCAATGGCCCTCTTGTTAGTTACAAGTATTGTGACCAGGAGAATTTCGGAAAATGAAGCAATTTCCTTATTTAACATAATGTTTTCCCAAATATTTTTTCTTGAGGGGCGTCAAAAGGCGTCATTTTCCATTGAATCATTTCAATGTTTTTATATTCTTTTTCTGGGTCATAAAGAGATGACATTTCGATGTTTTAAATTCAGTAAATTTGATTTTTTTCCTCATGTTGTCATTGCTTAATGAAAAACTTTCACGCCGTTTTAAGGTTGTTGGCGACGGGGTACAAAATTTTCAAGGGTTTATTTGTTATTTTGAATAAACATGTATGTTCCCAATAAAAGGAAAAGCATGCAATATAAACTGTGGTAATGCTTGTGATCTTGTTTCAATGCTCTGTAGTTATGTCTTCATCTTTAATGATTTTAGCCCAACTACTTATGATTCTTTTTTGGCACATTGGTGATTCGTTATGCAGGAAATATATGTTCTGTTTAAAAAAGAACCTTGGTGATAACTGCACGTTGTGTATGTTTGCGCTTACTGGCACTTATCATGGTGGTACATGGGTGGCATATTGACATCATTATAGAACATAGCTTCTGAAAAGCCATCAAAACCGCTCTCAGGACTTTCAGTCCTTTGATCAAAAGTTTCTTCGAAATTCGATGGGTAGTTTAGAAGAAGATTTTTTGTAATTTTAAACGAACCGGTGTATATACGGACAGACAGACTAACAAACACACAGTCGCCAAACCGATGTCATGATTTCTCCAAGTTTGACAAGTCTACCTCTGCCACCCCCAACCCCTATTTTTGAAAAGTTTTAAAAAGGGTCAACCAATTATCAATCAGGTTTGGTCCAAATCACTCCAGTGTTTAAGACGGAGGAGATTTTTTAAATATCATTTTACGACTTGCAAAAGTCTGATAAGCACAACCCGCTCCGCCCGGCCCTTATTTTTGCAAATCATGTATTCGCGAACAAGTTTCGGAAACGGTCACCCAATAAACTTTCCTGCCAAGTATGGACGAAATTATAGTTCTTTAGGAGGAGAAGATATATAAAAAAATTGTTGACGACGGACAATGGATACTTGGTGTTCCTGAAAGCTCCCTTTGAGCTCATTGTGCTCAGGTGATCTAAAAGAAGAAACTTTGGAATCCGAAGCGAACAATTTCTTAGACCAAATCCTAGAATAAGGTCAGAATCCATTTGATTTTCGGCCTCCTTTTTCTACTTAAAATTACATGTTTATGATGCTGTGCAAATTCCATAACATTCGTTGATGTATGATCTCTTTAATGCTTCGTTCTCGTTCATTGTTCTGTCTTTTGAGACCAAAATTCACGTTATGATTTTTTAGCTATTCTAGCCTGAGTGGAGGCACTGTCTTTTTTCCATTTATGAAAATGTCAGTTAGTTCGGGTAAGGCCGTCTTCTGGAATATAAAGTCACAGAAGGAGACAGCTAAATCAAGCGTAAACGTAAAGAATAGATAAAGAATTATTTAAAATTAAATAGTTGTGCATATCGTGGATCACTATTGTTAAACTGTTATTTTCGTGTCGGACTAGTTTTGTAAAAAACACTACTTTTACCATACAACAACACCGGCAGTAAATTCTAGTTGGGTCACTTCTCTTAAATTGTTGATTCGGCATTAGGCCGTAGCATTCCGATTGGAAGGCAAATTACTCACTTCATTAACGAAAGTCTGCGTGTTATTGAAACCGTTGCTACATCTACTTTCAACAGGATATAGGGATGTGTTTTCGAACTTGAATTAGTCCTTACGCTTCTTACAAATTATATAGAATCCTCGCACCTTGCCATTTTCAGAATGTAGTTGTTTGGAGGAGACAGGTTAAATCGAATCTTATTTGGCGCTTCTCTCCTACTCTAGTATAATCCTACTGCATATTCAAAACTGAGCAAAACTTTTGACGTTGATTACTTAGAATCTAACTTAAAAGTAAAGGGATTAGAAACATATATTCTAGGCGTTATATTAAAGAGCGTACTCGAGCCTTTACTAATGCGTTTTGGTAATAACTTTAATATCTACAGCGCTACAATTGCATTGTCAAACAGTTTGGAAAAGGGAGTAAAAAGGGTTAGATTAACATAACAATTCATTAAAACGAACATTTGATACTGTTATTTGAGTTCATGCTTAATCAGGAATCGATAGGACATGCGTCGTTGAATAAAAACGTAATACTAGAAGTCGTGTCAGTTTCAGAACGTATGAAAAAAAGTGTAACAGCATTCTTAATTGTTATTCGCGTATCTATACAGTGTGAATATTTTTTTATATCCATACCTCAATTAAAACAAAAGAAACAAGGTGCCAAATTGTCACAAGATACGCCCGTCACACTGCTTAATATTAACTGGGGGTTTGAATAGATCTGAGGTTATTTTGAATGAATATTTTTTGTCAAACAAAGTATGAAAAACAACAAAGGACAATAACTGAAAATAGACGCAATGGTTCTTGTACACTGCACTCCCACTTGGTGAGCTCTATCCATCCTTGAAGTCTCATGATTCTAGCTATTATACTTTTAGAGATATACTCCGAACAAGATTCAAGTATGAAAAACAACAAAGGGCAATAACTCAAAAATCAAAATACACGCTAGGTAGAGTTATGGTTCTTGTACACTGCACTCCCCCTTAGTGCAAGGATACAGGACAAAACTGCTGAGAGCTCCGCCTGGATCTTTAACGTGCTCGATGGATAGCACCGTCACACGGGGCCTCGGTTTAACGTCTCATCGAAAGACAATTAGTTTTGTTAATTGATATGCTCTATCAACTGAGCTAATCGGACTGACATCTTTACAATAATCGGCTAATTGAATATTGCCTTAACCAATCAAATCAAAAGATAAATCTTACGGACGTCCAATAAAAATGCACCGATCGAAATCAGAGTAAAGAGCGGCGAAGGTGCGAAAATTTATGACATTGTTTGACAGCAGGAACAATAGCTGCTGGCACTTGATCGACAACATCGAGGGATTAGATAATCGGCAGATGACCAGGTGTTACATACTCTACCCTTTGCACTATACAGTGTTGGAAAAGAGCGATCGATATTTTGAGAAAGTATCAAAACTTGAGTGGGGAAACGAATTTTCATTTTTTTTGGCTGATATTTTATTTTTTGCCATTTACTCGATTAGTGATATTGGTAATCGATACTCGGACGTTCGATCGAGTACTCGATTAATCGAGTACTCTTTCCCATCCCTACTCAAAATACACGCTAGGTAGAGTTATGGTTCTTGTACACTGCACTCCCCCTTGGTGAGCTCTATCCATCCATGAAATTTCATGATTCTAGCTATTAACTTTTAGAGATTTACTCCGGACAAGATTCAAGTATGAAAAACAACAAACGGGCAATAACTCAAAAATAGGCCAGGTAGAGTTATGGTTCTTGTGCACTGCACTCCCCCATGGAGAGATCTATACACCCATGAAATTTCAGGATTCTTGCTTTTATACTTTTAGAGATATACTCCGGAAAAGATTCAAGTATGAAAAACAAAGGGCAATAACTCAAAAAATAGGCTAGGTAGAGTTATGGTTCTTGTACACTGCACTCCCACTTGGTGGGCTCTATCCATCCATGAAATTGCATGATTCTACTTATTATACTTTTAGAGATATACTCCGGACAAGATTCAAGTATGAAAAACAACAAAGGGCAATAACTCAAAAAATAGACCAGGTAGAGTTATGATTCTTGTGCACTGCACTCCCCCTTGGTGAGATCTATACACCCATGAAGTTTCGTGATCCTAGCTATTATACTTTTAGAGATATACTCCGGACAAGATTCAAGTGTGAAAAACAATTAAGGGCAATTATTCAAAACATAGGCCAGGTACAGTTATGGTTATTGAGCACTGCACTCCGTTTTGATGAGAAGAATATAACTGCCAAGTTTAAAGTCAATCGAACTTACGGTGACAGAGTTATGCTCCGAACAAAGAAGTGGACACCGCCCGGACACCCGGACACCACGGGTGATCCCATAATACGTTCCGTCTTCGACGGGCGTATAAAAATGTTATCTTCATTTCTTAAATGATTCCCTATGTTCTATGCACTCGATTGAAATCCCCTAAGCCAGACGCTCCTTGTGAATACTACCAAAAAAGTGTTTGAGTCGGCAATATTTAACTTGACACCAATCTACCTCTAATTTGAGACTTAATAGTCAGATGCGTAAAATCGCTTATTTCTGGCAAATCAAACAAGGTGTTCTCTTTAGTTTTAATTTTTTCATTTTTATCATTTAATGAAAGCTTATTAAAAACACCCCAAATCTCATAAAGTCTACAACGTTAAAAAAGTCACAATAATCTATGCTGCCTAAATACATGGACAAGTCTAAGACTAGATATTAACGACCCTTGGTTTTTTAGTGTTGCCCTCGGTCTGTAATACACCGAGTCGTCTCTTCCTTGAAGCTAATATGTCCTGGACTTCCAAATTATCCTTATCGTCTGGTTTGTAGTCTTCTTCCCAGTATTTTAGGAACTTGGTCGAATCCTGCATGGATGTTCGACTGATCGACCTTCTATAGTATGACTTATATTCGACCGAGCCATTAGGCTTTGTTTCCAAGTATCCACAGTTGGTCAAAATTTGTATCAGCTCGTCAACAGGTATCTTTGAAAACTCGTAACTCAATTCAACAAGATCTTTCGTTAATGTATTCAGGGTTATTCTCTTGTCAGGGTTAGAGTTCGCTTCATCTATCCAGTTCAGAAATCTGTCCTTGCATCGAAGTTCTGCATTCTTGTCCATCATGACCGGCACACATTGGTGCCTCTCGGCTTTTGATTTGACAGTCTCTGAAATATATCTTTGAAATCCAGCAAAAAAGTTTCTTCGGGTATCGGGTACATTATCCGTCTCCATTGGTTCGAACCTGTATCTGTGGGTGCGTCTCTGAATCAGAGTGGACTGTTGAACTTTGTCTTTACCGGGGAATGTTATCACCTTTGCAAGCTCATTGAGGTCTCCAAGCTTAAGTGGGTTTTTAGAAATTGTCTCTCCTAGAAGAATGTTGAATTCAAAATTTCTCGGCAGTTCTTGGTTTTCTTTGATAATATTCGAAAGGATATATTTTGGTGATATGACATAGATAACGCTGCATCTATTTTGGACAAACTGTTGAAATTCTGATTTTGTAACTGGTTTATTGGGCGTTTTGAAGAGTTGTATGATGACATAGGCTGCTTCACACGTTAGATTTATAGGAATATTTTCCGCATCATCATCATCAAGAAGGGTATCCATTTCTTCCGTGTCATCAATTTCCATACTACCGGCAGTACAATCTTCGGTTAGGAAACTTTCGACAGAGGTCCCTTTCAGTTGCTGAATCACTCCCCTAATTGTGGGAGCGTTGTCAGTTTTACGGTATAAACTATACTTCATTGAGTATTGTTGTTCACAATATCGTCTGATTTTGTCAGCACTATTGTCCTGCAAAATTTTATTTGCTTCAATAAGTTCTCGAGAGAAAAACTCGCGACCTCGTGCGGATAACACGTCAAGTGACTCAGAAATCTTTGCCTGGAATCGGTTAAACGCATTTTCTAGCTCTATTTGCACATCTGGACTTGGCAGTGAATAGGCAACACGAATGTTGTCCAGATGTATGTACCCGCTTTTAGAGAGTTCTTCTGCTATCTCTTCGACGTCTAAATCATGCTCTTTACAAGAAGCTTTGGCAATTTCTTCAAATGGCTTATTTGCATTGTATCGTTCCTTTTTATTGTTGTACCAGTCCTATAATCGGAAATATATATCTTAAAGGTAGCATCAATGTTCTTAGGAAAAGGGTTTTGTAAAGTATTAAATCAATCTTTCACAGCCGATTGAGAGGCCGCGGCTGCCAATTAAAATTTTGTCGTAGGGTAATGGTTTGAAGCAGACAAGGGGACCAAGATGATCTTCAATAGCTCACCTGAGGCATCTGCAAATTGCAGTACTTTTTTGTATAAAAAAGACCCAACTTGAGCAAAATATATAAACAAATATTAGAATTTGGGCTTAGTACAAAACTGTCCAGTAATGTTATACAATAAAAATGAATGCCCATGGTTTTATTGTTTAACCCATCACAAAAATATCCTACATTTGGACGGCCTCAATGGAAATAGGCTTAAAAAGCATTGTGAGAAATGGGAGAACTTAGTAGTTACAAGCAATTTCTACATTTCTCCCAGTTTTCTACCCTAAAAATTCTTTGTATTTAGATTTCAATCAAATTTTAATTACCGTTTGCACTTTCTTTTAATGTGGCCCAGTGTTAAGATGAGAAAACTTTGATATTGCTCTAATTGAGCAAATTACCATACTGTGGGCTTCTAGGGTGGGGCCTATTTGACTCAATGGGAAAATTTGAGCAATCTTGGTAGAGAACAATCTCGATGTAATATAAACCAAATATGAATGCATTACAACTTATAAATTGGGACAGGAAGATATTCAAACATGCTTCTATTGAGTGTTTTTCATAACTTTGGATGCCTTGGGAAGGGCCATTTTTGTAACGTAAAGCTTTGATTTTGAGATAATGCTCTAGGTCCTATAGTCAGAAGAATTCTTTCAAATTAAGCGATTTACCCAATTTTCGACCCCTGGAGCAGAGACATTTTTTATCCTAACTGTAACATAGTACAAAAATATTTAGTTGTGCTACATACCAAGTATGAATGTCCTTCAATTTATATTTCAGAAGGAGAAGCCTTTTGAAGTTGCTCTTATTTTGCGCTTTCCCAAATTTTGGACCTCTGGGGCAGGGCCATGCTTTATCCCAGGCTAAGAATTTAACTAACATGGTGGAGAACCATCTGCTTATGCTATATACTTGATATGAATGCCTTAGACTGTGTAGATTGGGGGAAGAAGACTGTTGAATATGGTATAATTGAGAATTTTTAAAAACTTTGAACAACCAGGGAAGGGTGTTTTTTAACCTACAGGCATAATTTAATCAAAATTGATAGTCAATAGCCAGGCTGTTACATTTCCAATATAAATGCCATCAGCCTTAAAGTGAAGAATTTTCTTTTTTGCTTACTCAAATTTTGCATTTTTCCCTATTTTGGACCCCTAGTGCAGGGCCATTTATGACCCATAGAGAACAATTTTAAGTGATATAGTACGAAACCATCTAGTAATGCTACATACCAAATATGAATATCCTTCCCCTTATAGTTTACGAGGAGAGGTCTTTTGAGCTTGCTCTAATTTAGTATTTTCTCAAACTTCGGACCTCAGGGGCGGGGCCATTTTTGACCCAAGAGATAAAAATTTGAAAACTTGGTAGAAAACCATGTGATTAAGCAACATATGTAATATAAATTCATTTGACCTTGTAGTTTCTGAACAACTTTGGTAGACCTCCACTCAAGGAACATCCCTGCAAAGTTTCAGCTTGATTGGCCTAATGGTTTAGGAGGATGAGATTTTTAAAGATTTACTAAAATTTCCAATTTTCAAATGCCGAGGCAACCAGAGTTTTCCAAGGAATGAAATTCTTTTAACAACTTTTGTAGAACTTCACCCAAGGAACATCCCTGCAAAGTTTCAGCTTGATTGACCTACTTGTTTAGGAGAAGATTTTTAAAGAAATTGTGGACGGACGGACAGACGGACGACGGACAAAAGCTCACCTCGCACTTTATGCTCAGGTGAGCTAAAAAAATAAGTAAGCTAGGGTAACTCTTATGCAAACAGTCTTCAGTCCAGAAAAGTTACAAGAGAAACAACTGATTTACACGATGCTTACTTGTATCAAGTGCCCCTACGAATAGTTCCCTTTAACCATAATCTTACAGAATAACGTCCATGAAAGCTATGAACTTAATCCAACTTCTCGGAATCCGATAAATGGTCACCTTAGAGACATTGGGTGAAATTTCTTTAAAATCCAGCTAGAAATGTCTGAGGGGAATATTTTCAAAAGAATTATTACAATGGACACAAAAGCTCGCTGACCTTCGTCTAGTGGTGCTAAAAAAGTCTTTTATCGTGAAGCAGTCATAATCTCTTGTGTAACGGTTCCAGGGGAGGTAATTTGTATTGGTTATGCAAATTAGGGAACTGTCAGAAAGTTAATTGACTATTTGGAGTTATATATATACATGGTCGACCCATTTAGGGTTGAGGATTCTTTTCTCTGAATGGATATGCTTTGTCTACGAGCTCGAAACGTTACATTGGTGGCAGCGGTGGGATGATGACAACTGCCAGACCGGAGTTGCCTTACCAACGAATCTCCCAGGCCAAGACTCGGGACGAGTCTTCTCGGAGAGGAGAGTAGTGTAACGGTTCCAGGGGAGGTAATTTGTAGTGGTTATGGTAATTAGGGATTTGTCAGAAAGATAAGTGACTATCTGGAGTTATATATAGACAAGATCGACTCCGTTAGGGTTGAGGATCCTTTTCTCTGAATGGATAGGCTTTGTCCACGAGCTCGAAACTTTACACTTGCCTTAAAACATTCTCGAAATGAATTAAACCAAGGACTAATAGTCTCGATAGTTGTCTGACAAATGCGCTATTGACCTAGATTTAGGCACGGGTGACCCGATAATTTGCTAAGCCGAAGACAAGCTATCAAGGCGTTTAAACCCAAATATCAGCCTCAGTAACGCATAAGTGGGGATTTCCTACGCTTTGGCGAAGTGATCTCGTTTTTGACTCCAGGTGACCAAATATTAAACCAAGGAACAAAGATCCTGACTCAGCTTCGGGATATCATACACGTTTTAGAGTACACATAAATCTTGTCTAAAATTTTAAATATTTCCCCCCGGTTGATACAATGTTCTGTCCATGATGTAAAGCTTGATATTCGGTATTTGATACCCAGGTCATTTGGTCAAAACAATGAAGACCCAGTATGCAAATAATGGTTTTCCGTTGATATTTGACACCTGACCCCACGTGAACTAATACCGAAGGTGATGGAGATACCACAGGCACAAAGATTTACCCCATTATCAACTGGGCATTTTTTGAAAGTATAAGTAACAACTGAGCTTGTCTTGTAAGATGTAAGTAAGCAAAACCTTTTTTCCCCAATAGTACATAAGATACACCAATACTAAGCGTCAAAATAGAATACATGTATATTCAATTTTTGTGGGGTCAAAACCCTGGTTTACAAGTCAAACACGAACACAATATTAAGACAAAAAGGTATAACCCTTAGATAGCACACAACATGACTGAAACACGACATACTGAAGATGCCAGGCCCTGCTTGATCATACTAAGCCGACATTATCCACTAAAGTATTTTCCAGTATACTGACTTAATGGGTTAAAAATGAAATTCGACACCCCCTCCCCTTATAAACACGAGAACATATTAAATTTCTTTTATTTAAATTTAATAATCGATTACTGTAGAGTAAATTGAGTTCCATGTAAAGATAGTGTAAAAAGGTTTTGGATTTTATCGTGCAATTCGGCACTTTTCATAATTTACTTAAAAGGATCCTTAATTCAAACATAATGTAATTGGGTGATCTGGGATCGTTTCATGTAGTATTTTGTATCAAAATATCATACTTCTATATTTGAAGCCACTTCAATATGTAAATTCGAATCGCATGGCAACACTAAAACCTTTCTGCTGTGTGAATCAGCCCAGGCAAAGGCGAAAGATGCTATTTCCTTGTCGAGTTCCTTGTCACTTTTCTTCACTTCATGAACATCGCTTATCAAAATTTCCGCCGACTTCCCGTATTTAAAAATAACATTCAAAACCGAGGATACAAAACAAACGTCAGTTAATTTTCCAAGAACATTTTTCAATTTATCGATTGTTTTCGGTCTTCCATCATTAGACTGTACTTTCATACTATCTAAAATGTTTGTGCTTCTCTCCAAAAGCAATTTATGAAAATGTGAATCCTCCATATTTTCTATATTTCCAAATAACATGAAATCAAAAATAAAATAAGGGATTTTTGGCGACGTTACTAAATATAAAACTTGGGAATCCCTTAAAATACGACAGGAAGTTTCTTTAGAGTTTCCGGTCTACATTTTTTTTTTTATTTTATTCGTTGACACACATATTATTCAATATATTATCCTTATGACTTACTTCTTTGTTTTCGAAAACTGCTAATTAGGGAAATAAATTGACATATGATAATCTAGGAAACCGAAAATTAACCAATCATGTCGGGTTTTACTAAAAATCAAACCGCGTATTTTTGTCCAATCACAATCTTCGTACGTGAGTTTGAACAACAACTTCGAAAACAAATTTTCAAGAAACAGTGTTAGTTTACTACTTTTGGAGAACAAATCCATTTATTGTCATCTCGAGCAACCACCAACTGGCACATAGGTGGAAATTTGGTAAAATATTTCGTATTTTGGTCAATTTTCTTCTGTTTTTGATTTTTCTGTACAGCGATCGTGAAAATACACGTTTTGTCCTTAGCCGGTTGATACAGTTCCAGGTCATCTTTTGGTTGTACATCAGCTAGCAGAACATCCCGTATTTTTCAAAAAGATTCATTTTTAGTCCATCGATTTGTAAACAAAGCCCTGGCACCTGACAAGGATCAAAAAGAGAAATAACCGTTCAACTCAACCTATTTTCAACACGGCCTATCGGCAACTCGGCCCAATTTTATTTTATGTCAAATCAGTTTTAATACTCATTTTTCATTAAGTATAATTATTATCCCCCGCCGTTTCTGCAAAGGGGATATAGTAATGGTCTCCGTCCGTCATTTTGTTCTTCCATCATTCCGTCCTTCCGTCACTAAATTTGTCCGGAGCATATCTCAGCATATCTGAAAGTATAATTGCTATCAACTTGAAACTTCATAGGTGGATAGATCGCATTAAGGGGAAGTGCAGTGCACAAGAACCAAAACTCTTGCTTGCAAAATTTCGGAGTTATTGCCTTTTGTTGTTGTAAAGACTAAGATTTTGTCCGGGGCATATCTCTGAAAGTATAATAGCTATTAACTTGAAACTTCATAGGTGGAGAGATCTTGTTGAGAAGAAGTGCAGTGCAATAGAACTACAACTCTTGCTTGCATAATTTTGGAGTTTGTTTTAAAGACTTAGATTTTGTCCTGAGCATATCTCTGGAAGTATAATAGCTATTATCGAACTTATTGAGAAGATATGCAGTGTACAAGAAGCCTTAATCTAACTGGCTTCAGTTAACTATCAAGCTTTTAAGGCGGGGATGGCCATGTCCGACATAGCTCTTGTTACAATTACTAAAGTATTCAAACATCATTCATTTGTGAAGAATACATGCATCCGCTGGAGATGGAAAAGATATTCCAGGGGTTGAAAAATCCACTCGCCCGCTCGCATTGGCGAGTAGAAAATGCCGTAGGGCGAGTAGATTTGGGGACGAACTAGTCCGATGGGGCGAGTGCAAATTTAGGACTTGAATCACGCTGATTGAGAGAAAAAAATAAAGGATCAAAAAAGAAAGTTTTTATTTCAAACAACTTCATATCGGAAACAATAATATTCGCTGTAAAATTAGACCGTTCCCTGTTAATGTTGATCAATCTTCATAGACGCTTGATTTGTAGACTGGAGAGTCGGACTGTCAATCTAAAGGTCCCGGGTTCGATCCCCGACGGCGGCACTCATCCTTTCCGACTATTTGTCTCTCACCAATGGGTCGATAATCGTAGACCTATGTGAGATAGCAGCTGGAGGCTAGGAAGGGATGTAATGGTAGTACTGGTGTGAGAAATACCAGGATTCCATTGTTAGGTGCTCCAGCCGCCGCGATATGACTGAAATACTGTTAAAAGCGGCGTTAAACCCCATTCAATCAATCAATCAATCAATGTAGACTGGAGACCATGTTTAAATACACGATAAAGTAGACAGGATCACCAGTTTAGCCTGCATAGTATTCCGTATCTTTAAACGCTTGATTGATCACTGTTATGTGTATTGCAAAGCAAAAATACGTCAATCTAGATAAAATTCCTCTGTTTTAAAACTCATGGCTGGAACATTGGACATCTGATCGTTTTTTTGGTAGTAATTTTCTTCATCTTTAAGGGCGAGTTGGGTTGCCTTAAGGGCGAGTAGAAATTCAGAGCTACTAGTCCTACAGGACTAGTAGGTTTGAAGAAATTTTTCAACCCCTGTATTCTAAGAATTATGATTTATTTTATTATAGATTAGTCTGTAGTCTCCCATATTCGATCACCTTAAGCTATAAATTTGCCCACGCGAAATTACACAATGATAATTAGACTAGGTGAATCAAACTGGAAGTAACATAGAGTCAATTCGAACCTTGCAGTACAAATGAAAAACAGATTTCTAAAATATTTTTTACCAAAAATTACACGCTTTTTGTATGCATACACTGGTTATTGAGATCCAAATTCAGTCTCCCATAATCAAGCACATTAGCAATATACATACAAGGATCAATTTCACAATTGTGGCTTTTGTGAAACAGGCTTGAAAATGTATGTTAAGTTATTTCCTATTTAATGACTCAAATTTCAAAAAGCATCTACATGGCAACAGCATTTGCAAGAAGAACAAAACATGAATCCAAAAATATTTGAAAGGAATGATAAAAAATAGTATAAACAGGCTCTTCAAGAGTTTTAATAGGTAGTTTGTATTTCATTTTATAAACTGACATTGATTAATTTTGATTTTATACAATTTGCACATTAGTTTTAATACACAAGTTTAGTTTACTGCAAGTGTGTAGAAATGAAACCAATTGAATATGGGAGACTGCTGGAATACGGGAAACTCGAGAAATAAATATTGGGACCAAGTTATTCGATGGGCCAAATTGACTGGTAATCAAAAAGAGTTATCTGCCATGACTTTAACTCTTTTGTGAAAAGCTGATGAAGACTGCAATATATGTGATATCTCCCGATTTTGTCATATTCTTCCAATAATAATCCTTTTGATATGCGTCAGGACATACAAATGAATTGTTACAACACTATATGCCATTACAAGGGAGGAAGGCTCATATTCAAGGGACACTACTCCCACTTCGATGCCCTAATCATTATATCCCTTGACGTTGACAGGGTGTCCATTCATGTACTGCAGTACATAATTCATGTACAATTACGTCAGTTCACATACAAATCTTACAACAAGAAGTGCATTATTATACAGAAAAATAATTAAATTTAGAAACAAAATGCCATTACGTGTGTGTGCATTTAAGATTATTAACAATTAAAATTAGAAACATACACTATGTGCATTTTTTTTCCTAAAAACCAAAAGAATTGCAAGCAATAATTTTCATCTATATAGAGAATGGGGGAACCAGCTGTTGGAAAAGTTTGTATAATGCAGATCCTAATGGCCTCACCAGTTTGTTTAAAAATAAGTCCAAAGTCTCACTATTTTTCAAACAAAGGGCAAGATATTTACGTGTTTTTGGCATGAAACTGAAAAGATTTCATACTATAGAATTTGATTTTGAAATTAGTTTCTCTTGTGAGTTCAGTTGTACATGTAAGTTGGGCATGACAAAATTGAGCTATTTATTTCATGTTGTAGTTTTGTTTTAGCTACGTTATTTGCTGACTGCAAAATGTCATAGTAAAACCTATTCCATTTCTCCACAAATGGCGACTTTTGGACAGTAATAAGGCCATTTGATATTTTCTGTACCAGAATCGTTTTAATACCAGAGTTTGAGCTAACAATGAGCTGACATGCCTGGTATGGCCTGCTCCAAAATGCCATTCCCCACCCTCATAATTAACTTGTTAGAGTTATTTAGCCATCGCTCTCATATCCCATTCAACCCCTTCAAAATCCAATAATTAAGAGAAAGCGAATTGACTAGTCAGCTTTTGAAAAAAGTTTGCTATCCTTCACTCTAAATTTAATTGCCACTTGCACATGACGTGTGGCACTTATTTACTGATTATTAACAAATGATATAACCAAAACATTGTCATTTGGTAAAGGGATCAGATTCGTATGGTGTACTCCTAACTCTGAAAGTAAAGGGTACACTCTACCCCCAGACAAAGCCTTTCGGAATCGGATATGATCCTCAAGAAACATTGGAAAAGGGGCCTTTTTATGCCCCCGCATCGATAAGATTGGGGGCATATTGTTTTACCGTGTCTGTCTGTCTGTCCGTCAAGGTGCAACTGGGGAAGGTCATTTCATCAAGGTCAAGGTCAAAATTTTAACCCTTTACCCATTTCTAAAGAATTCCTGTTTCGGGGGCATAGTGTTTCACAAACACATCTTGTTAAATTTAATTAAAAAATCAATTAAGAAATCCTCGTTAACACTCCAGACTCAGATACACTTCAAACTTTCACAGAATGATTGTACTATCACAAGGATTGTTCCTTTCGAAATTGGGTATGATTCGTCAAAAAACATAGGAAAAGGGGCCTAATTAACGTTTATTTAAAATATCTTGGTTAACACTCCAGAGTCTACAGTTTTCATCGGATTCTCTTCCAACTTTCACAGAATGATTGCACCATCATAAGGATCATTCCTTTAAAATTGGGTATGATCCGTCAAAAAACATGGGAAAAGGGGCCTAATTACATTTATTTAACAAAATCTTTGTTAACACTCTAGAGTCCACAGTTTTCATCAGATTCTCTTCAAACTTTCACAGAATGATTGGACCATCATATAGGATTGTTCCTTTCAAAATTGGGTATGATCAGTCACTGTCAAGGACCACGGGAAAAGGGGGCCTTATGAAAATTTGAATAAAACAATCTTCGTAAACACAATAGTGTCCACAGTTTTCAACAAATTCTCTTCAAACATTCACAGAATGATTATTACATTAAATTGATTGTTCCTTTCGGAAGTGGGTTTGATCCATCGAGATTCATGGGAAAAGGGGCCCTACGAAATTTAATAAGAAAAATTTAGTTAACACATCATGGCCCTAGATTTCACCTGATTCACTACAAACTTTTACAGAATGATTGTACCATCATAAGGATTGTTCCTTTCAAATAGGGTATGATCCATTAAGAAACATAGGAAAAGGGGCCTTAGGAAAATTCAATTAAAAAAATCTCAATTAATGCTTGTAAGTCCACAGATGAGATGGGGTTGTCTTTATACTCAAACAGAATAATTATACTTTTGTAAGAAGAGTTCCCTTTGGAATTGGTTCCGATCCATCAAGTAACATGGAAAAAGGGGCTATATGAAAATTCAATTAATAAAACCCTGTTAACACAATGAGGCCCACAGCTTTGATCAGATTTAGTTGAAACTTTCACAGAATGATTGGAAGGTCATAACTATCATTCTTTTCATAACAGAGTTTGAACTGTCAAGAAACACAGGAAAAGGGGCCTTGTTAAAATCTCATTTTTAAATCCTTGTTACCAAGTCCAGAGCTTTCATCAGATTTTCTTCAAACATTCACAGAATAATTGTACAATAATAATATTTGTTGGTGTTTGCATTAGACCTGAACAGTCAAGTATCACAGGAAAAGGAGCATTATGAAATTTTATTTTAAAATCATTGTACCACAATAAAGTCAACAGTTTTCATCAGATTCTGTTAAAACTTTCACAGAATGATTATTCCATCATGAGGATTCTTTCTTTTCAAATTAGGCGTGATCTGTCTGGTATCATGGGAAAAGGGGCCTTTTGAGAATTTATCTATAATCCTTGTAACCAAGTCCAGAGCTTTCATTGGATTTTCTTCAAATCTTCATAGAATCATTGTACAATAATCACAATTGTTGATGCTGACATGTGACATGATCCTTCAAGTATCACAGGAAAAAGAGCCTTATGAAATTTTTTTTAAAAATTTTACACCAAGATCAAGTCTGCAGTTTTCATCAGATTCTGTTCAAACTTTCACAGAATGTTTGTACTATCATAAGGATTGGGCCTGATCTATCTAGTATCATAGGAAAAGGGGCTGTATGAAAAATTATGACCAAATCCTCATAAACACAACAATGTCCTCAATCTGTATCAGAATCTCTTCAAACTTTATAGAATGATTGTACCATCATTTGGATTGTTCCTTTGTAAATTAGGTCTGATTGGTTAAGTGACACAAGAAAAGGGACCTTATAAAAATTTTATTACAAAACAACATTTTTTACAATAAAATCCTCAGTCTTTATCATTTTCTTCAAACTATCATTAGGATTGTTCCTTTGTACATTGGGTCTGATTTGTTAAGTTTCACGGAAAAAGGGGCCTTATGAAAATTTTGTTACAAAAATTCTTGACACAATTCAGTCCACTGTTTTCATTGATTCTCTTTAACTTTTAAAGAATGATTGTACCCTCATTATTGTTCCTTTTGAAATTTGGTTTGTTCTGTAAAGTATCATGAGAAAAGGGGCCCTATGAAGATTTCACTATAAACTCATTAACACAATAAATTCCACAGATTACACAGATTGATTGTACCATCATTCCAATTGTTGATTTTGACAGTGGATCTGATTATGGCAAGTGTCACATAAAAAGGGGCCCTATGAAAAACTTTCTTAAATATTCTGGCTAACACAATGATGTCCCTTGATTTCACTGGATTCACTTCAAAATTTCACAGAACGTTTATACAATCACTTAAATGGTTCTTTTCAGAACTGGGTACAATCCATCAAGTATCATGTAAAAAGGGGCCATATGATTTTTTTTTTTTTTTTAAATATTCTAGCAAACAAAATGAATTCCCAATATTTCATCGGATTCACTTTTAACTTTCACAGAATGATAAAACCAACAGTAAAATATCACGGGAAAAGGGCCCTTATGAGAACTTGAATTCAATATCTTTGTTTATACAATAAAGTCAACAGTTTTATTGGATTCTCTTCAAAGATGCAATGAATAATTGTGAATTTGATGGAAGATGCATTAGGTAATTTAAGTAGTGCACTAAATTTTGGTTAGTATGTTTGTAAAAGAAAAAATAAGTTTTTATATGAAATTCTCCCCTTACAAAATGTTTTCATCATGTTGTACCAAGGGCTGTGAGACCATGATTGTTTATAAAAGGGTTTTAAGAATCATGGATAGTAAACAGCATTTTATACTGGGAAAAAGAGACAGCAATTTAACCCTTGTTATGCTGAGTCTGGAATATTCCTGCTTTGGCAGGAGGTATAGACTAAGATCAGCCTGCACATATCTGCAATCTGATATTGGTCAAAGCTACCTATTTTGCATTTAATTTCAGAGCTGTATAAAGAATTTACAAGAAAATATGACCAACGATGTTTGGGCATTCCAGCGCCTTTAGCCCTTTGATTTTAATACAATTCTGAATAAGGATTTCATTCAAGATGGATAAATTAACAATGCATATTGAAGATAAATGTCATTTAAGTAACAGAAACATTGTTAGAAAAACAAGAAATTGCTTTGTTGTAAGTCATTTCTTCTCTTCCCACATTTTTAAAGCTCATATTTCCTACAGTCTGTTTGTCAAGCGGCACTTTTTTCTTTTTGTAATGAGTTAATATGAAATTGCTAATACATACACTTACTCACTTACTGGTATTATATAAATCAAGTGAATATTTCATTTAAAAGCAGTTAACCCAATCATGCTAATTCTTGCCCTCTCAGAAAAAAATCTTAAAAACATTTTAGAAAATGAAGAATTTTTTTCTTATACACAATGATTCTACCGAAATAGACAAAGATTTTTGGAATTTCATTAAGTAAAAGATGTTGTCTACAACTCATTTGAATATGGACCAGCCTAAAATTTTGTTGTCTGGTAATGGGTTAAGCAGTTATTGCCTCTCATGATCAAGAGTTGATTTATAACCACTGCGAAAGCTAAACTCCAGATACTCAAATTACATCCTGGGCTTATCAGTAAACATACCAAGAAGAACTAATCATGGGCTCATCAGTGAAAACTGTGTGGTATCCTGGGGGTGAATCTAGGGTCAGTTTGTATATTTAGCCCAATCCCACAGTGTGACGCTTTTACATGCCCCAAGAAAAAAAACTTTATAAAGCATTGTGGAAAATGAAGAAATTGCTTATTACCAGGAATTTCTTCAGTATTCACAATGTTTGCCACACCAAAAATTAAAATATTTCAAAATTACATAAATTTTAAATTGTTGTCTGCTACTCCTTTTAATTCAGACCAGATAAAATTTTTGACGTTTTGGAATGGGTTAACTGACCACAGAAAATTTATTTACAGAACTTTCTACAGGAATTTTTCGGGTGCAAGTCGCTTATGTGTAGGACTGAGTTGGTGAAATTTAGGAAATCCTTGATTTTTAGGGTTAGAAAACATTGTGGACTGTGACATTCAAGAAATTGCTTGTTACAAGTAATTTCTTGAATGTTAACAATATTTTACAAAGCTTTTTTCTTGAGGGGCATCAAATGGCTGGATTGTGGGTTTGTGAGTTAATACTACTTTGTAAAAAGTATTCCATTTGTTAGGTTTATTTGAAGTCAAATTCTCTTTTGTACTATGTTCTATATGGCTCTTCCTTTTTTATAGAATGATGGAATCCCGTGTATTGAAGCAGCAGGACAACAACACACCAGCAGAAACTACAGGTGGATCACAGAAGTCAGCCGAAGCTGGAGAACAAAAGTATGAACTGTGTCCTGGCAGGGCAGTGTTAATTTTAGGATTTCTAGAATGTGGGGGATTTCAGTGCGTAATCTACATGATTGAGAAATCTTTTGTATCTCATGATGCTCTTTGTTCATAGAAAAAAAAAATGCCCACCAATGTTGAAAATATAGAGAATCTTTGAAAAAAGTGGGGGTATTCCCAAATTCCTTTGTCTAGGAAAAATACTGTAGGGCCCTGGCAGAAACAGACCATCTTGGAATGCTTTAAAATATATTGGAGAAAGAAGTTTATATTTAGTGCTGCTCAACAAGAGTTGGCATTAGGCTTCACATTGTGAAGGTTGGCTAGCTGTTGTCATGGCATTGTGTCTGTCAGTCCTGACTCCATCTTTGAGTGGGCCTTTGTCTGCAAACCTACTTGTTATTATACCCATACATTAAAGAAGATAGCAGTATACACTTTCATTGTTGTCCCCTCATCTGTCTATAACTAAATTTTTGTCACATTTTTTTTTTTTAATAGGTGTTAATAGCTTTGACTTGAAATGAGGTGTTAGGATTCAGCTATGTGTCGAGCATGGCACTTACAGAATTAATGTCTGCAAGCTTAGTCTTTTTGTAGCATTGCCTGGTATTGTGATTTCAGCTATATTTTTATTGCATTTCTGTCAGCAACTATAAACAGCATTGACTTAAACCTTGATATGGCATTTCAGCTGCTACTGCTAGTTGTCTGCTTCCTGTTATACAACTAAGTTAATTTTCAAAGGTCTGGTATTAGGGCTCTGCAGAATGAGCGACTCAGGCGAAGAAGTCGCTGATCAAAGCTAAATCAAAGTCGCCTGGGAAATACAGGTAGTCGCCTTGTTTTGATAATCACTTTTACCAAGAGGCTATCAAATAAGGGGACAGTAAATTAAATTTTCAAGTGCTGATCACAAGCCCTTTGATCGTAAATCAAGCATGTATTGAGAGTTGACATGCCTGCTTTATTCACATCTCCGCTGTTTGGATGGTAGCTGCAATATCGTAGACCTCTTCCTGATTATCTTTTGGCAAGCCGCAAGAGGGCTACAATATCGCAGCTAATCCGATGGTTTCAAGCCCTTGTATATTGTCGGCATTAAAGGAACCCTTCTGAAAATTCAAATATTTCTGTGGCACCTTATGTTCATTTTACATTTGTTGTGTACTTTCTGGCAGTGAGAATAATGGTGGAGGTTATTTAGAAAGCCATCTCATTTACCGGAGATCAAAATCTTGGTGAAGAAAACTGAATTTCCCGTAAATCTACAAAGAGAAAAAAAATTCAGTAAAATTCTTCAAATCTAGTTATCTTATTTAATTTAACAAATGTAGAAAAACCAAGACGAACAATTTAACAAATTAATTCAACAAATGCAGAAATACCAAGACAAACAATTTAACGCATTCCGACACAGTGATGCTTTTGGACTCCTCAAGAAAAGCAATAGGGAAAATATTGTGTAAAATAAAGAAATTGCTTGGTAAAACAATTTCTTCTTTTTACACAATGTTTTCTACCAAGAATAATGAAAAAATCTAAAATTTCATAAACTTCAAACTTTTGTCTGCATCTTCTTTGAATTTGGACCAGTCTTAAATTTTGGAAATTGGGAAAAGGTTAAGGCGTCTACGACCTTTTCATAACTAACATATTTAGTTTTTTTGCAATAATCAAACTTCACTTATCTTGTTTGGTATTTAAACCATTCAATGACATATAATCCAAAACACTTGACTAAATTACTCTGTGTTAACATGGTTTCAAATTTAATCCTCTACACAGAATGTGATTTGTGTACTCAGCTGTTACCTTTATCCTTTACTAACTGCAACTCAGTCAGAATGAACTCTTTTTTTTTAGCTCACCTGACCATGTAGTGGTCATGGTGAGCTATTGTGATAGGGCTGCGTCCGGCATCTGTTGTCAACTTTTACCTTGTGTGTACTCTAGAGGTTATTTTTCTGGCTCAATGTCTTGAAACTTTGTCAGAATATTTGTCTACCTGATAGCTTGGAAGAGTTCGAAAAATGGGTCATGTGGGATCAAAAACTAGATCACCGGGTTACATCTTGGAAAAATCTTGTGTGCACTTCAGAGGTCACTTTTTTGGATCAAATGTCTTGAAAGTTGGCCAGAATGCTTTTCTACATGATAACTTGGATGAGTTCTAAAGTGGGTTATTTTGGATCAAAAACTAGGTCACTAGGTTAAATCTTAGAAAAACCTTGTGTGTACTCCAGAGGTCACATTTTTTGGCTCAAATGTCTTGAAACTTGGTCAGAAGTCTTTTGTACATGATAGCCCAGAGGAATTAAAAAATGGGTCATGTTGGGTCAAAAACTAGGTCATCAGGTCTAATCTTAGAAAAACCTTTTGTGCACTCTAGAGGTCACATTTTTGAGTTGCGGCAAACCGAACGTTTGAAGCCATTCATTGTCGTCGCATGATTTTACTATCTCATGTATTCCTCTGATGGCCTTGGACAAATAACCACCCTGACAGTGCCTTGTCTTAAATAGGCTCATTCTGTGTTACCAGACCAAATTATAAATTTTTGGACACTCCTTCAAAATATGGCTTCATTTTGAAAGGTTTCAATACAAAATTATCGTATTTTTTTCCAAACTTTTCATTTTACAAGCAAACTACATTCTACAGATAAATAATCATGATACATACAAGCAATTAGATTGTCAGTTTTGATTAAAAGACCATAAATTCGAAATGACAGTGTTGATCTTCACGTCATTTTCAGGGCTCTGCAGACTCCCAGAATTTGGGGAGAAGTCACTTCTCACTAGTCTGAGAATTGGGAGAAGTTTTTCAAAATGGGGAGAAGTGGTGAGACTTTCAGGAGAAGTGGATCGTGTTAAAAATTAAGTTTTTGCGCGTATTCCTCATTTCTATCAGAAAATAAAATAGCTTTACAACCAAGTAGTTGCATTTTATATTATGTATCATGCAATAAACATAGAAAATACTGCTTATCCTTTCAGTCCTAAATAAAGATCTTATTCCTGTGAACAAATACTTTTGTATTTTTCTTTTTTTTGTTTTAGAATTCAAGAGTTTGATTCTGAATTTATTTTTAATTAATATTTCATAATAGATTTATATATGATAAAAAAAGTCAACTAATAAAAAAATGTAAATAGTGTATAGGCAGTCTGAATGAAATGAGTAGTGTTTCTATTTGAAGCAGAAAATGAGAAAAGATTTTATTGTAACAACATGTATTTAGTCAAACTATTACCAGAAGAAAAAAGTCAGACTGGTACAAATTGAAAGAAGCTAAATAAGACATTTCACAGTGGGCTTAAATAAGAAAGAAGGTGCCAAAGAGGGTAGAAACATCATCATAACATGTGGGGAAAGGATAAATTGCTTGCTGCAAACATTTCCTCCTTTTTCCACAGTTTCCCATACAAACATTTCAAGATGTCAAAATGGGGGATTGTATGGTAATGAGTTGAAGTTTGAGCACTTTACCTGATAACATATAAATGGATAAAAATTGTCATAAATTGGTCAAAAAAGGTCCTCTGTGATTAGGTCAGTTATAGTGTGTAAAGGGTAAGGGTTACTGCTCAGTACACAAAACCAGACTCTGTACATGCAGAGGTTTAAAGTTAACACAGGATAATTTGCTCCATTTTATAGGATTACATGTTATTTAAAGGAGTTATTACTAACACAAGTAAGTGAAATTTAGTTTTTGGATAGAATGTATCATAACAAAAATCTCAGGAAAAGACTGTAGAAGCCTTTAAATTGTTTGCCATAATTTTCTTCACTTGTTACAATTAAAGCAGATAACTCAAATTGAAGGATTCTAATGAAAAATGAATTTACTCTACGTAGATTTTCGGCAGAATTATTTTTCATCAAGATTTCAAACTTTTAAAAATATTTTAACTTCTGGTAAATGACACGGCGTCCGTAAATGTCGGCCATTATTCTCATTATGTGAAAGTAAGCAACAAATCTCGTAGACTGATGATAACTTAATTTACAGAAATAATTAAAACTTAAGAAGGGAAAGGATTTTAAATAAAGATTACTAGTGCAGAGAGTATACACAGCATTGCTGAAATCAATCAGCGTAGGTGTGAATGAAGCAAGCATGTTGACTATTAGCTGCCAGAATATACCCCTATTTCTGATAATCTGCTGGCCTACAGTATCGATACACACTTGATTTACGATCAAAGGGCTTCCGATGGACAGTTGTATAATTGCACACTGTCCCCTACTTTTATAGCCACTGGGCCAGATTTGGTTATCACCTATCGTATCCAGGTGACTTCCCGAAAATTCCAGGTGACTTCGACTTCACTTTGATCAGCAAATCAGGCGAAGTTTTATGAAACCAGGCGACTTTTTCGCCTGAGTCGCCCACTCTGCAGAGCCCTGATTTTATATTTCTTAGAAATTAATCTGCAAAGGCAATATAAATCTTATGTCGGTTATCAACATTTGAGCATTAACACGTATGATACTTGAATTTCTTCATATGAGTGATATGGGCCGTACAGTGCAGTGTATATTAAATGGGTCCGTAGGAAATTGTATCAACGATATTAATTTATTTTGGTATTTTTAGCTACAAAATGCTATAAAATGCTATCTGTCATTTATACTAACATCAATGTATTAAACATTTATTTTGTAGAGTAATTTGTGATTTCAAATATAGTGGGTCAGACCTAACAGCCACATATAACCTACTGAATGCACATTATTATCAACACCTTTTTGGTGTATGATGCATGCGCACTTGTTGATATCCTGCCTTGATACTAAACAAGAATGTTGATTCACGATTTAAATCAGAGTTGTTGTTTGATTTCGAGACAATCGATAAAGATTATTTAGTAACAAGTAAAGGCATTAACCCTCGAGACAATGGTTATATCCCAGATTAGTGACATATCTTCAATAGGCTGATTTGACTTACAGACCAGATGAATGGAACTGCCAAACTAGGTCATGTTTTTCTCAAGAGCTGTATTGTAATTTTTGCACTTCCTGTAAAAGGTTGAAAACTATGATTTCTCTTGTACAAAAATTGTGCTTGGATCTTTTTGAAACTTAGTCAATGTTATCACCGTAATTGGTAGATGTGCATGAAGTAAGGATTTTATGCCTCAGTTATGCCACCTTAAAACTTAGACTCTGGGCCTTATTGAAATTGCAGCCTTATGAATGCAACTCCTCCTAAGTTGTCGACTGGATCTAAATGAAACTTGGTGAATGTTATAACCTAAATTGGTAGATGTGCATGAAGTAAGGATTTTATGGTTCATTAATTTTTCCCTGAATTATGCCCCCTTAAAACTTAGTATCTGGGGCTTATTGAAATTGCAGCCTTGTAAACGCAACTCCTCCTAAGATTCTGCTTGGATCTTTTTGAAACTTGGTCAATGTTATCACCTTAATTTGTAGATGTGCATGAAGTAAGGATTTTATGGTTCATTGATTTTTGCATCAGTTATGCCCCCTTAAAACTTAGTCCCTGAGGCTTATTGAAATTGCAGCCATGTGAATGCAACTTCTCCTAAGTTGCTGGCTGGATCTAAATGAAACTTGGTCAATGTTATCACCTTAATTGGTAGATGTGCATGAAGTAAGGATTTTATGGTTCAATGATTTTTGCATCAGTTATGCCCCCTTAAAACTTAGTATCTGGGGCTTATTGAAATTGCAGCCTTGTGAATACAACTCTAACTAAGTTGTCGGCTGGATCTAAATGAGAAAATAACAAGAATTCTTACTATAGAATTTGATGTGAAATTGGTTTCTCTCGTAAGTTCTGTTGTATATATAAGTCGGACATGGCAAAATGGCCCCGTTTATTTAAAATTGTAGTTTTGTTTTAGCTACGTAATTTGCTGTCTGCGAAATGTCATAACAAAACCTAGTCTATTTCTCCACAAATGGTGACTGACAGTAATAAGGCCATTTGACATTTTTTGCACCAGAATCGTTTCAATACCAGAGTTTGAGCAAACTGAGCTGACATGGCTGGTATAGCCAGCTTCAAAATGTCATCCCCACCCTTGTAAAAAACTTGGAGTTGTTTAGCCATCGCTCTCATATCCCATTCAACCCTTCCAAAATCCAATAGTTAAGAAAAACTCAATTACCATAATTCAGCTTTTCATATAAAGTTTGCTATTCCTTCTCACTATATTTATCAAAACTTGCACATGACATGTGGCACTTTTTTATTGATTATTAACAAAGTATATAACCAAAGCATTGTCATTTGCTAGAGGGTTCAGATTTGTATGGTGTACCCTTAACTCTGAAAGTAAAGGGTACACTGTACCCCCAGATTTTTCTTTGTACCCCCATTTCAAAACCTAAGGGGTACATGTACCCCCTTAATGAAAACCCAGTGGGCATGCTGTAAGGACTAAAAGAAAGGATGTGCAGTACTTTTAATTTTGATTGCACACTCTATATGAAACAAAAAATGCAGCTATTGGTTGTAAAGCTATCTTCATTTACCAATAGAAATAAAGAATACATGAAAAACTTGTTATTTAAGGCGATCCACATCTCCTGAAAGTCTCACCACTTCTCCCTATTTTGAAATACTTCTCCCAATTCTCAGACTAGAGAGAAGTCACTTCTCTCCAAATCCTGAGAGTCTGCAGAACCCTGGGTAAAGTAGTATATTTTTGTCTCATTTTTCTCAGTAATTTTTCATAGCATCAACTTGAAACTTGGTATGGGTGTTCAATTAGTAATCCTACATAGCACTTACAGAAATAAAGCTCTTGGATAATATACTTCCTCTACCGCTTTGTTTATTTTATGAAAGTGATTGGTGTAATGGTTTTATTTCTCAACAACTAATTATAGCATGCTCTTGAAACTTGGTATTGAGTTTCAACAATGGACCTACATGATTTTTATGGAATATGTCCCAGTTTGGGAGAATTTTATTTTCACTGTTTTTTCAGATATTGATATTGTAGTGTATATTTTTCTCAGGAACTATTTATCCTTGTCATGCTGAACCTGGAATATTCCTGTTTTGGCAGGTGGTATAGACAAAAATCAGCCTACACATATGTGCAGTCTTATCTTAGTCTACACCTCATGCTTTCCCTTTTAAGCCAGAGTTGTTTATAAGATACATTTTCAAAAAGATTTTTTTATCCACAATTTTTCATCCAGTAGTGCCAGCCCTTTCATTTTAATGCAATTCTGTAGAGGATTTTATTCAGCATGACAAGGGTTAAATAGCATCAATTTGAAACTTAGTATAGAGGTTCAACTAGGTATTCTACACAACATTTGCAAAATTTAGGTCTGGATTTTTTGTGCTGCCTGTTTCATGACTGTTAATTCTTTGCTTGGCTGTTTTCGGAGAAAACCCAAGGTATTGCTATAGCCTTGATGTCGTCGTCATTGTTGTCGTCGTCAGCATGCAAAAACTTTGACATTTTGAAACTTGGCACACTTGTTCTCTATCAAAAGAGCAACCTATACTATCAAGGGGATAACTCTAGATGCATTTTGTCCACTAACCAGCACCCAACAGCCAAGCGTAGGCACCCATAGGCAGTACTCTTGTTGGACATTGCATGTAATAGTGGTATATATATATACATGTATATTTTTTATTAATAACACCTGAAAGTAACGTCCCCTGACATTAACATTGTCAGATGACATTACGGACGACATAACGGTGTTACTAAAGACTTCTGAAGAACCGCTAAGTGGGGAAACGTGTTAAGTATACTACCTTTCTATATGTGATTATTTATATAGTAATTAAATAATGTAAAACTTCAAATGGGCATCTCCTTATCTTTTTCCGTATATGATTATCCGTATTGTATTTTTAATACTTTGGATATATACATGTATATATATATATTTTTTTCGTTTCTCTCTGGAATTTTATAAGTAAGCCCTTGAACACTGGTATTGAGGCTCGACTAGGGCCCTTGTAGAATTTATGTCGTCATGTTATCGACTTCCTGTTTTCGGCAAATATTCATGGCACCATCTTGAATTGTGGTATGTAGGTTCAACCAGGTATCCTATGTGGCATTTACAGAATATGTCTTATTTAGGCAGAATTTCATATTCACTGTTAACCCTTGTCGTGCTGAACCCGGAATATTCCGGTTTTGGCAGAAGGTTTAGACAAAGATCAGCCTGCACAAATGTGCAGTCTGATCTTAGTCTACACCTCCTGCTTATACTTTTCCTGTCAGATTTGTTTATGAAATGATTTCTAAAAGACATATTGATTTTTGAACAAGAAGTTCTATCAGTGCTTTCAGCCCTTTTATTGTTCAGCAATTAAGTAAATTGATTTGTACAGCATGACAAGGGTTAACTTTGTAGTGCAGGTGGGTGTGTAATCAGTGAGTTTAGGCTCACATTTTTCTATTTTATGACTACTTTACTTATAGGTGTATTGTATAACTGAAAAATTTGGAACTAATTCTTTCCGAGCAGGGCTCTGCAGACCTTCAGAAATGGGGAAAAGTGATTTTTCCTTAGTCTGGTAATGGGAAGTAGGGGTGATAATTTAAAGAGAAGTGTGATTGACTTGAAAACAAGTTTTTATCTTCTATAGGAAAAAGAAGTCTGTTGCAGAATTCAAATAATGTATGATAAGCATAACCAATAAAGCAAATCCTTTCAGTCCTTATGAAAGAAATCTTATTCCTACATAGGAATACCCTGCCAGTAATACCCAAAAGGGGAGTTGGGCAGTATATATAGATAGATAGATAGGTTTATTCTTTCTTCTTTTGTCAGGTTTGAGAATTAAGAATATGATTCTGAATTCATTTCCTTAAAAAAATCATATGTAAATTTGTATATATTCTCAATGATCTAAATGATTAATTATAATGAATACATAATTTAAAATTAATAAATTTTTGATGAATACAAACCAAAACATGCATCTAGAAAAAAATAGACCTTCAACAAGTTACCGTGTTTGTATTCCAGAAGAAGACAGTGGTCGCTGAATGACTTTGATATTGGAAAACCACTTGGTAAAGGGAAGTTTGGTAATGTGTATTTAGCAAGGGAGAAACACAGTCATTTTATTGTGGCATTGAAAGTAAGTCCTTTATTCTTTTTATGTTACCAAATACATTAACCCATTATCAGATGAATGAATTTTAGACTGGTCCAAATTAAAGGGAGTTGCAGATGACAGTTTAAAAGTAATGAAATTTTAGATTTTTCATATTTTTGTGTAGAAACATTGAGGTAATGAAGAAATTGCTTGTTACAAACAATTTCTCCATTTTCCACAATGTTTTTCCAGCTGTTTGGTCTTGAGGGGCATCAAAAAGCATGATTGTGTGGTAACAAGTTAAGTACATTGTGTATATGCAATTGACGGATTACAGGCTAAGCCCACTTACCTCCGACAGAAAGTTCAACTTGGATATTAAAAAGTGTTATTTTGCAAAATCTATGGTTGGTAACATGTAAGGAAAAAAGTCGTATGGTTAATTGCTGACCTAAACATCATAATTACACCTTGGGAAAAGCTGCAGCTACGACATTTAAGTCACCAAACCAACAAAAGTGCTTCCCATTAATGTCCTCTGATGTTGGAGTTGAAAATGATATTCTGGTCTAAATGTATGAATTTATTAGTCTCAGTTGGGCCATATGTTGAATGACAGCTGAGGTCCAACAATTTTTTCTCCTTACCTGAATTTACTGTTTTTGTTGAGCCCGCTTGCAGTGAGGGAGACATAGTTGTCACTATGACAAGTTGGTGTATGTGTTAGTCTGTTAGTACGGTCCGTTAGTCCGTCCGTCTGAATTTGTCTGGAAAATTACTCCTACATTTATGGATGGATTTCAAAATAACTTGGCACAATTATTCTCCATCATGAGTAGATGTGCCATTTGAAAGAATTTTTGGGATAGTTTGAATGTCAAGGTCACAGCTCAAGGTCAAACACTAAAATTGTGATTGCCAAGAGCATTTCTCCTACAATTATAGATGGATTTCAAAATAAATTGGCACAATTATTCTCCATCATGAGTAGATATGCCATTTGAAAAAATTTTTTGGATAGCTTCAAGGTCAAAGCTCAAGGTCAAACACTAAAATAGTGCTTGTCCGGAGCATGATGCCTACAAAATTTTGAGGGCTCGACAGCAGTTGTCCTGGGACAACTGTCTAGTCTTTGTTATACTTCAGTTCCCATGAAAAAAAAGAATGAGATGGTACAGGTTATGAGAACTATGTAGGAAAAGGAAAAAAAACCACTAGAAACAAACCACGTCTATACAGATGATAAAAACATTATTTGAAACGACCACAAACAAACATAACTTTTCTTCTTCTCTGTTTATATCCTGCAAAAGTTTATTTTGTATCTCAGATTTTGTAGTTTTTAATCTCTGAACCTTAACCTTTTTCCATATAACAAAATTTTAAGACTGGTCAAAATTGAAAGGGGTTGCAGACAACAGTTTAAAGCTGATGAAATTTTAGATTTTTTCAACTTTGTGGGTAGAAAATATTGTGTAAAATTAAGAAATTGCATGTTACAAGCAATTTCTTCATTATACACAATGTTTGCCCAATTGTTTTTCTTGAGGGGCATCAAAAAGCATCATTGAGTGGGAACAGGTAAAAGAAATACTGGCCCTGCCCACTAAGCTTCAACGTGAAGTTTCACGTAGATATTGAACATTATTTTGCAAAATTAATGGCATGTAAATTGAAACAAAAGCTTAATGTTTGGTTGGCAACCTAAACATATCTACAGCTTGCCAAACAAAGGAAAATTCTTCACACTTGAATGTTACCAAATGTCAGAGTTCAAAATTCACTTCAAGTGTACATGACTGATGGCATTTGTTTACTGAATCTTTGATAGACAGCTGGAATCCATCAATTTTATAGATGTAGATCGACCAAAAGTATACAGAAATAAACCCTATAAGAGTTTTGAACAAACTGATCTATTTTTTGCAGGTACTGTTTAAATCACAACTACAGAAATCAGGATGTGAACATCAGTTAAGAAGAGAAATAGAAATTCAATCACATTTAAGGTAATCTCAAATTAAAGCTGAATCAATTACTAAAAGATAAGATTTTAGACTAGTCAAAGTTGAAAGTAGTTGCAGATGACAATTTCAGGTTGATGGAAATTTAAATTTGTCGAGTTTGATGTAGAAATCATATTTGAAAGGGAAGGAATTGCTTGTAACAGGTTGTTTTATATTCTAGTCTGAGTTTTCCAAAGCTTTGATCTTGTGGGCTGTAAACAAGCAGGATTGTGTTGGAATAGGTTATACTCTGTGGCTGTGTTTTGTTAAATCACTATTCTTGAATGGCAGATTTTTTACTGTCATCTTAGTAGAGTGAAGTGTGTTAAAGGGTTAGGTTGATTGTGAGTTTCTGAGACTTCTTGGTTTATTAGAATGTATACTGGAATGGACCAATAAACACCAAATTTAATGCACACAGTTCCCAGGTCCAAAGATGACAAAATGATTAAAATAAATAGGTAACGATTGAAAAATAAAACTGATTCGATTTATACAGTCGAACCTGTCTTAAGCAAGTGGTCAAGGGATTTGCCAAAATCGCTTGCTTAAGACAGGTGCTTGCTTAATACAGGTCGGCCTGTCAAGGTGGTGGCCAGATATTTGTATAACAAAAAGATTGGGGGGCTAGAAAGTATTCATTTTCAAAGCAAATAAATAACAAGAAAACAGCCCATTCAAACACTTTTTTTCCCATTTTGGTAGTCAGAATTAGTCATTGTTTACTCATTTCTCACCTCCAAAACTGCAAACAAACTCTGTACGAAAACGAAAATAGATTACTTTCCAAGAACAGTAATTTCGATCATCATACTCGATTAAACTTTATTGATAAAGTTTGAATATCATATGCATAAAATTCAATCACTGAATAAGAGCAATATAACAAAACTAGGAATTTTGGTGACTTTGAAATTATCTACAAAACACCTGTTAATTGGCGACACATGGAATGTTTGTCTGATTTTGACACTTGAATAGATAATCCGAAAACAGTTATGCGCAATGATAATTATTTATCCCTGAAAATTGCCATGGGCCCGAAAATTGACCGTAAACTCAGGGTATGTTAATGAATGGGACACGATTTTGATGGTCGTTGACCGCGTTTAGGGGTACTTGTTGAATACAGGTAAAATTTAGTGTAAATAAGATCGGGGGACTTTGAACTGGCCGTTTAAGACAGGTGCACACTTAATGGAGGTGACCGGATGACCAGGTTTGATTGTAATAAATAGAATAATCACCTAGTTATTTTTCCATATGAAAAATCTCTCACTCGAATACGCTGTTACGTGTTTGAAAAACTTGTCCTTTGGACTCATTTTTCAATGCCTTACAGTGCATTCTCATAAGAGCCATCTTTAATATAAAAAATAACCAGTTGATTATCCTCTATTTATCATTACTTCTTATTGTTCTAAACTTCACTATTTTTTGCTCCACTTGCTGAAAGTCAGCAAGCTATTATCATGGTGTTGTGTGTCTGTCTATGGGTATGTCTGTCTGTGCAGCCGTAAACTTTTACTTTAAAAATCTTCTTCTCAGAAAGAACTGAACAGATTTCAACCAAATTTCACAGAAATGATCCTTGGGTGACCCTTTATCACTGACCCTTTTATCTCAGATATCATGTGATTGATTTCAACTAAATTTCACAAGAATGATAATTTGTTGACCCTTTCACATTTCTACAAAGAAATTTGATTGGATTTAAAAGATGGCAGGGGCTAATTTCCATATATGGTATTATGCTGAAAACCTTGAAAATCTTCTCAAAAACCATACAATAGATTTAAATCAAATTTTGCAAAATGATCCTTGGGGGACTCTTTGTCAGATTCTTCATAGAATTTGGCTTGGTTTGCAACACATGGCTATTACAGGCAGGGCCTTTGTCCATATATAGTTTGTAGTGAATTTTTGAAAATCTCGTTTGCAGAAACCGGAGGATAGTTTTCAACCAAAATTCTCAGGAATGATCTGGTGATGCTTTATCATATTTTTAGCTCACCTTAGAACGAAGTGATCAAGGGAGCTATTGTGATCACCTTTTGTCCAGCTTCTGTCTGTTGAGTGTCGTCCGTCAACAATTACTTTAAATGACATCTCCTCCTAATCTACTGGGCCAATTTGAACCAAATTTGGCAGAAATGTTCCGTAGGTATTCCCCTTTAAACATAGCTAAAAAATTGAAATCCGTAAAAACTCTGGTTGCTATGGCAACAAAAGTGAAATTTTAAAATAATCTTTAAAAATCTTCTCCCCCTGACCCAGAAGGCATAGAGCCTTGCTATTTGCATGAAGCATCAGTATATTGACCTCATTCAAAATAGCTAAAATCATGATCCCCAGGTCCCCAGGGGCAGAGCCCAAGGGGGTTGAGCTTTATATAGAAAAAAAGAACTATTATTAAATGACATCTCCTCCTAATCTACTGGGCCAATTTGAACCAAATTTGGCAGATATGTACCTTAGGTGGTCCCCTTTAAAAATAGCTTAAAAAATTGAAATCCGTTAAAAACTCTGGTTGCCATGGCAACAAAAGTGAAATTTTAAAATAATTTTTAAAATCTTCTCCTCCTAATCCAAAAGGCGTAGAGCCTTGATATTTTGCATGAAGCATCAGTATATTTACCTCTTTCAAAATAGCTAAAATCATGATTCTCTGGTCACCAGGGACGGAGCCCTGGAAGGGGGGTAATAGGCATGAAGGGTCAGTTCACAGACTTCTTTCTTATGTCTGAAATTATATCCTATGGATCCAGAGGGAGAAAAAAGTTTATTCCTTCTTTCAAATTTGCTATAAAGCCTTGGAATTTGTAATTTAGACTTTTGGATCCCAGGTACATACTCTATATATGTAAAAATGGCCCACTTGTATCATAATCCTAACCTTAACATGAAATTAGACCGTTTGGAAGAAAAAGTGCCTTTATCTCAGGTGAGCGCCCCAGGGCCAACAGCCCTCTTGTTCAATATTTTTTATAATAAAGCTTAGGTGGATTGGCTAAATTTCAGGTTGAGGTTACATAGTGATGCAAAGGATGTAAATCTCCTATTTATAGATTTAGATTGTCAAACTGATAATTTTAATACTTAAGGACCATGCAGAGATTCCTACATAGCAAATATGAATTATCTCTGATCAATACATTCACATCAGTTTGCATTTCATTTAATTTTGAAAGTTTTCATCTTTAAGATTCAGAGGTTTCATCCTTCTTCAAAGTTTATTAAGTTCAACCCATTCCCACACATTTGATGCCCCTCAAGAAAACAGCTTGAGGAAGCGTAATCAAAAATCTTATATAAAGCAATTTCTCCATTTCCCATGATGCGTCCTACCCACAAATACAACGATTGTTATCAATTTTAATTTTTTGTCTGCAACTTCTTTCAGTTTGGACCAGTCTAAAGTGTGGTAATAGGTTAACAAAATATTTGGTTTGATATTTTTCAGACATGACAATATATTGCGTCTGTATGGATATTTTCATGATAAAACAAGAGTCTACTTAATACTAGAGTATGCCCCAAAGGGAGAACTTTACAAAGAATTGATGAAAAGCAAAAGATTTGATGATAAAATCACAGCAAAGGTTGGTACAAGTCAATTTTACTACTACAAGTAATAAACAACAGACTTATAACCTGCTTCTAGTTGACAGAATTCTATCTGAATTCAAAATCTATTGAAACTTGGTAGGAATGTTTATCAGGTCATACAGATGAAATCTATTAACCCTTTCCTGTTTAATCCCTGGTTTTTACGTCCCTGTGTTATAATACATTTGAAAATATTGTTCAATTTCTTCTTTTTCAACAACATTTTCTACCCTACTAAATGATTATCTTTCAAATAATTTCAACTTTAAATTGTCGTCTGCAAAACCTTTGAATTTGGACCAGTCTAAAATTTCAAAAAACGGGAAAGGGTTAAAAATGGATTTTAATGGATAATTCTTTGTTTAAACCGTAGGCATGGCAACAATTTTTGCACAATCGTTTTAAGGTCTTCTCTCACTTGAAAAATGTTTGTTAGGTCATGGATGACTCCTATTGAAAATGAACCATTCCTTTGAGAGAAAAAAAAATCGCAAAAAAGAGCTTACTATCTCACATCTTTGACCATTATTAGTTTTGTGTTCTGGTCGGCTTTGCAAATAAGACTCACCATGAACTTCAGTTTCATCTTTCTTTGTTCATTTAACCCATTCCCACTCAACAAAATTTTAGACTGGTCCAAATTGAAAGAAGCTGCAGACGATAATTGCAAGTTAATGTAATTTTAAATTTTTCGTCTTTTTGGATAGAAAACACTGTGGATAATGAAGAAATTCTAGTAATTGCTTAATATACACTGTTTTCTCAACTGTTTGCTTGAGGGGCTTCCAAAAGCGTCATTGTCAGGGTTAGCTCTGGCTTGAAAAAGTTGTCGCCATCATTTTCACCAAAGTAAAAAAGTTGGGGCCAAATGGAGTCAAGTTGGGACCAAATTGAGGAGTTGGTGCCAAACTCAAACATTTCTTAACTGCACTGTTATTTTCTTAACTTACATGTTGTTAAATAGATAATATTCATAATAAACAGGTTTTTAACATGGCAATTCATTTTTAATTTTGTTTTGAATGAATGAAGCCATACACCTACATTGATTTTTACTCATCTTTAATCAGTGCTTTCGGTACTTTGATGAGAAAAAGAGAGAAGGAAATAGTAATAAACCTTGAAAAATATGCTTGATTTAATACACTGCAGCTCCACTATAATGCTGTTGGTGGGGTCCAAGAAAAGAAACAGCAGAAGAAGTGGAGTAATAATGCTATAATGCTGCCCCCCCCCCCCCCCCCTGCCGCCTCATTAATTCGACCTTTGGACCCAAAAACCCGGAAAAATCATGATGACACTACCACATTGACCAAAATAATCCGTAAATTTCTACAGGTCTACAAATTATTCTTCTCATTCATTCCCCGAATAATAAAAAGCTAGAATTTTCACCTGAGACATGTTTTATTATCATTGATACTTGTTGGCGTTTTTATCTAATTAAATTAAGTTGTACATCGACGGAAATGTTTCCATCTTTAAAGGTAAGGGATAAAATCTAAGTGTCCTGCATAGCTACGTCTCCTTGGAGACCAACGAGTTGTTGAACACCTGTGGTTACTGACCTGTTGAGAAAATGCAAGTGGCTCAACCTTCGAACCGTTTTGGGGGTAATGGACTTGGTCTAATTTCATTACTGTCGTTAAAAAAAGGTAACAATAAATAAACAAAGAACTCTATCTGAACCATGTCATTTACAAATCAGGGTTTTACACCGATCAGCTGCACGTGTACAAAAATGGATTAAACTTTTTAGCGGATAGATTTTAATTGTGACAATGAAGGTCATGATAAACGAAAAAAAAATCTGATACAGTGGAATGTCTTGTTTCACTTTCGACTATGGCCAAGACCGACGAATCATTGAAAGTCTCGGCCTACCTGATGTGAGAAAAAATACCGATTTTTGTTAAATGAAATCAGTAATGATGGTAAGTTCAGGCAGTTGATTCTTTAACAACAAGGGTAAAATTTTGGTCACTAAGAAGTCTCATGGGGTGCGCGTCTGGCACGTGTCAACTCCAGAAACTCTCCCATAAATAGCTGAACATCTGGGGTGGTGCCTTTGATCACCTTTCCTCCCTTATAATAGAATAAATTGTACCCGAAAAACCTTTACTTCATATTTGTCAAAGACCTTTTAGTCGTGTGTTTTATCAAACAGAATGGGATTAAATTTCTGGATTTATTAACTGAAGAATACCAAGGTGCGTGCCTATTTTCTATTGAATTAAAATTGTCAATGACTTAAGGCATTAATCACCTCAATGTCAAACAATTTGACCAAACTATGGAACCGAATTATAAATTGAAACACTACATGTGTCATCAATCAAACAAAGCAATTATCTCCAATCTAATGCTTTAATCCCAATGACTGTCCTCTGTTAGTTGTGAAAAACTTACCTGGCTACAGGTAATTATCAATTTTTATCTGCAACCCTTCTTCTTTGACTTGACCGAAGATGGGATGAAAATTCGCGGATAAATTTGCGTCAACGTCGTATTTCATCATCAGCAACCTAAAATGACCCCCCCCCCAATTTCGGAAGCCAAGCAGACCCTGCGTTATAATGGAGTCAGCGCTGTGCCAGGTAGCGTTATAGAGGAGTTGCAGTGAAATAAAATAATGTAGACTTCTGTAATTTAAGAAAATCGGTTGAACATTCTAGGGTACAAATGGACAAAAAAGAAATGGTTAGTTGCCTTTGGGACAGTAGAACTTATGAAATTTATGTAAAATTTTGACAAACTACCACTGTGTCTATCAACAATTTATCAGAATATCCTTCTTATTTCCCATATATGCTGATCCAGTGTTTTAGGATTCGCAGTAACGGTGCCGAGATTAGAAACTGACTGAAACCGTCTGCAGAAATATACATAAATATGCCCAAATTCAGCAATTGCATTCATTAGGAAAAATTAAATGGCGGCCAGTTTAATTACACTTATCTTGTAGAAGGCCTATTTAAGCCTGAAAATAGAGGTCTACTGATCTATAAAGTGATAGCCGTCATCTTAGAAGTTTCATCGGCCCATCCATAATACTAAGTGACACCCATAACACAAAATCAATACAATTCGCAAACCAGTGAGCGCATTTTATACATCTGATTGGCTGTCAATCAGAACTGTAATTAAATTTGGTAATGTGTTGGTCTTGTGTCAAACTCGATGATATAATTGACCTGATATACAAGCCATTGAGCTATTATACACACTTGGCCATTGGACTTGATTTCTGGAGATTAGTCAAAGTAAATGTATAAACGGGACACGTTTATATGGACATTGTTAAACCGGATTATTCACAATCTGGATATAATTTGATGGGAATGGACTTTTTGTTCATAAATTGTACCTTGTAATTCCAGACAGATATGATACGAAATATTAAAAATCAGAATAAATATGATTCGGTTATCCAGATCGAACTCATCCGAACATATTTTTTCTCAGAAAATACAAACCAACACTTCCTCGGGCCACACCTGAAAAAACCATCCAATTTGTCACCAAGTAGTCAAAAACACAATCTCGAAAGTTTATCCGTTGAAAAAAACTGCTTTCTATAGGGAAATAAGTGCTTTCCTCACAACCGAAAATTAATCCCAGGCTTTCTGACCAAACAAACGAAACTAATGAATATTTTAAGTTTCATGAGGTAAACAAGTTTGGTGCAGTTTATTCTACTTCTTAGAGGAAAGGTGATCAAAGGAGCTGCCGCCAGACATTCGGCTATTTTTGGGAGAGTTTCCGCAGCAATCTCGTCATGACTGTATTTACAAAACTTTTCTTATTTTTTGGGGCGCCATAAATGCCAAATGAAAAAGCACTTTCGCCAGAATTGTATTTTTGTCGCATTTGGCAACAATGGCGACCAACAGAGCAAACCCGGATTCTGTGGGAAAGGGATAAGAAGTCTGGTAACCCATCAAAGACAATCTTGGCCTTCTTGTTATCCCCCGCCGATTCGGTGAAGGGGATATAGTAATGGTCTCCATCAATCATTCTGTCCTTCCGTCCTTCCATCACTGAACTTATCCAGAGCATATCTCTGAAAGTATAATTGCTATCAACTTGAAACTTCATACGTCGATAGATCTTATTGAGGAGAAGTGCAGTGCACAAGAACCACAACTCTTGCTTCCATAATTTTGGAGTTATTGCCCTTTGTTGTTTTAAACACTAAGATTTTGTCCTGAGCATATCTCTGAAAGTATAATAGCTATTATCGAACTCATTGAGAAGAAATGCAGTGCACAAGAAGCCTAAATCTAACTGGCTTCAGTTTACTATCAAGCTTTTACGGCAGGGGATGGCCATGTCCGAGATGGCTCTTGTTTCAAGAAAAAAGGTTATGAAAACATTAAAGGGAATGAAAGAAATTGCTTGTAAATATCACTTTCTTCATGGTGAGCTTTTGTGATATTTGATTGTCATTGGTCTTGTGTCATATGGCGTCAACAATTTAAGTGATTACACTCTAGAGGCCACAGTTTTGACCCAATCTTCATGAAACTTGGCCAGAATAATTGTAAGGTCAAAAGGATGAACCCTATTGATTATCGAAAGATTCTTGGGGCCTTGATACTTATTTCTTTGTTTACAATTTAGAGGCCACAATTTTGGCTCAATCTTCATGAAACTTGGCCAGAATAATTGTGAGGTCATTGGGATGAACCCTATTGATTATTGAAAGGTTCTATTGGAAAACACATAAAAGGGACCTTAATGACAATTTCTTTGTTTACAATGTAGAGGCCACAAGTTTTGCTTAATCTTCATGAAACTTGGCCAGAATATTTGATAGGCCATTGGGATGAACCCTATCGATTATGGAAAGATTATATAGGGAATCTGCACTTCCGTACACAAGTTAGTAATGACAGTGTCTGAAAATGAGAATATAAAAAATAGACTGTAAATGGTTCTTGATAAGTTTATGTTCTCATTTTGTTTGCATATTTTCAGTACATATACCAGTTAGCCAATGCTTTGAAGTACTGTCACAGTAAAAAAGTCATCCATCGAGACATAAAACCAGAAAATTTACTCTTGGGGATGACAAACGATTTAAAAATTGCTGATTTTGGATGGTCAGTGCATGCTCCTTCCTCCAGGTAATATTTTAAAGTCCAAGTAAAATCATAATTGGAATAGTTGTTGAGAAATATGTCTTGATCCCTTTCCTGTTTTGCAAAACTTTAGACCTATCCAAATTGAAAGGTGTTGCAGACAAAAATCTAAAGTAGATTTAATTTGAAAAGTAACCATTCAGTAGTGTAGCAAATATTCTGGAAAAAGAAGCAATTGCTTGTAACAAGCAATGTCTTCTTTTCCCATAATGTTTCTCATGTATAAAATCTCAGGGATGTTAAAACCAGGGATTGAGCAGGAAAGGGTTAAAAGAATAATAAAGTCTTGTAAATCTTGAATAATTTTTACTCAATAGAATAATGAATGATTGTATATGGCTGCCAAACAAACCCTTTATTATGAATACAGACTTAGATCCATCATATGGCTAAGGCAATTCAGATTAGCAACTTTGTAACAATTTACAACGAAATGAAATAAGAAAGCTTTAATGCCTTTAGTTTACAGCTTTTACTGCTCCTTTCTATCATTAACATGACTTGGACATTGTAAGTATGAAATGCTGTCTTTGTAACATATACACTCAGTTGGATGTAATAACGAAATGAAATGTTTTCTGAAGTCTTGTTTAACCCTTTCCTGTTTGTTTTTTTTTTTTTTTTTTTAATTTTAGACTGGTCCAAATTGAAAGAAGTTGCAGATAGCAATAAAAAATTGGATTCAATTTGAAATGAAAACATCTGTTGTGATAGAAAATATAGTGGAAAAAGGAGAAATTGCTTGTTATAAGCAATTTCTTCCTTTTCGACAATGTTTTCTCAAGTATAAAATCGCAGAAACATAAAATCCTTGGTTTGTACAGGACAGGATTATATGTTTATAGTGAAATTTCCTTTCAGGAAATACACAGTATGAGCCTGTTTGCAATATTTCAAACAATTACATGTTTTAACCAAGTAAAATATCGGATTAAACACTGCATCAGTAGTCTTCACTAACCTCATGATAGGTAGATATGTGGTGAATATTCATTGTATGGCTGGCTTGTAACTATGCTCAATATCTGCCCTTCATTCACATGTGTAATTGTCGAAAATAACACACAGTCTCCTATAGATAAGGTTTGATAAAAGATACACTGGATTAGAGGCTATCAATGTATTATCATAGAGTTATTTTGTTGATAATTGCTGAAGTAAAAAAAGAACAAGGATCGATAGCCAAGCCAATTGAGCTCCGTCAGGAAGTTCCACTTCCATGTAAACAACTATTTTTTGGCAAAATTTAGGGCCAATAGCATGTAATAAAATAGTGAAATGGTTGATAGATGACCTTAGTTGTAGTTACAACATTTAAGTCTCATTCACTTAATATTGGCCAGTGTCCGAGTTCAACTTCCACTTCCGGTCTAAATGTATGATTTGATTATTTGATTCTTTGATTGTCAGCTGCGATTCATGATTGTACGCAATGTAAGACTCAGTTCCTCTACATATGGTAATAAGGTGGAGACTGAAAGTTTTTTTAATGATGCCCAGGGTACTCATGCTCCTTCCGCTTTGAATAAATTATGGAATTGTTGGAAATGTCAAGAAATGGCTCATTTTCTTGTTGGGCTTGCAAAATGTCGTAACAACAGCATTAATCAAGCTGTAGTTACAACATTTTGCACGCTCAACGATTGTATATTCTGTTTGCAGGAGAACCACATTATGCGGTACCTTGGATTACCTACCCCCGGAAATGGTGGAGGGAAAGCATCACGATGAAAATGTTGACTTGTGGAGTCTTGGTATTCTATGTTACGAACTTTTGGTGGGCAAACCCCCATTTGAGACAGAAAGCAATTCTGAAACTTACAGACGAATTACTCGAGTGGATATACGTTACCCGTCATATATATCTGCTGGAGCCAGAGACCTTATTTCTAATGTAAGTGTTTGTGACAGACAACACAAAGTTTATATCTTTGATGTAATAGAACTTAAGTACATCTTAATTGACCAATTATGGCAACCTCCACTAGCTCCACTGACCGACCTTTCTGAGCTCTGACTGGAAGTTTAACTGATATTAACCTATTACCAGATAGAAAAAATTAGACTGGTTCTAATTCAAGAAATTGCAGACAACAACTCCTTAGTGTGTTAAAATTGAGAAATAAGATTTACTTTTTGTTGAAAATGGTGTGAGGAAAAAAAAAAAGAAATTGCTTGTTACAAGAAGAAATTCTTTTTCTATCACAATGTTTTTAAAGTGAAATCTTCTTGGTGTAAAAAGGCAGAAATCTGTGGGAATGTATTGAATGGCGTTTTTTTGCAAATTTTACGGCCAGTAACATGTTACAAAAAAGTAAAATGGTTGGCAACCTAAATATCACAACTACAGATTGAATAGGCTGTAGGTATCATGTTTAAGTTGCTAAACCAACAAAGATGTTTCCGATAAATGTTGGCAATAGTTGGAATGAGCTTGGCTCCGTTCTAGATGAATAATTTGATTGGTTAATTGATTCTTTGATCAGATTTAGAACAGATTGGTCAATTGAAAGCAGTATTATATCAAAAGGCAAATTCATGCTAATAATCTTCTTTCCCCCATGTCTCACAATATTTCACAGTGTGTGATGCAAAAGTAGTTTAAAAGAATTTAAACTTAAATGTCCAATTTGTGGTAGGGTTTTCCCTCAACTTTGGGCTATTTTGCTATATTGTGACCTATTTCAAAATAGATTAAGAAAGTTGCCTAAATGATATTGGGGTCATTTCTAAAAAAATGGGAGTCCAAATTAAAAGGAACAGGGGTCATGGAAAACCCTGTTGTATTGTCTTTCTTATATTCTTTTCTTATTATGGAAATGAAGTTGTAGATTCCTTATGTTATAATTTTTTAATTTTGAATAGGCAAGATCACTTAACCCATTCCCACACTATGAAATTTTAGACTGGTCCAAATTCAAAGGATTTGCAGACAACAATTCAAAATTCATGAAATTTTAGATTTTTTCAACTTTCTGTGTAAAAAATGTGCAAAATGAAGAAATTGCTTGTAACAAGCAATTTCTTCATCTTGCACAAAGTTTTCCATATTGTTTTTCCTGAGGGGCATTCAAAAGCGTCATTGTGAGGGAATGGGTTAACCCACTCCAACACAATCCCGCTTTTTTATGTACCTCAAGAAAACAACATCAAAAACGTAGAAAATGAAGAAATTGTTTGTCACAGGCAATTTCTTCTTCATCCACAATGTTTTCTACCCCAAAATACCAAGTTTTAAAAATTTCATCATCTTATAAATGTCATCTGCAACTTCTTCTTTTTGGACCCATCTAAAATTAAGTTGTGTGGGAATGGGCTAATAAGGAAAGTGAAATAGCATTTGCTCAATTATGCATTACAAAACAATCCTGCTTTTTCACGTCCATCAAGAAAATAGATTTGGAAACTACTGTGGAAAATGAAGAAATTGCATATGTCAATGCCTTCAACACAAAAGTGATAGCAATTAATAATTCTATCAACTCTTAAATCTGTTTGTATCTTTTTCCAATTTGGACCAGTCTAAAATATTGTCATCTGGTAATGGGTTAATGAGTTGTCATGATTCCCTCAAAATGATTAAAATATTTTTCAGGCATCTCTTGTACTATTAAGCCTGTACTAGATAACAAAAATTAAGAATAATAAAAATTTTAAAAGTTTGCAGGCAATTTCAAAGTGGATAGAATTTACGATAATTCTGTCTGATCATCAAAGTAGAAAACAATGTGGAAAATGCAGAAATTGCTTGTAACAAGTAATTCCCTCAATTCTTTAACCTTTAACCCTTTCCTGTTCTTCAAATTTTAGAATTGTACGAATTCAAAGGTTTTGCAGACGAAAATACTGATTTTATTTAAAAAAAATCATTTAGTGGGGTAGAAAATATTGTGGAAGAAGAAGAAATAGCTTTTAATAAGCAATTTCTTTTTTTTTTTCCACAATGTTTTCCCAAGTATAAAACTACAGGGATGTAAAAACTAGGGATTAAACAGAAAGGGGTTAAATTGGGGGACTTCAAAATGGGGATTTGTGTGGTAGTGGGTGAAAGAGAATTTTCCACCTCAGTGCTAGATGTTTTATTGTTTATTGTTTATTTCAGCTATTAAGACATGATCCAAAGCAGAGACTTCGATTGGAGCAGGTTATGGAACATCCTTGGATATTGGCGAACTATAGCCCACAACGCAGTGGTAAAACGGGCGTTTAAAATGCTCTTACAACAATCAAAGTGATAAGCATTTAGTGATATGCCTCAAATTTATGTTGGTTCTGTATATATAGAATGGGAGCAATAGTGGAGAAATGAATGAGAGATTGAGTTGACTGTAGAATAAAACCAGCTAAAATTACTCTATCACTGTGAAAGAGTTTGCTGAGTGATACTTGAACCCTTTCCTGATTTACAAAAAGTTTGACCTGTCCAAACTCAAAGGTTTTGCAGAAGAAAATTTAAAATGGATTTAAGGCGACAAAATAACCTTTCAGTAGGGTAGAAAATATTGTGGAAAAAGAAGAAATTGCTTGTTATAAGCAATTAATGTCTGCTTTTGCTACTATGTTTTCTCAATCATAAAATCACAGGGACATAAAAGCATGGGATTGAACAGGAAAGTGTTAACCTATTACCTGATGACAAAATTATAGACAGTTCATGTTGAAAGAAGTGGAAGACGACAATTTTTTGTTGATGGAATTTCTTTTTTGATAGGAAAAACTTATGGATAATGTAGAAATTGCTTGTAACAAGCAATTATTTCATTTTTTACAATGTTTTTGAAAATTTTCCTTGAGGAGCACCATTAATATGTGATTGTGTGTGAATAGGTTAAATGAGAATACCAGGCTGTATTAATGTTACTTGAGTATGTGTTCATTTGTCTTTGCCAATTTGCTTGGCACATTTTCTGTGTATTTATTGGTGGTTTAGGTAAATGTGCAATTTGGAATACTTGTTTTGAAAGGTCATGGACTAAGTTCACACATGCAGGGCCTATTTTCATCAAACTGTGGGAAGGGTTTAATTACAAAGGTTAAAAAATATGTGTTTGTTAATATGAAATACATGTACAATATACTTACATTATACTGTTGTGTATTAATTATATCATGTATGTATTACTCTAGTACCTCACTACAAAAATTAATGACTGGACCAAATTAGAACTAGATACAGCAACAATTTAAAATGGGTGGACATGGTAGACAAGAAGGGTAGAAAATGTTTTTAAAAAAGGAGAAGTTTCATGAAAACAAATCCTCTTTTGCTTGCAACATTTTTCAAAGCAATTTTTTTACAGCATAGATTAAGGATTGAGTGATAATGATTTCACGATATGTATTTATCTCAAGCAATATTGATCGGTTATTGATATATCAAACTTATCTAAACCTCTACTGTATTCTTCTCAAATGTTAGAAGTTTTTCGCATACAAATTGATTCACCACTAGCCCTGCCCTATGAGCTCCAACAGAAAGTTCCACTTCAATACTAAACAGCATTATTTCACAAAATTTTAGCCAGTCATATGTTTGTACTAAGCGTCATAACTACATCTTAATCCTTGTCATGCTGAACCCGTAATATTCCGGTTTTGGCAGGAGGCGTAGACCAAGATCAGCCTGCACATAAGTGCAGTCTGATCTTGATCTACACCTTCTGCTTGTTCTTTTCCTGTCAGAGTTGCTTATGAAATTGATTTCTAAAAGAAATATTGATTTTTGAACAACAAGTTCTATCAATGCTTTCAGCCCTTTGATTTTACAGCAATTTGGTGAGGTTATTTATACAGCATGACAGTTGAACTTGATGTTTGATCATGTGTGTAATTTAATTAGTTTGGCTGTTTTCAGAGAAAGTTTGAGACATTGCTATAGCCTTGATTTTGTCCAGAATGTTTTTATTGTGTTAAAGGTAGGCTATTTTACCTTGCATGTACAAGCTGACCTGGTAAAGAAAAACTACATTTTTAGCTCACCTGAGCATGTTACTGTGATCGGTTAATGTCCAGTGTCTGTCTGTCCATCCGTAAACAATTATTCAAAAATCTTCTCCTAAACCATAAGGCCATAAGCTTTGTTATTAGGTAAGAATCATCACCTACTGACCCTCTACCAAAATACTTCAAAGAATTACTGTACTCTGAAAATCAACCCCTTTCTTTGCAATCCCTGATTTTACAAAGGATATCTTTGAAATCTTCTCCCATACCATTAGGCCTAGAGCTGTCATATTTGATGTAAATCATTTTCTATTGACCCTCTACCAAAATACTTTAAAGATTTACCATACTCTGAAAATTAGCCCTTTTCTGTGTTATCGCTGATTTACATAGGAATAAATAAAGAAGTCGTTGAAAATCTTCTCAGAAATTACAAGGCCTAGAGCTTTGATATTTGGTATGAATCAATATCTATTGACCCTTTACCAAAATACTTTAAAGAATTACCATACTCTGAAAATTAGCCCTCGTCCCTGTGATCCCTGTTGTAAGCAATTTCTACATATTCCACAATTTTTGAGGGGCGTTAAAAGCGTCATTGTGTGGGAAAGGGTTAATAGTAATTTTGTTAAGATGATTGGATGACAAAACAAATTATGAGCATTAAAGGATTTTTTTTTCATTGTGATTATTTTTTCATGTGATGGCTGATTTTGATCTACAGTGAAACTTGCATTAAGGGATCACTCAAGGTACGGCCAAAAAGTGGTCACTGAAGAGAATGGTCAATTAATACATTTTTGTGACATGATTATGATGGATGGATATGCCTGCATACATAATTTTTTTTCAGAATTCTCACTGAATCCTATGGTGTTCGAACTCCTTAGAAAAGTCTCATTGGGACCATTCTCAAACAATCCCGCTTTTTAACGCCCCTGTGGAAAAAAGCTTTGGAAGACATTGTGGAAAATGAAGAAATTGCTTGGTATAAGCAACATCTTCATTACCCATAAAGTTTCCTCCCCAAGAAGACAAAGATTTTTAAAATGCTATCAACTAAATATTGTCTTCTGCAAAATCTTTCACTTTTGACCGGTCTATAATTTTGTCATTTGGTAATAGGTTAAGCAAATTCTTCAACTTTTGATAAGCATACCCTTTTTGGAAACAGAATTTCGATTATTGTAGCTTAATAAAAGTTGTCACTTAAGCCAGATTGACTGAATACCTTTATAAGCTCATGCAGGTCCCTTGTTGTATGATAGGTAAAAAAATAATAATGTTTTTACTAAGTATGTGTCTGTGAGTTCTATTGATGTAAATAAAGTATGCTATTAATATTATGTAAATCTGGTCTACTTTTCCTTGATTCTAGTTGTAAAATGTGCCTTCATATGAAATAAAAACATTTCTTTTTATAGAATGTGTTTGTAACTATAAACTTACTACTTACTATTTATTGTGGATGATCTCTGGAGAGATCCTTGTGTTATAGCTTTCGCATCTTCAGCCTTCTTGTCACAGCTTTATTATTATACCATACACCCCCTGCCTCTACAGAGAAGAGGGGCTATATTGGTTTCACCCCTGTCTGTCAATCCATAGACTTATTTGTTTCCGCGCGGCCGTCATAGCACAGTCGGTAGCGCATCAGACTCCTAATCTTCAATCATGGGATGTCAGGGGTTCGATCCCCGGTGGCACATATTCTTTCCGACAATGGTCTCTCACCAATGGGTGGATAATTGTAAACCTAAGTGGGATAGCAGCTGAAGGCTAGGAAAGGATGAACTGGTAGTACTGGTGTGAGAATTCATTGTTAGGTGCTCCAGACGGCGCGATATGACTGAAATACTGTTAAAGGCGGCATTAAACCCCACTCAATCAATCAACTTTTTTGTTTCCATGCTCTAACTGAAGAATCAATTGATCTACAAACCTGAAACTTCATACGAATTGCTGCCAGTGATCCAAGTAAATGCTCTGTTTTTTGGGGGGTCATAGGTCAACATAAGTCACAGGTGACCCTTGATTGATAACTGTTTCCATGCTCTAACACATTGGCCTTAGACCCAGGACCTTGAAACTCTATATACGTTATGTATATTGGTATCGCCTCCGTCACAACGTCAAACAATATGTCCGCATCTTGTTAACACGGCTCCAACATTTTGGAATAGTTTAAATGAAGTTTTTACAGAATGTTTCTTGTCAGCTGACCTTGTGCATATTGTCGATGTTCTGTCCTATAGGCTGTGTCACAGAAAAGAAAAACAAATGTCTTGGCTAGTTGTTATGCTCCCCGAAAAAATTTTCGGGGGGAAGCATATAGTCGCCAGCCTGTGAGTCCATCCGAGGTCGTATCTCGGCAACCCCTGGGCCTAAGTAGATGAAATTTCCAAGACCAGTTTTTTAAATTTTCTTATTTCAAGGCTGTGTCATGGAAAAAGGGGCCTTAATGTAAAAACTAGTTTTTTGCCAATTTCTCCAAGACTAGTATTTCACGAAATTTCATATTTGTGTAGCAAATCAGTTCCCCTAGACCTTAAACTAGCAGGAATTTTCGTTTAAAAAAATGCGTCATGGGAAAAGGGGCCTTAATGTTATTACCTTTACGTAAACTGTCTTTTTTCCCCCACAAAAACTAAAATTGGCAATAACTTTTGATTGGTTACAGAAGAAGTCTTCATATTTCACATGTGCGTTGCTTGTGACAAACCCTTTCTATTGGTACCATTTCAAGGTCATCATTCAAGGTCAAGGTCATTTCTCAAGGTCAAAATTTGGGAAATTAAAACTTTAAAATTGGCCATGATTTTCAATGGTAAGTGATAGAGCCTTCATATTTCACATGTGCATTGCTTATGACATGACATTTCTGTTGGAATTAAGTTGAAGGTTATCTGTCAAGATCAAGGTCATTTCTCAAGGTCAAAATTTCAAAAATCTTAACTTTTACATTGTCTATAATTATACAATGGTAAGTGACATAGCCTTCATATTTCACATGTGTATTGCTTATGACATGGACTTTCTGTTGGTACTAAGTTCAAGGTCAAGGTCACTTTTCAAGGTCAAAATTTTGAAAATTTTAACTTTAACATCTGCCAGAAGTATACAATGGTTAGTGATATAGCCTTCATATTTTACATGTGCATTGCTTTTTACATAGATACATGGTACTCAGTTCATGGTCAAGGTCAAGGTCATTAATTTTCAAATACCTCCTTTACAAATTGCCAAAATTTCTTGTTACTTTACATAAATGTTGTTTATTAAATGCCCTAGGTAATGTTTATTTCAATTTTTTACCCAATGAGCCTGACCATGCTAAAAGGTGGCTTAATGCCATGTAGCTTTACATTTTGTATATATCCTACTCTAATATAAATCAGTCTATTGTTTCTGCAAGACTACTCAAGTTAGAGTCGTCATTTTTTGTATTGAGACATTTTTCATTGATATTTTTGATAGTCAAGGTAAAATATTTAACCCTTTACCATATGATGATATTGAATTTTACTAGAATCAGGCCTTTGAAGCCAAACAGATTCCTTCAATGTTTGTCAAACTGAACTGAACTCTCAAACTATAGTTGCATTCAATAAAAAGTTTTTTGTCCAATAAAGGTATACAGTTTTGTGACAAAAGCCTTATTTCGGGGAGCATAATCCGTCTACGACGGCTCTTGTTTTCAATAGTGTACATTGTATGTACGAGTTCTAACCCATATATACTGAGGGAAAAAAGTTTAGCAATTTCGTACGTTACAGCCAATTTCTCCGGTGTCTAACTTTGGATTCAAACCATATTTTCACACCTCTTTTATGTGTTAGCCACAGTATTTAAAAAAATCAGATGATTTCAAGGTCATACGTGTTTGTTGTAACATGGTAGGGTTAGGGAAGTAAAAGTAACACAAATATTTAATATCTTGTGTGTCCACCGTTTGCGCCAAAAACGGCATTAAAGCGTCTTCTCATGCTAGAAATGAGCCTAAGATTAATGGCCATAGGGATACGACCCCATTCCTGACGCAGAACACGTTCCAGGGCCCGTATTCACCAACGCATTCTAAATTGATTTAGCCGACTAAATCCAAAGAACAGACTAAATTGAATTTAGTATGTATTCACCAACCTATTCTAAACTTTAGAATGAACTAAATTTAGGGAAAATTCTTCATTATTCCAAGTCTAATACCTACCGTACTAAATACGCATTATTAATGTAAAAAATGGCCCCCGTTCGCTGCATTATAGTCCTAAAACATTTTTGTGGACAGAATAATGTAAATAACACGAAAAGAGGAAAATTATTTCCCTTTGGATAAAATAAAGGTTGTCGGTCGCATCTGACATGTATGACGTTACTGATATTTCTGACGTAATATTAGATGGTGTTTATATTGGTGACAGAAAGTTCACTCTTGCAGCTCTTTTCATAGTAATATTTACCGATGATTTCAAAATGGATTTAAATTTTAAGTGAAAAGGATGCTGAACGAGGAAACTCTTCGCCGTGTTTTCAGATTTTCAGGTGTTCTTCAATGAACTCGGAACCGAAAAACACAGGATGGGAGTTCGAAGAAAAAGGCAGATTGTCATTTCATCTCAAGCAGTGGAAAGCTTGGTGCATATTCAATCAAGATTCTTTTGCTTGGGTGCTGATACTTTCTGCAATGCAGCACGGATTTTAGTCAAGTTACAATCAACATCCTCAAAAACATCTATATTGTCTGGAATATTTGGAAAGAGTTGGACACAAGACTGAGGTGGGACATGTTGAATTTTTAGTCAAAGTTTTGTTCGTCTTATTATTTTTTGGTCTTTTTTTCGACTCAAAATAAAAAAATTATCGGAATTAATGCTAGCATTTCACAACCGCTGCTTGTTTTGCATCGCCGTCTTCAATTCGAACCGATGGGCCGCGGCCGGTTTATGATTGATGATAATATTAAAAATAATAAAAAAACACCAAAAGGTTTCTTCGTAGTAATAGACAAATATAAATATTTCATTTTTTTCATTTTATTTTTAATCACTGTAGTAACCCTTGCCGATTGACTAATCTCCCCCCCCCCCCCGGCCACAGCGATCCATATAGGATTTCGATCGAGGATAATAATCCGTCCTAATCAATCGATTTCGATCCATTTTTGTGTTAAAGACTTAAGATTTTGCAATACATATTTTTTAATTTGGCTATGTGATGGGTTTAAGGGTTAAAAGCTGGTTACTGTTTTGAAATGCGCTTTTAAGAAGTCGGGAAACCAGTTCAGGTGCGCGGTCGCTTATGCAATATACAAACCGTTCTACTTGAAGTCTGTTCTAAATTGTGTTTGTGAATACGAACTTTAGTCTATTCTTGGAATAGTATGAACCTTACTATTTAGCCTAGACCCAATTCTTAAATTTAGAAAAGTTTGGGTCTCTAACGTTATTAACGTCATTCCTGTCTCTTACTCTCCTACCCAGATGGTCCCAAAGGTGTTCGATCGGAGACAGATCCGGTGATTTGGCTGGCCAATCCAACACATCAACATTATTAGTCTGTAAAAGGTCCAACGTGTGCCGAGCGACATGTGGGCGGGAATTATCTTGCTGAAAATGGTAGCAAGCCCTTGACGCAAGAACGGCAATACCACTGGCTGGACAATTTCGGTGCAGTATCGAACGACATTTAAGTCTCCCTGAATAGCTACCAATTTCATGTCTGCAGATATGAAGGTTGAGGCCATTTGACAAGGTAAAGGTCTTTTTATCAAGGTCACATTTGTGAAGGAAAGATACTTTTTTTTTTTGGGGGGGGGGGTGTCAATTCGCAACCAATTTTAGCTAGCAAAGCGTCAGCTTTGATAGCTTTAGTTAACAGACAAAATTTTAAGGTTTTCTTAGAGTTCAATGAGTGCAAACTGCCACTCGCGGCTTAACCACTAAATTAATTGAATGTTTGCGCCAAAAAAGTAGTTCTTGTGTATTTCAGGAATATTGAAAACTCTTCCTGTCCTAGGTAACTTTAGCTCAGTTGAGCATATTGTGTTCAAAATGACTGGACATATGAATTAACTTTATTCAAATTGTAGAAAACTCCTTCAAAAGCATGCTATAAAACCCATTCCCACTAAACCCTGCTTTTTAAGAATCTTAAGAAGAGGCTTTGGAAAACATTGTGGACAATGAAGAAATTGCTTGTAACAAGCAAGTTCCTTCCGTGTCCACGATGTTTTCTACCCTACAAAATACAAAAAAGGCAAAGAAGTTTACTTAATAAAACCATGCTTTGCTAGCATACGGTAATTTCAGTACTTTGATTGTAATTAGATACATAGTTCACAACTTATCTCATCGTCTAAACAGTTCAAACCGTCATCTAAATTATTCGCATGCTCCCCAAAATATCAAGTAAAAATATTGTGGGATTTTAACATAAACCAATAGGACTTCCTTTAACAGATAAGATGGATTCAACGGACAGGTTACACAGGCACGAGATTTTATGTAGTAACATGATTCCTCTTTGCTATGTCATAGTTTAGAATATTTTTAGCTCACCTGAGCACGAACTGCTCAAGTGAGCTATTGTGATCACCGTCTATCGTCAATATCTTACAATAACATCTCCCAAATCATCGGGCCAATTTAAACCAAATTCGACAGAATGTTCCACCTTTATAAATAACTAAATAAATAGAATCCGCTGAAATCTCTTGTTGCCATGGCAACGAAAGAGAAACTTCAAAAGAAACTAAACGTCTTCTCCGCCTGACCCAGAAGATCTAGAACCTTGATATTTTGCATGAAACATCAGTATACTGACGTCTTTCAAAAAAGATAAACTCATCGGGACCCAGGTGTAGGTGTTCTATGTAGAAAGAAGAAAGATTTTTAGACGACATCTCCCAAACCATCGGGCCAATTCAAACCAAATTTTCTTTCAAAATAGCGGACTTTGGCTACAGAGCAGGTGGTAGCGCGTCGGACTTTCACAGGGACTTTAACAGGGTCCCGGGTTCGACCCCCCCCCCCGTTGCTGTAAAAATCCTCTCCGATAAATGTCGCCCAACAATTGGTAGGTAATCGTAAACTTAAGTGGGCAGCTGGAGACTCGGAAAGGATGTAGTAGTACTGTTTTGAGAAATACCAGGAATCAATGTTTAGGTGCTCCATCCGCCGCGAAATGACTTTAATACTGTTCAAAGTGGCGTCAAACCCAATTCAAACGAGCGAACAAATTCAAAATATCTAGAATAATTTCCCTCGGGAATTTCAGACTGGTCCAAATTGAAAGAACTTGCAGACGGTAATACTGTTACCACTAGAATCGTAAACATAAGTGCCCCATAGGAAATCTTGTCAGAAAAGGTGTGAAATGCTTATTCAGGCAATATCTCACCACAAAGTCTTCCGTGATCGTATTTCTTCAGGGCATCAAAAAGCTCCATTGTGTGTAATCGGTTAACAGAATGACGAGGCAATTTTGTAAAATTGATTGGTGTAAATTGGTCATATATATATTGTTAAATGACTGCTTTAAAAACTACTTTCTTGATATAAAAAAGAATTATCTTTAATAGAGTTTATCGCCACTATCAAAAGTATTTCAGTTATATCGCGGCGAGAAGTGCACGTAACCACGGCTTCTTGTCGATTCACACAAAAGTACAACTACAAAATTCGATCCAAGCTAACTGACCAACCAACTGCACTTTTCTTATCATCAGCCTATTGATAAGATAAATATACGCAAGCATCTCGTTGTTTATTAATTGTAAGATTGTTCTGTTCTAAAACAGCGCTGGTATGACCTATTCATGAACATTTTGTTAAAACACAGAGACTTTGTCACACAAATTATCAATTTCACTTTTATATATCTTTTGATATGTTAGGTATTTTAATGTATTGAAAGGGAACATAGACACATTCTATACGTTAACCCTTTCCTGTTTTGCAAAACTTAAGAACTGTCCAAAATCATTGGTTTTGCAGACGAAAATTTAATTTGGAATCAGAAAAATAACCATTCAGTAGGGTAGAAAATGTTGTAGGAAAATAAGAAATTGCTTGTTACAAGCAATTTCTTCTTTTCCCACATTTTTTTTAATTGTAAATTCACGGGGACGTATAAACAAGGGATCGAACAGGTTAGGATTAAAATGAAAAGAAAGAGAAAAGAGAGAGAAAGATAAAGACTCTGTTAAGAGTTCTGCAAACATCGCGAGTATTATTTGATGAAATTAATAACTTCTAAGCAAATATTTGGATTAAGATGTTTGATATTTGCCTTTTAAATGGCTATGATTGGATACCGAAACTTGAATTAACGAAGAAAGACTTTTCGAAACTGTTTTAAGTACGATCTATCTATTCTGTCACGTGATGTTTAACTTTGGATTTCAGCGGCAAGTCAGCTCCAACAACAGTCATGAAAGAGTCGAGAATATACCAGATAAGATTGTTGGTCGCTACAGATGTTTCCCAAACGATAGCTCGAACAGACCCCGTTTTTTATTAGCCCATTTGAGCACAAAGTGCGAGCAGGGCTATCGTGATCGGTCATTTCCGTCGTCTGTCCATTTGTCCGTCCATAATATCTCTAAAAATCTACCCTCTTAGATTAGTAAGCTTATAGAGCTGAATCTTGGCAAGAATTTTCATTGGGTGAAGGTTTATAAAAGCTGTCAAAAGAATATGATTCCATGAAAAACTCTGGTTTCCATGACATATAATAAAGGGAATTTTAGTAAATTTTTGAGATACTTTTTTCAGAAACTACAAAGCCAAGGGTATTCATATTTCATATACATTTACAGCACAACCACGTGGTTCTCTACTAAATTTGTTAAAATATACTATTTGGTTCCAAAATAGAAAAGTTTGGAAAGATGCTCAATTAGAGCAAGTTCAAAGTCCCCTCTTTCTAAACTATAAGCCCTACGCTACTCGTAATTAGTAGATAGAATAACTAGGTGGTCTGTACTATTCTACTTGAAATTTAAAAGAGGCCCTGTCTCAGGGGCTAAAATTGGGAAAATCCTTAAATTTGAGTAAGTTGAAAATTTCCCTCCTCTTGATTATGAGGCCTTAGGAAAAACCATGCTTGGAATATAGCATAACCCGGTAGTTATCTGCCGTGATTGCCGTCAATCAAGAAATCAACCGACCAATCAATTCATTCAGCCCAGAAATGAGCTTTGAACTCCAACACTGGACGTCATTTTTGTGAAGCTTTTTTGTTGGTTTTGCGACTTAAATATTGTAACTAAAGCTTGAATAAGCTGTAGTTACGGAGTTGAGGTCGCGAACCAACCACATCATTATTTTGTAACATGCAACTGGCTATGAATTTTGCAAAATAACGCCGTTTAAAATCGAAGCGAGACTTCCTGTTGGAGTCAGTGGTCAAGGTTAAAGTTCTAAGTAGGCGGGGCCAGCGATTGTTCAACTGTATCCTTGGGGACAAAAACAGCCCTGTCCTATAGCGCCAAAGTTGGGAAAATCGCTTAATATGAGCAGGTTGAAACAACCATCTTCCTAACTACGAGGCAAAGTACATATATATTTGGAATATAGCATTACCCGGTAGTTATCTATACTTGTTTCTGAAATTATACCACTGGGGTAAAAGATGGTCCTGCAAAACGGGTTCAAGTTTGGAGAAATTCTCAACAACGAAATAACTTTCAAAATCATTTTATATTGCCAGCAAAAAACATTTTGATTAACTATTTTCGTTTTCTGTTCGACAAAGCTTTTTATAGCGGCTTTGTAGTTACGAAGTTGAAGTTACCAAACAAACAAAAATACTTCACAATGGTGTCGGCCAAAATCGCAGTTAAAAGGTCAGATCTACTCGAAATGAATGATTTGATTGGCCATTCGAGTTTTTTTACCAACAAGTGGGATGAGCAGCTGGAGACTCGGAAAGGATGTTGTGGTAGTACTGGTGTAAGAAATACCAGGAATCAATAGTTAGGTGCTCCAGCCGTCGCGTTATGATTGAAATACTGTGAAAAGTGGCTTTAACCCCAGTTCAACCAATGAATCTGCTGGTCACAGTTGCATAACAGTCGTTAAACAAAGCATTCTATAGACTATAGTATTTATACAAATGGGATATAAAAACACGGGTAAGTGAACTGCCTCTATAGATGAAAGAGTTCTCAAAGCATATTAAAACCTCGCACAAACCACTCATTTACCCATAACCATACAGACGACTACTTTTTTTTGGCTGGTCCAAATTCAAAGATGTTGAAGACGACACATTTTAGTGATGAAATTTTGATATTTTTATTTTATTTTACACAATGTTTTCCATAACTTATTTTCTCCGGGGCGTCAAAAAGCGTGATGGTTTAAGCACAATTCACTTGGCAGGAAGGATCATTAAATTTTGATCAAGGCGCCTGTAGCTGTTACCTTGTCGATAACATCCTTGGATACCTGGGGTATCCTTATTTGCTAAGCTTACAATGTGTTGATAGGTTCCTTATTAGCCAGTCGTCGTTGGCCAAGCGAAATGTCGTAAATACAGCTTGAATAATTTGAATTATTTAATTTTGTTTTTGCGATGAACAGACAAACGGACAAATAGACGGAACAACTTCTATAATGCCTCTGATCTATCGTGATAAACGGAACTATGATTACTATCAACTGTTGAACGGATCATCGGATCGCTTGCCCTTTGAACTCCAACAAGAACTTTCATTAGATATTCAGTGGCAGTTTTTGAAATGTCGAAATGTATGAGTAACTGACCAATCGGGACTATCAATCGAGGAATTAACCGACCAATCAAATAATTTATTCAGCCCGGACCTGAGCCTTCCACCTCTTACATCGGCCGTCATTTTGGCTAACCTACATTGTTGGTTTGGCGACTTAAACGTCGTAACTACAGCTTGAACAAGCTGTAGTTACGACGTTTAGATCGCCAACCAACTATTCTACTTATTTGTAATATGCTACCGGCCATAAATTTTGCAAAATAACTAATCGAAGCGGGATTTCCTGTCGAGGTCAATGCCGGGGCGTGACTTACGGACTAAGATGGTGGAGCCAGTGATCGGACCATTGGTATTAACAAGCGAGATTCACCAACAAAGCTACGAGAAGGTAACTCACGAATAATCAAATATGCTGTTTGTCAAGGGTTTTAACTGATATGAAATACACAAGACTCCCATATCAGGATCAATATAGCGACATAGATAATGTTTTGTGCATATTTGAGGGAATGAAGAAATTAAGGCATATATACATAAACAAATTCATGTGGAATTCAAACACAGGGTAAGTCACAAAGCTGCTTTTATATAAATCTTCAGGAATAGGTGGGATCTTGTATATCGAAAATAACGAGTAGCATTAATCTTTTCCCTGACGACAAAGTATGTACGGAGGGGGAGGGTACTACTCGATATTTCACGAAGTTGCAGACGATTTTTCTTCTGGATTATTTGTTGAACACTATTGTCGGATATTACCTTTTTACCTGACGGTTCACGTTCACAAATATTCATAAATGAGTACTCTGACAATCAGTTTTCGGTTAAGTATAGTCTGGAAAGTTTATTTGTGATTCAAAAAATATGAAAGTGAAAGTAAGACACAGCGTTTTTAGTTAATAATTTCAACTTAAGTTTAAGTATTTATTTGTATATCGAATATTAAAATTCAAATGTAAAACTAAACTGTGTGGCAAAGTAGGTCTATGAATCATTTGTCGTCTGCATATTGGTATTTGACTAAGTAAACAGATTTTATCTAACAAGGAAGTGAACGTAACTCATTTTCTGAAAATTGGGACAGGATATCGTCTGAGTGGGATCGGTGTTTTAGTTATTTTGGCCGGAAGTGATCTTTGAACTCATGTATTGACCGCACTTTTTGATGGTTTGACGACTTAAACGAGATGACTACAGCTCATTCAGTTTGTATTTACGACGTTTACATCGCCAACCAACCATCTATTTATTGTTGTTTTGTTACATATTACTGTCAACAAGTTTTACAAAATAAAACCGTTTAAAACTGAAGAGTTTTAGAGCAGGATTACCTGAATGTGTTTGTAAAAGTGATTTTAATGTTTTCTTCTAAACTTCCATAACTTCTAACAGTAACCTAATTCATGTAAACGAATTTGATTATAGCTAGGTGTGCAGACCCGTTCCCACACAACCCCGCCTTTCACGTCCCAAGAAAAAGACCCGAAAACATTGTGGAGAATGAAGAGTCTGTTTGTAACAAGCAATTTTTTCATAATCCACAATATTGTCACCACCACCACCACCCCCTATCCCATAAAAAATCATATAAATATATATTTTTTTTAAAAAGTTCCATTGACTTAAATTTTTTTCTGCAACTTCTTTCATTTTGGACCAGTTTAAAATTTTGCCGTTTGGAAGTTGCAAAAAAGAATTTAACCGTTACAGAAAATGATGACATATAATTTAAAAAGCAAATGTCATTTACCACAATAGTTTCGATCCCAAAATATTTTCATTTTTTCACCAACTCACAATAGTCGTTTGGTCCTCTTTTTTTTCTTTTTAAATTTGGACCAGTCAAAAAAGTTCGGGGTTAAACGGCAAAATGGGTCCCATTCCTCTTCTCACTATATTCACCTTGTCATCCAAATAAAGTCAATATTTCCCAAGCGACCATCTGTATTTAGCAACCACCTTCATTAAGCGACCAGCGTCCAAGTTCCCTTTCCAAAAACAACGGATCATTAAAATAGGACGTTTTTGCTTATTAAGTTCAAATCTAAGTCTTAAGCCTCTATTCGACAATTCTAATGAGCCCCATAATCACAGGATTAAGCGAGAATCCAGCAATAACTGATGTATGCAATCGAGCCGATCCCTCACATGAGCACTCTGTTAACCCATTCCAACTTAATCCCTCCTTTTCACGCCCATAAAGAAAAAAGCTTTGGAAAACATTGTGGAAAATGAAGAAATTGCTTGTATAAAGCAATTTCTTCATTATCCACAATGTTTTCTATCCAAAAAGATGAAAAAATTAAAATTTTCATCAACTTGAAAATGTCGTCTGCAGCTTCATTCAATTTGGACCAATCTAATATCTTGCCGTTCGGGAATGGGTTAAACATCCCATATTTGGTCGACCTTTGAGTGGTCGCTTGTTACAAGTTTAACTGTACATTTTCTAGCTTTTAACCCATTGCCGCCTTTTTACGCGTCAAAGAAAACAGTTTTGGAAAACTGTGGAAAATTTAGAAATTGCTTGTAACTGCAGCTTATTCTATTCAAGATTTTGTAACGAGCTTTAGGTTGTCGAATCAATTCAAAAACTTAACATTAATGTCGGAGTTCAAAGTTTACTTCCGCTTTAAATGAATCGTTTGATTGGCTGTTTAAATTTGGCCACTCTATTTTTAGCTCACCTAAGCACAAAGTGCAAGGTGAGCTATTGTGATAGGTCCGTCCACAATTTCTTTAAAAAAAAAATATATCTACTACTCCAAAACCAGCAAGCCAATCAAGCTGAAACTTTGCAGGTATGTCTCTTGGATGACGCTCTATAAAAGAAGTTAAAAAGAATCTTATTCCGTTTAAAGCTCTAGTTGCCGTGGCATTTGAAAATTGAAAATTTAAGTATTTTTTTTCTAGAACTACAAAGCGAAGGGCATGTACATTTCATATATAGCATGATCACATGTTTATTACCAAATTTTCAAAAATTATACCCCTGACGTAAAAAATGGCCCCGCCCCTGAGGTCCAAAGTTTGGAAAAATGGTAAATTAGAGCAAGTTTGAAAGTCTTCTCCTCCATAACTATATGGTCTAGGATATTCATATTTGGCAAGTTACATAACTAGATGGTTTTGTAGTATGTTGTTAAAAATTATGTCCCTGGGATCAAAAATGGCCTGGTCTTTGAGGTCCAAAATTGGGAAAAACGTTCTGTTAGAGAAAGTTCGAAAATCTTCTCCTACTTAACTATATAGTTTAAACATATTTTATTTCACATAAAACATGAAATGGGGTCGGACCACAAGTTCTAACAACTTAGTATCGGCCCTTCCCCTACATTTCAAAGAACATTGACAATGGCAACTATATAGAATAAACATACATGTATACAAGAATAGTGGCAAGTTCGAATTGAGAGAGAGATTAGGAAGGTAATTTGGAAGAAAAATGAAAATAAAACTATTATCAGGGAAGAAAGAAATTAAAAGATGGATAGATAAATTAGATATGATGCTCTGAGACCGTAGCAGTTTGGTTTCATTATTATTATTACTCTTAGGTTACTGAAAGCGCTTTGATTGTTTAATAAATACGTGAATTGCTTCGATTAAAAGGCAGTTGTCATTATAATTAAATCTTTCGTCTCCAAACATAAACATTTTGATATTAAGAGGTAGAAATGCTCTTGTAGATCTGAACAGTACATTTCTACTCTCAATAAACAGGTTACAATTTAGAAAATAATGTTCAGCATTTTTCACACCATCTCCACAGGCACATGTAGGATCTGATTTTAAGTGATTCAAGTAAAGATCATTATTTAGATTACTACAATTATTCCTTATTCGTGCATGTATGACTGACAGATATCGGTTTCCAAAATAGAAGAAAATAGAAATGCTAGCCGGCCTAGTCATTCTTCTAATTGTCGATTTAAAAATACCAAAAGATGAACTTTCTCTTATATCTTGATTAACATCGTTCCATAGTGATATTGAAGAAGGAATACACGACCTTTGCAATAAGCGTGTTACTTAACTATATGGCATAGGATATTCATACTTTGCATGTAATATAAGTAGATGGTTTTTAGCTCACCTGAGCACAACGTGCTCAAGGTGAGCTTTTGGTATCACCTTTTGTCCGGAATTCAACCAAACTTGGTAGGAATGTTCCTTTGGTGACCCTTTTCAAAAGTTGTTCGCGGATTTTTGATTGACCCCCAAATATGGGCGTGGCAGGGCGTGGCAGTTTTTGACTTAGAAATCTTTAAACATCTTCTCCTCAGTAACCATTGGGCCAATTTCAACCAAATTTGGTATGAATGTTCCTTGGGTCACCCTTTTCAAAAGTTGTTCGTGGAATTTTGATTTATGCCCAAATATGGGCGTGGCAGGGCGTGGTAGTTTTTGACTTAGGAATCTTTAAACATCTTCTCCTCAGTAACCATTGGGCCAATTTCAACCAAATTTGGCATGAATGTTCTTTTGGTGACCCTTTTCAAAAGTTGTTCGTGGAATTTTGATTTACGCCCAAATATGGGCGTGGCAGGGCGTGGCAGTTTTTGACTTAGAAATCTTTAAACATCTTCTCCTCAGTAACCATTGGGCCAATTTCAACCAAACTTGGCATGAATGTTCCTTTGGTGACCCTTTTCAAAAGTTGTTCATGGAATTTTGATTTATGCCCAAATATGGGCGTGGCAGGGCGTGGCAGTTTTTGACTTAGAAATCTTTAAACATCTTCTCCTCAGTAACCATTGGGCCAATTTCATCCAAACTTGGCATGAATGTTCCTTGGATGACCCTTTTTAAAAGTTGTTCGCAGAATTTTGATTTATGCCCAAATATGGGCGTGGCCGGGTCTGGCTGTTTTTGACTTAGAAATCTTTAAACATCTTCTCCTCAGTAACCATTGGGCCAATTTCATCCAAATTTGGCATGAATGTTCCTTTGGTGACCCTTTTCAAAAGTTGTTCGTGGAATTTTGATTTACGCCCAAATATGGGCGTGGCAGGGCGTGGCAGTTTTTGACTTAGAAATCTTTAAACATCTTCTCCTCAGTAACCATTGGGCCAATTTCAACCAAACTTGGCATGAATGTTCCTTGGGTGACCCTTTTCAAAAGTTGTTCATGGAATTTTGATTTATGCCCAAATATGGGCGTGGCAGGGCGTGGCAGTTTTTGACTTAGAAATCTTTAAACATCTTCTCCTCAGTAACCATTGGGCCAATTTCATCCAAACTTGGCATGAATGTTCCTTGGATGACCCTTTTTAAAAGTTGTTCGCAGAATTTTGATTTATGCCCCAATATGGGCGTGGCCGGGCGTGGCAGTTTTTGACTTAGAAATCTTTAAACATCTACACCTCAGGAACCATTGGGCCAATTTCAACGAAACTTGGTATGAATGTTCCTTGGGTGACCCTTTTCAAAAGTTGTTCGGCAGAATTTCGTTTCATGCCCAAATATGGGCGTGGCAGTTTTTTACTTTGAAATCTTTAAACATCTTCTACTCAGTAACTATTGGGCCAATTACAACCAAATTTGGTATGAATGTTCCTTGGGTGACCCTTTTCAAAAGTTGTTCGCAGAATTTTGATTTATGCCCAAATATGGGCGTGGCAGTTTTTTTAACTTTGAAATCTTTAAACATCTTATCCTCAGTAACAGTTGGGTCAATTTCAACCAAACTTTGCATGAATGTTCCTTGGGTGACCCTTTTCAAAAGTTGTTCCTGGAATTTTGATTTATGCCCAAATATGGGCGTGGCAGGGTCAGGCACTTTTTTGACTTTGAAATCTTTAAACATCTTCTCCTCAGTAACTATTGGGCCAATTTCAACCAAATTTGGTATGAATGTTCCTTGAGTGACCCTTTTCAAAAGTTGTTCTAGAATTTTGATTGATGACCAAATAAGAGATTGGAAGATTAGGGCAGTTTTTGACTTTGAAATCTTTAAACATCTTCTGCTCAGTAACCATTGGGCCAATTTCAATTTTGAATCATCTTACATTAGTCAGGTGAGCGATTTTAGGGCCATTCTGGCCCTCTTGTTTAATATGCTTTTAAAATTATATCCCTGGGGTAAAAAATGGCTTGCCACTGAGGTTCAACTTTCGAAAAACACTCAATTAGAGCAAGTTCAAAAGTTTTCTCCTCCTTAACTATACGGTCTTCGACATGCATATTTTACATGTAACTTAACTAGATGGTTTTTGGTATGTTTTAAAAAATGACCCTGGGGTAAAAATTTGCCCCACACCCGAGGCCTAAAGTTGGGAAAATGCACAACTTGAGCAAGATTAAATGTCTTATCCTCCTTAACAAGAAGGTCTAGGACATGCGTTTTTGACAAGTAACTAACTCGAGGGAGTTAAAATGCCTGATTGTTTGCTATAGATTGAACTATAAAGTTTAAAGCATTCAAACTGTAGCGTTACTCGATGGTTTTTTACTTTGTCCAAATTCTTATATTTGTTATATTTATTTGGCTAGAGTTGTGTCTTTTATACAAAAAAGTACTTTCATAAGCAGATGGCACAGGTGATCGATTTAGGACCACATTGTCCTCTTGTTTGATTGACATTGGAGACCGAACGATTCCAATGTCTATAGTACTAATATGTCTTTAAAGATATAGCAAAAAAGAAAAGTCTAATGCGCTAAAGTCTAGGGGAAAGGAGGTACCGCTTTTTCATTTCCAAGAATCACTGAAATAGCTCGCTCCTATGAACGGGTCGATGGTCTATGTTTTTGATATTTTTTCAACCTTATTTGTACAAACTTTAATGGTAACCGTTTGTTCACATAGAACTGGGATTCGAACAATAGGTCAATCAGATTCGAAAGATATAGCAAATAAAACCAATTGACCTATCGCGACTGTTAATCAAATAGCCAGGCGACCAATCAAATCACTCATTCAGCCCAAAATGGATCTATGAACTCCGACATTGGCAGCCAAGTTTGTGAGACTTTTTAATTGGATTAGCGTCTTATCCATCGTAATTACAGCTTGTTCAAGCTGTAGCTACGACGTTTAAGCCACCGACCAACTATTTTTGCTTTCTTGTTTCATGGTACTAGCCATAACTTTTGCAAAATAATGCCGTTTAAAATCGAAGCGAAACGTCCTGTTGTAGTCAATGGTAGGGCCAAAGAAGTAAGTTGGCGGGGCCATCGCAGTTTTTATTTGTTTAGCATTGGCTGTTCTATTTCGTAACCACTACTTATTTATTTATCAATATCTTCAGCTCAAAATAATACACCACTGAAATCAATTTAGTAATTCTGCTTTTGTAAAAATATATTAATCCCTTGCCGTCAATCCCGCTTTTTGGCGCCCCTTAAGAAAAAAATGGAAAACATTAGAAAATGGAGAAATTGCTCGTTACAGGCAATTTCCTCATCACCCCACGACGTTTTTTTTTTTCTTCAAATTTTAGCAACGAAAACTGTTGGTGGCAAATTCTTTTAATTTGGACCTGTCTAAAACTTTGTAGTCTAGTAATGGGTCAAGTGTTTGTACAACCTAAAAACTGACCTTAAAAACAAAATTGTGTCTACCAGGCCGACACAACGTTTTATAGTGTATTGTTATTCTTAAAACCACAATTCATGGAGCATATTAAATTGATTGATTGATTTTTTGATTGGTTGATTGAATGGGGTTTAACGCCACTTTAAACAGTATTTCAGTCATATCGCAGCGGCGGGATCACCTAACCATAGATTCCTGGTATTTCTCACGCCAGTATTATTACTACACCCTTTCCGAGCCTCCAGCTGCTCATCCCTCTCATATTCAATTGAACACTCATTGTAAATAGATAATTTCATAGTTATACTAGAAAACATCACTTTTTCTGTAATGACTGTTCTCAGATAATTTATATTTTCACCTCTACCCCTCTCTCTCTCTCTCTCCCTCTCTCGCTCTCTCTCTCTCTCTCTCTCTCTCTCTCTCTCTCTCTCTCTCTCTCTCTCCCTCTCTCTCTCTCTCTTATCTCTCTCTCTCTCTTACACTCTCTAGCTCAGTTTAAGTTTCAGGTAAACACGTGTTTTTGGGGTAGCCTGAACCAAAATGACACCGGCTTGTAAGTGGATATCATTAGTGAAAAGCGCTGTCCCCAAAATTAAACTCACAACATATAGAATTTTCATAGTCTTTCCAGTTCAATCCCTGGTTTTTGCGTTCATGTGAGTTTTTTTATTGAGAAAACATTGTAGAAAAAGAAGAAATTGCTTGTTTCCACAATATTTTTTACACTGCTGAGTGGTTATTCTGGAAATTAAATCCATTAATTTTTTGTCTGCAAAAACCTTTGAATTTGAACAGATCTAAAAAAAAATCAAAACGGGAGGGTTAAATGACTTAGTCAATGATTTAGATATTTGATCTAATTCACAGTTTTGGGACAAGATGATTCCGAACTTCATTGCTGTATCGTGAACGAAAACCAAAATGGCAAGTGTATCAACGAAACAATACAGCGACGAACACACGTTCTATGCCAGAATCTGTCGAACTATTGTTGAACTCTGTCGCGATGTCCTCTGGGAGTTTTTATGTAGCAAAATACCAGCAGCAGATCTACCAGGAGAAGTTGTTAAGAATCTGGGTAAACTACACAAACTCCATGATGATATCAAAAAACGGTTCAAGAGTTTAAACGCTAGCAAAACAGAACCAATTAGTACAGATCTTGATGTAACAGCACTGTATACAATATTTCGGAACCTTGTCCCACGGTCAAAATTAAAGCCACCAAAAAAATCATGGGGCCAAGAACCTGACAAAAGCGACACAAAAGTAGCAGATGACATTGAAAGAATTCGTCATTATAGAAACGTCCTGTACGGTCACGTGAAGGAGGCGGCATTAAGAAAAGTAGATTACGATAATTATGCAGCAGATCTTAAACGTGTTTTCGGACGTTTCGACGGCATTCTTGGGACAAAATATGAGAAAGTTTTTGACAACTATCAAGACTGTGTCATGGATCCAGAATCCGTAGAAAAATACAAAGTTCTGCTGGTCAAACAAATAGAGTATGACCAAAAGACAAGGTCCATGGTCAGGAATCTACAAAGTGTAACAGATAAACTGGAGGAAGATGTGGAAAACGTCAAAGGTACTTAATCTTTGCCGCTTATTATTTCAACCTATTCCCACCCAATCCCGCTTTTTGACGCCCATCAAGCACTTTGTAGCATGCTTTTTAACCCGTTCCCATAATATCCCGCTTTTTAAGCGCCTGATGGACAAGTACAGTGAAATCGTAGTGAAAAGCGAAGAAATTGATTATAACAAGCAATTTCTTCATTCTCCCCGATTTTTTCTACCCTAAAAAACATTAGAATTTCAAAATTTCACAAATTTAAATTCTCGTCTGCAACTTCTTTCAATCTGGACTAGTCTAAATTATTTGCCAATTGGTATTGCGTTTAAGTAATCTCATTCATAAAACACATAACTAATTAACCCATTCCCAATTAATCCAATTGCGATTTTAAATTACCCTCAATATGACAACTTTGGAAAACATTGTGGAAAATGAGAAATTGCTTGTTACTAGCAACTTCTTCATTAACCAGAGTGTTTTATACCCCAAAAGACCAAGTATTAAATATTTCGCCAACTTAAACTTGTCCACAATAACTTCTTTGAATTTGGACTGGTATAAAAATCAATCGTGTGGAAATGATATAATGACTGTAAAATTTGTGGATCTAGTTTATTCAAATAAAAAGAGTAAATTACTGATTGGAGGGCTAGTTTTAGTCTCTTAGACCTTCCAATAGTTACTCCTTTTTTAAATTCACATGTAAGCAAATTTTTAAACCGATAGCACAGAAAACTATTGCTAACAGTGTCAGAGGCGGTTAAATAAGTAAATAGTTTCGGTGCTTGTAGTTCGGTCTCTTAACCCCTATCATGTTAAATAAGAATCATTTTTCGGTGATACATTCAGTCAAAGCTCTGTAAGCACTGGAAACATTAGTTGTTGGTGAGTATTTCCAAAAGACAAGGATTTTCTAAATTTCATCAACTAGAAGTTGGCGTCTGCATCTCCTTTCAATTTGGACCAGTCCATAATTTACTTTGTGGGAAAGGGTTAACTGAAGACACATAAATTACAACAACAAGAAAAATACATGACATTTACATGGTATCTTTTGTATGTTTAAGGTGGTATAGAACAAGTTCTTGTTACAAACGATGTATTAAGCGACCGTGTGAATTTGGTGGAATGTACCCAAACAGAAGTTGTTCAAAGGGTGGATGAGATTAGCCAAGTGCAAACAAAACAATGTGGTAACTATAAATAGGCATCTATATATCTTGATAAACATTGGTTTAAAAAATTGCAGATAATTTTTTTCCGTTCGGGTGTGAGCCAAAAAACTTATTCATCCGGTATAAATACGCAAAGAGGATCCATACTTTAGTATGATTAAGATTTTACCTCAATGAAAACAACCAAAAATTACATTTCTCTTTGTTTAATGCCTCCAGGCAAAACAAAGTAAATGTTTTACTAGTTTTTGAGTAAAATTTCATGGATCTACTTTGTGCGCAAGCATACAAAATAGTTGCGTGCTCAAAATTTGTTCATAGAAGTATGTCCAAAATCAGGCAATTAAAACGCTTCAATCTTGATAGACAAAACTAAAATTAATTTATTTTGTAATGAAAGCACAAATGGCCACCCAGGAACAAATTCATCTCTCAATATGAAATGAAAGATATAAATTGAACGCTGAAAGAAACGTTCATAAAATATTGATGTAATTTGTAACCCTTTCCTGTTTATCAAAATTTTAGACCTGTCAAAAATCAAAGGTTTTGCAGACGAACCTTTAAAGTGGATTTAATTTGAAAAATAACAATTTTGTATGCTAGAAAATATTGTGAAAAATAAGAAATCACAGGGACGTAAAATCTAGTGATTGAACGGGAAAGGTTTCATGTAAATCTGTAAGATTATTAAGATTTCTTTAAAACAGTAATTTGACTAATATGTCTGGGATGAGATTTTCTTTTCATCGTTGTTGTCCCACACAGCTACGATTACCCTATGTGACAAGACCTTCAAAACCCGAGTTCATAGGCATACAATTGATTTCCCATTGTGAAAGGAGCTTATCAAATTACCAGACGACAAGATTTTAGACTGGTCCGAAAGCAAAGACGTTGCAAACGATATTTTTAGCTTAAATCCATGCCTTTTGGGATAGAAAACATTGCGAATAATGCAGAAATGGCTTGAAACAGTTTGTAAGTATTTTTTTCATATTCCAGCAAGTTTTCAATTGTTTAGCTCGCCTGAGCACAAACTGCTCATTGTGTGGAAGTTTGTGCTCATTGTGTGGAATTTTGATCGTCTTCTGTCCGTCATCCACCGTCCGTCGTGCGTTGTCCGTCATGTTTCAACAACTTTTTAACACGACATATCCTCCAAAACCGATAGGCCAATTCCAACCGAATTTGGTAGAAACGTTCCTTTGACCTCTGAAAAAGCTTAAGGAATTGAAATCCGTTGAAAACTCTGGCTGTCATGGTAACAAAACTGAAAATTAAAAAAAAATCTTTAAAGATTATCTCCTCCTGATCCAGAAGGCGTAGATTCTTAAATGAAGCATCAGTATATTGATCAGTATATTGACTGAAATTTCCCATAGGTTGCACCCTTTTTAATAATTACTAAAAGAATTGTAATATGTTGAAAGGATTGGTTGGCATGGCAATATAAGTTGATTTTAGTTAAATTTTAAAGATCTTCGCCCGACACATTTAGTATTAGGTCTTGAATGAAAAGAGCACTATCTCAGGTAAGCACCAGGACCACTGGCCCTCTTGTTTTATCTTGTAGGTGTCAAAATGCATAGTTAAGTTTGAATGGGTTAAATGCATGCATGCACCATGAATCTAGATTTAAAATCACCTCATTTTGACTGAGCAAACGGTCGAAGCTCATTTGATATGTTATGTTGTTTGAGTAGGATGGGATGGACATTTTTTCTAAGTTTATTACCTTTTTATGCCTGGAAGAGGATACAAATTTGGCAATCCAGATTTCTGCATGACTAGATAAAGTAGATCCGACTATAGCACAATATGCCTCCAAATCGCCAATCTGATTTAAAAAAAGAACCTATAAAAACATCTGCCCCTCGACAATTGACAAATCGCTGGTCCCGCCAACGCACCCCTTGGCCCCGCCCATTGACTCCGACAGGGAGTCCCGCTTTGATTTTAAACGGCGTTATTTTGCAAAAAAAACTATGATCAGTAGCATGTAACAAAAAAGCAGAGTATTTAGTTGGAGACATAAACGTCGTAATTACAACTTGAAGAAGCTGTAAGTACGACATTTAAGTCACAAAACTGACAAAATGATTCAACAATGTGGGAGTTCAAACTGAACTTATTGGTCGACTGATTATTTGATTGTCAGCCGCGATTGGTCAATAGTCAATACGTCAAATATTATGTTTTTTTTTTTTTTTTTAGTTGTTGTATGAATGATAAACAGCTTATCCGAGTTAGCTAAATACAAAGGCGGTTTCACTCAATACTGTCTTATCTCCAGTGTAGTGAGCAATGACTACAAGACATAGTTAATTGCGCTCGGTTGGAAAACTGTTCAAAGCAGTGCAAATGCTTCGAAAGCAACCAATCAGTACTGTTTGACCTGAGAACTGGCTGCCTCAACATCTGAAGACCTAAATGTGTTTTATTGCTATGTACTAAAATTTCGTTCGATAAACTTTAGAATTTTTATCAAAAATGTGTACATGAAGTCTGCGAGCTCTGGAGGCACGTTTTCTACCCAGATTTTGTTAACTCATCCCCACATAGTGACGCTTTTGAGAACGATTCTTTTTGGACTTGAGTATGCATTAACTCACAAATTTTGAAAGGCGTGACTTGTACAGCAAACTGTGTCTTCTTTATATAACCATTGCAACAATAATACACCTAAGGATACTTTTAAAAAGTAGCTTATATACAGAATTGATTAACTCATTCCAACACAGTGACGCTTTTGACACCCCCAAGGAAAAGAACTGGGAAAACATCGTGTAAAATGAAGAAATTGCTTGCAATAAGCATCTTTCATTTCAGACAATGTTTATGACCCAGTTGAAAAAATCTTAAATTTCATTAACATTGAACTGTTGTGTGCAACTCCTTTCAATTTGGACCGGTTTAAAATTTTGTTAACTGGTAATAGGTTAGAATATATCAAGTAAATCATTAATGACTCCACAAAAGTTTGGCTTATATAATTAGCCAACAAAATGTATATACATTGCTTATAAAAACGACACATGGCGTTTGGCTATAGGTAACGTTCTTATTACTTGTACTGTTATGTATTTTTGTATGTTTTGAATATACTACTGGCCGATTAATAAGACCAAACTGATAAATGTATCTTATAAGATAAGGGCATCATAATTTCTTATCGAAAAGAATGCACTGCGTTTCCAAATACACTCCTAGTAAAACCGGTTTGTTTTAGCGACTCCTGGTAAGATTGGTCTATATACTAGTATATATTTGTAATATTATAACATTATAATTTTCTATCCAAAAGAGAGCCATAGACATCTCAAAGAAAACCTAGATGAGCTGCAAAGTGACATTACAGAAGTGAAACAAAGTCAAGAAAGATCAAAAGGTAAGAAAAATGTACTCCCTCAGTGAAGCAATGACAGATCGATTAGCCCAAAATGTCATGTTTAAGGGGAACAAAATTTCTAGCTTTCCAATTCAGCGAAAATAAGTCACATTAGCTCAGTTGGTTAAGCTCTCGACTTTAACCCTCGAGATCGCGGGTTCGAGCCCTGCACTTACCCAAATAACAAAACAAATGTCTTTTTGATGAGACTTGAAACCAAGTTCCCATTTGATGGTGCTTGACACCAAGCACGTTAAAGAACCAAGCTGGCTCCCAGTAGATTCGTCTTTGTACCAATGTACTATACCTCATAATGAGGGCGCCGCCCATATGAGAAAAAGGTACGATATTGACGATAAATAAGTGGAAAAGTAAATATGGAATGAGAGGTTTTTAGTTGCATGTAAATGATTTATAATTATAACACATCGGCTGGTGGAGTAACTCTTTCCACCGTGTGACTTAAACTGACACGTCATTTATTCAAAAGGTTATTTGTTGCATCTTAACCCTTCTCATGTTGAACCCGGAATTTTCCTGTAATGATAGACAAAGATCAGACTGCACATATGTGCTATCTGATTTAAGTCTACACCATTTGCCAGTCCCTTTTTTAGCAAGATTTGTATATAAATATTACCAGCAATTGGTCCTCATTACTTTAAATTTGATGCAATTTTGTGTGTAGAGTATATTCTTTTAAAAATGAGAGGGGTTAAGTCAACGGGTAATGTTATCGTGATTTAAGTCATTTGGTAAAACTTAACGATCACAAAGTAGTTCTTCTAAGCTTGTTTTTCATGATTTCCTTTTCTGATCCAACTTCAATTTTCTTCATGGTTCCTCTATATCCCACATCTATACATAATCTCTTTTATTATCAAAATTTGAAATTAAATATCCTCGTTATCATTTTATTTCTCCTTTTCTTTAATTTCTGTCGATCTCTCATCTCTTCCCTCTCTCTTGTATTTCCTTCTTTGTGATGTATATCCTCATTGTCCCGTTTTCCTATCTCCGTTTGGATTTTAAACGTTTTTAAATTCTTTATCATTCCAGAAACGAAGAGAATATGTTTTACTTTCATTAAGATATTTATCGATCAACTTAGCCAAACTGTATAAATACGCGAATCAAATTTAAACACCAGTGTGATTTACTTTTACTTTTAAGGTTTATACCTCAATGAAAACAAAATATTCTCTTCATTTCTTCAAATTTAGTGCCACCAAGATAAAGACTGAAAAGAGTTTACCAGTTTTCAGTAAAATTGCATGGATCACTGAGTGCGCAGGCATACAAAATAGTTGCGTGCAAAATATTTTGTTCGTAGACGTATAGAAAGAATATTTATTATATACCTATAAAAGATATGGAGTAAAACCTGGCTGTCAAATACATCTCGACAGAAAAAAATCAATATTCGGCGTGTAGCAAAAAACCGTATATGTCGAGTACTACTTTTTTGTGTATTGACGTTCCGGGTTTTCCGGAAAGTTGGTTATTTCTTAGCCATTTAAGAAAATTTTCTTAATGTCATTTCCTAAAAGGTATATAATAAAAGGAATATTACAACAGTGTGTTTTTCTATTTGTTGTTATCGTGTTCTCGAATCGTGTGTAGGTATTTTTATTGGATTCGACCTTCGGTCTCATCCAATAAAAATACCTACACACGATTCTCGAACACGATAACAACGCATAGAAAAAGACACTGTAGTAATATTCCCTATATATCCGCCAATCAAAGCGCTTGAATCTTGATAGAAAAACGAAAGTAAAGTTAAATCATTCACCATTTAAGGTAAACCAGACGTAACAGTAAATGTGTCTCAAGACATCTATGTTGGTGGAGCTAGACCCAAAGTGAACGTAGGTACACCACATACAATCAGGGACAATGAGGGTACGTACATTAAAAAATGAAGAGAATAATTTTTTTTATTTGTTTTAATTTCATATTTTACAAGATTTTGGCAAAAAGTTGTGGACCTACTTTGTGCGCAAGCAACAATATAGGTGCGTGCTCATTATTGTGTTCTTAGAAGTACAAAAAATCGAACGAACCGACAGACGGACGGACGAATACACGAAGCAGTGGCTATATGCTCGTCAATTATGAGAGAGTAAAGATATGTTATTCTCTACAATAAGAGTCTATTTGTTTTCTATGCAATCAATTTTAAACCATTTCCTTACATTCATTGCGCTGCCCCCAGAGGATTGACCGATCGTGATCAATCGACCAATCAAATCACTCATTAAGATCGGAAATGAACTTTGAACTCTTTCATTGGCCGACGTTAATATTAAGCATTTTTGTTGATATGGCGACTCAAACGTCGTTACAACAGCTAATTAAAGCTGAAGTGACGACGTTTAGGTCGCCAACTATACACTTTACTTTTCTGTTACATGTCCCTGGACAATATAACGGCGTTTGATTTCGAAGTCGAACTTTCTGTCGGAGCTCAGTGGGCGTGACCAGTGATCCAATCATTATATTAAGGAATTCATTTTATACAGAAGGCGGAAATGTTTCAACTTGGTGTTTTGTTTCCATTTATCGCGACATTTGAAATGATGCCGTCAAATTTATTCACATTGGAACAATCGTCCGATAATAGGCTAAAACGCTGTGGAAACTTGCTTTATGACCTAAATGAGCTGTGTTTCAAACATGTCGAAACTAGAAATTGTCGCAAAGCAGACTTATTCCCCCAAAAGCGCTTGTCCATATACAAGTGCTATCCGCCAAAGGGCCGTAACAAAAATGGACTTTTTAATTAAAGGGCCATAAATCAGTCAAAAACAAAATGAACCATAACCAAAATAGGATATGCACATGTCTGACTTATACCGAGTCTTTATGTGAAATTTGAATCAAATCCGTCCAATATTTGCTGAGAAATTAACCGGGCACGATTTTTCACCAAAGGGCCATAACTCCGTCAAAAATCAATGGACCGTAACCAAAATAGAATATGCACATCTCTGAAAAAAAATCCGTCTAATAGTTGCCAAGAAATTGAGCGGACACGAAAAAGCTACAGACAGACAAACGGACGGTCGGACCGACCGACAAGCTGACTCCTACATATCCCCCAAACATAGTTTTTGGGGGTTTAATTACAGTTGAACTAGATACATAGATTTATCAAATGATTGTGAGAATGATTCTACCCCAGATTCAGCCTAGTGTGCTTTTATAGCCAAGTCCGAACACTTCTCTTTGTACTAAATATCATTCAGATGAAATTCTATAGACTTTTAATAATGATTAAACAAGTATTGTTATCTGTAGAAGAAAACTAAGATTTGACTAAGACAGTCCTAATGACTTGGTCAGTACGTTGTACGTCGTCAACATTTTCTTTCAACATCTCCTTGTAAAACCCTGGGCCAATTTAGACAAAACTTGGTGGGGACGTTCCTTGGTTGGCCCTTTTCAAACTTGTGATTTTTTTTAATAAAAAGATGGGCATGATTACTTTTGGCGTGGCAGGGCGAAGCTTAAAGTAATCATGAAATAAATCTTTGAAAATCTTCTCCTCCTAACCACCATCGAGCCAATTTGGACTATTCTTTGCAAGAAAGTTACTTAAATGATCCTTTTCAAACCAATTCGTAAAATTTTGATTTTCAAAAAATGGGGGCGTGGAGAGGCAGTGTTTAAAAGACTTAGACAAATCATGAAATAATTCCTAAAAAACCTCTAAACCAATTGGCCAATTTGAACTTAACTTTGCAAGAGAGTTCCTTAAGTGACCCTTTCAAAACTTGTTCGTGAAATGTTGATATGCTAAAAATTCGGGCGTGGCAGGGCCGAGCTTAAAGTAATCATAGTATAATTGTTTGAAAATGTTTTCCCGCTAAACCATCGGGCATTTGGACCATTCGTGGCAAAAAAGTTGTTTGAGTGACCCTTTTCAAATCCTTTTCGTGAAATTTTGATTTTCAAAAAATGTGGGCGTGACAAGGCAGTGCTTATCAGACTTAGACAATCCATGAAATAATTCCTAAAAGGTCTTCTAAACCAATGGGCCAATTTCGACTAAACTTCGCAAGAACGTTCCTTAAGTGACCCTTTTCTAAATTTGTTCTTGAAATTTTGATTAACAAAGAAATCACAGGGTTGTGCTTACCAGACTAAGCCGCCGTCATAGCGCAGTTGGTAGCGGGTCGGAGTGTCAATCTAGAGGTCCCGGGTTCGATCCCCGACGGCGGCACTCATCCTTCCGACTATTTGTCTCTCAACAATGGGTCGATAATCCTAGACCGATGTGGGATAGCAGCTGGGGGCTAGGAAAGGATGTAATGGTAGTACTGGATTGAGAAATACCAGGATTCCATTGTTAGGTGCACCAGCCACCGCGATATAACTGAAAGATTGTTGAAAGCGGCGTTAAACCTATTCAAACAAACAAACTTACCTGACTAAGCGAAATCATGGAATGATTTTTTAAAAAAATATATATTCCTCCTTAATCGTTGGGCCAATTTGAACTAATTTTGGCAAAAATGTTCCTGAAGTGACCCTTTTAAAACTTGTTCACGTAATTTTGATTCGTGAAAAAAGACGAGGCTTGGCAGGGTAGGCTTATCGGACTAAGAGAACCCATTAAATAACCTCTTAAAAACCTAATCCCCTCAAACCATTTTGCTAATTTGGACTATTTGACCCTTTCAAAACTTGTTCATTAAATTTTGTTCGCAAAACAATTGGATCATTGGGAAGCTAGGCTTATCAGACCTAACGAAATCATGAAATAATTCTCAGGTGACCAATTTAGGGCCATTTTGGACCTCTTGTTAAGCATTGTTATCTATGATTTAAGAAAGGTCTTTAAAACTAGTTCATTTTCTTTATCTAAAGCTTTTTTTCATCAATTTTCAGAACTCTGTAGGAAAAAGTTAAAATCCTACTCTGAAGCAGTAATATTGCACACGAGTCAAGGAAAAGATGATGAACACCAAACAAATGACGAGTTAAAACGTGATGTATGCGTAAATGTCACCAACGTAAATGTAAAAGTTAATGTTCCGGAGGACGTCCCGGGACCTATACGGACGCAGTATGCAGCTCTAAAAAACGCGGTGAATGATTTTAGAGATGGTCACTTCATGTTGATAACGTGTGAAATGGATCGACAGAAATGTATAGAGCATATGGCTCTCGTACCTTGGACTGTCGTGTTTGACTTTGATCCTGAGGGAAGACAGAATGGACTTCTTTCTGCTATCGAAGAAAAACTAAATAGTCGTAGATCGCTGTACATACACTCGGTATTTGATAAAATAACAAATATAACTGAATCTAGCACTCATTGGTTCTCTATGCAGAACAGACTAGACGACAACAGAAAAATCGACTTCGGGACCTGGAGTAAAAACTCAAACGTATCAGACGGCATTAAATCAATCATCAAGAACCTAAAGTTATTTTCTGAGACATACACACGCTATCGCGTCATTGTATTTTGGCCACCAGATGAAGATAAACCCCGCTACATCGAAAAAATTCTCAACAAACTAGAGAAACATTTTGAGCCCGAGGTCCTTGTCATTGATAATAACGATTATAAGACACCTTACTCGTCATCGATTCTGTCGAATTTCAAGAAGGACCTAAAAGTTAGACTAACGCATGTAACTCTTATGACAGAAGATTTTTGTAATTTCATCTATAGAAGTCTTTACACGGAACAAGTTCCTAGTGGACAGAAATTCATACTTCCAGTATCAGAAGTTGCAGTCGACTGTTCTATAGACCAGAGACAAGCTTCGTGGTTACAGGAGGTCTTAGAAGTACTATTTAAAGACAAACAGTATGATTCAAAAAGTGTGACATTAATAAATCTTGAAAACGAGATCGAGAACTTCTATAGGGGTGGGACTTTACCATGGTATGTTCGCTATGAATTGGGTGGAGATAGTGTTGACGCTGAGAGAGATTTGATGAGAAATATAGTATCTCAAATCAAAGATTTAAAGAGAGAGTATAAATCCAAAGCTATCAGAATCAATCATGCGCCAGGTTGCGGGGGAACAACACTAGCTCAGCGAATACTTTGGGAGTTAAGAGAGGAGCTTCCTTGCGTGCAAGTTAGACCAAGGGAAGGGTATATGGTTAATGAAGTAGAACAGCGGCTTGATCTAATTTACAGGAAAACAGATCTACCAGTTCTTGTTTTACTAGATGGTGAAGACGAAAACAAAGTAAACGAACTGATGAATTCTTTGGAAAACATTTCTTTGATTGCACTGTGTGTAAATCGATATCCTTACAAAATGGCCCTAACAGGGTTTGATAATGATGAGTACTGGCTAAATACAAATCTTTCTGAAAAAGAATCCAATACCATTGCTTTACGGCTTCTTCAAAATTGTAAAGATAAGAGAAAAAGGGAGAATATAAACAAGCTAAACGAGGATGTAAAGGCAAATAAACCAGTAGCAATCTTTGAATTTGGGCTTGCAGCCTTTGCACACGAATATGCAGGAATAGCTTCATACGTGAGTGGTTTTCTGCAACTCAACCGTAACAAGTCAGAACTCGAACCCTGGCAAACAGCTCTAGCAACTCTTTCATTCGCCTACTTCTATGGCCAGAGTGGTATCCCATGCCAATTTTTCGCAAAATTTCTCAACCTTGGATTAACAAAAGTGCCAACTATACATGACTTTCCCAAGGAAATGCAGACTTTAATAGTTCCCGACACTGCTGATAGGAAACGGAATGACATAAGAATAAGTCATTACCTCATTGCCAAAGAAATTTTAGAACAGGTAATTCCCTGGCCAAAAGCAAGATCGAGTTCTAGAAAGGAGGGACTGTTTGTTGAGGACAAAAGGGACCTGGAGAAGTTTGCCATTGACTTTATTAAGTATGCCGAGATGGTGGACAACAAGTCGCGTAGTCATACAATAGTGACAATGTTGACTAAGACAGTCATTTCAAGAGATAGGGAACTCACACATGACAAAAGAAAAGAAAAGAAGAAAGGTTTCTTGTCACAATTACTAACAGATTTAGACAATAATCCCCCGTATACTTCAAGGTTCAGTGTTTATCAGCAGCTGATAAAGTCATTCCCACACGAGGCTCCCTATCATGCACAGTTAGGCCGTTTATACACTATTTTAAGACCAGAGTACGAAGAGGAGGCAGAAAAACAATTTCAAAGGGCACTGGAACTGTGTGAAGACAAGATAGAAGGTAGAGACATTGACGAAATACCAAGATCGACACGCCTTACACTGATGATGACAAACCATATGTACGGAAGAATGTTCACTTCAAAAGTAGAAAAGTTTACTGGTAAAAGTTCTACGGATATACCAGTTGTTTCTATTCGTAAGGACGACTTTCTCGTTGTTGCAAAACGGTTGTTATATGACGTAAAGGCAGCTTGTAATTGCTATAAGCTTTGTCGAGAGTATAACCCAAATGATAAGGAAGACGTAAAAGCTTGTGAACACGAAATTTGTACGCGGCTCATGTTTTGTGAATTTGTTGCAAGGAACAGCGAGTCGAAAAACGTACCAAGGAACAGCGAGTCGAAAAACGTTCTCTCATTTATTCATAAAATGGAGAGGACAAAAGGATATACTGAGATATGTGAATTTGTAAAAGATTGCATGCAAGAGGTTGATTGTCTGTTCCTAGATTACTTCAGCAGCTGGTCAGATCCTGATGATATTGACCCAAGTTTCAGCATTTATCAAGGATGGTACACAAGCTTGTTCAAAAAGAAAAGTCCTGGCTACGTAACCAAATCCGATGATTCTATCCAGGCTCGCCGCTTATACATTTCTCAAAAGAAAATTAATACCGGCAGCAAGGATGAGTATGGAGATTTGATGAAAATTGACAGTTTGAAGGAAATTCGGTGGATCATATCGGCATACGAAAAGAATTTTGATGATTATCAGAAAGGAAATCAAAAATGTTCAAAACGGGATATAGACATTGATTACAAAGAGTGGTTAGTTGCAATAAGACACAAAAAGATTCCAAATCCGAAGAGTATCGAAGAGGTCCTTCAGGTGGTCGAACATTGGTGGAAAACGCTGAACACACCATACTCAAAATTCTATGTATTTATACTTAAAAGTATTCTTGGATTCGGAAACAACAATCATCGAGGGAATACGCGTCTTTTGTTGGAAGCAAAAGAGCTCAGTAATCAGTTGAAAACTCAATCAAAGTTTCTCAGAAATGCAAAGAGGCCGATTGAATGGCTTGGTGTCGACGACGGTATCAGATGTTTAAGACGGGGATTGCGTTACAGTGGTCAACAGGGTCGTTCAATGAATGACCTAGCTCTATTTAAAGGTACTATTTGCCATCCAAACAAAAATCCGAGATCGGGAGCAATAGAAATTGATCTTGGTTATGGAAGCCCTGCTGATATGAAGGCGTTCTTTGTACCTTTAAGAGCTGACATGGCTGGGACTAGCTTTGCAGGGAGACGAGTTGAATTCAGCATAGCATTCTCGTTTTTAAATGGCTACGAGGCCTTTTCTATCAAAGAACTGAAAAGAGTGAAATGTCCCAAGTGCGAACTGGGCGGAATAGAAACTACCAGTCGAGATGTCACAATAAAATGCATTGGTGCATGTGGATACACGTTCAATATACCAGGATAACAAACATCCCTCAGACAGGTTCCGAAAGGTGGTGGAGATGGACTTTTTTCATTCTTTAATCGATACCCTCCGTGCACAAAAGGACCATTTGAAGTTGATATTGTTGAAGTCAGTATATCAAAAGTACATTTTGGTCTTAGAAATGGGATAAAGACAGATGATTACCAGAAATAATTTTATTTTGTGGTGCGATAAATAGATTTTTCTGTATTATTTCAATTGACCAATCGCTGGCACTGTCCACTGACACCTTTGGCCCTGCCCATTGACTCCGAGAGGAACATCCTATCGATTTTTAACGGTGTTAAGGACAAATTTTATGGCCAGTAGCATGTTACAAATAAGTAAAATGGTTGATTGGTGACATAAACGTCCTAACTACAGCTTGAATAAGCTCTAGTTATGACGTTTAAGTCTTCAAACCAAGAAAAATGTTTCACCAAAATGATGGACAGTGTTGAAGTTCAAACTGAACTTTTAGTATAAATGAAAGATTTCATTGGTTGAACCGGATTTTGATTGATAGCCGCGACTGGTCAATTGAATTGTCAATGAAGTAAAGGTATCTTAATCGAATGGTATCGAAACCATAATGAATGTAGCTTCCAGATCGCTAGTCACGGACACTGGGCTCCGATAGGTTGTAATTCAATTTTTTCGTCTATTAAAAACAGGCGTTCTGATTGGTCGCAAGTAATTATACCTCCATGAACAAAATTTTGAGCACGCAGTCATTTTGTATGTTTCCGCACAAAATGGTTCCATACAAAAAATTTGTAAAGTTTTTGCTTTTTTCGCTCGATGCTATTAAATTATAAGAAATCAAGTGAATATTATAATATTTTTATGGAACGAAAAACGAGTGTGTACAAATCCGCTTCGCGTATTCATACAGTGTGATTAGTTTTTTCGGTTCATACCTCCATGAAAACAATAAATATTCTTTTCATCTCTTAATTAAAGGGCAGCATTGTGCGAAATTTATGGTCAGTAACATAAAACAAAAAAGGTTGGCGACCTTACGTCGTAACTACAACTTGAATAAGCTGTAGCTACGACTTTTAAGTCGCCTAACTGACAAAATGCTTCACATACATGTCGGTCAGTGTTGGAGTTGAAAGTTCATTTCCGGTCTAAATGATATGATTCGTCGATTGATTCTTCGATTGACAGCCAATATCAACCTTATGAAGCGAATTATTCAGTGTAGTTATTTGATAGATTTAGGTATCAGAACTGCTATGCATATTTTCGTTTTTCGGCTAATTTATAATTTTAGATAAACCTGTAATTAGACAGTATACAAACAATTCATCATTTTAAGCATTTTGTAACAAACATTGACTAATTTACATGCATGGTAACCCATTTAAATCGATGGATTCTTAAAAGGAATTTATCTATTACAAAAAAGAAACACGTAATATTCTAATGTTCATATTCGAGGGCTAAAGTTCACAATATCTTTTTCATTCGACCTCCGATTGTTTCCAAATTTTCATTTATTGCAATCATTATTTAAAATAAATTGCCCGACAAAATGTTAATTTTAAAATTAACTCAAGATGCATTTATTACCGTGGTATATAGCATGTTTTCTAACCTGGGACAACCCGTATCTTAATACAGACGGAAAGCAGTTATATCTCAAAATCATCCGAAATTTCACGAAAGTAAAGAACCGTGTAACTCAAACCGTGCAACAAAATCTCTTATAATATTTCCGAGAATCACTATCATTTAAGAGATGAAGAGAATATTTTTTGTTTTCATGGAGGTATGAACAGAAAAACCTAATCACACTGTATGAATACGCGAAGCGGATTCATACATTGTGTGATTAGGTTTTTCGGTTCATACCTCCATGAAAACAAAAAATATTCTCTTCATTTCTTATAATTTGATAGCATCGAGCGAAAAAAACAAAATCTTTACCAACTGTGATACCTTTTTGTATGGGACTATTTTGTGCGGATGCATACAAAATCATTGCGTGCTCAAAATTTTGTTCATGGAGTTATGAATTAAATTTTTCGACCAATCAGAACGCTCGTTTTTGATAGACGAAACTAGAAATTAAATTATAACGGTATATTTACAACACTGGTATCTTCCGCAGTGATAGAAAAAAGTCTGTATAAATTTTCGACATGGTCCGTATTATACTTGTGTTTTGTACAGACAAAAAACTATTGAATGACTTTGATTGAAGAAACCTGTATAAGTTGTTTCTTGAAATTAATAGTGTTGAAGAGGATGAAAATAAATTGCGCACATAGATAACAACAATTTGAACTCCAACATTTGCCGCTAAAATTTTGAACCTTTTTTTTATTACTTTGGCTACTTAAATGTCGTAAGTGCAGCTTTTTCAAGCTGTAGTTATGACATTTAGGTCGTCAGCCAACTATTCTTACTGTTTTGATGCATGCTACTGGCCATAAATTTTGCTATGTAAAATCGAAGCGGGACTTCCTGTAAGAGTCAATGGGCGCGGCAAACAGACTAAGTGGGCGGGGCCAGCGATTGGTCTATTGTTTGAAGGAGGCAAACAAAAACAAAAAGGAATTAAGAAAAGAAGAAAACATGTTCGACGAGTCTTATATACTAATACAAAGATAGAGCGGTGTTGTATCATTATAGAATGGCTAAATACGTTACGTCACGACCTGTGCAGGGTTGTTTTCACCATCGCTGCAAGAAATTCGGCGATACTCATTTGTTCAGGCTGATTCCTTTAATATTTTCCGTCTCTTTTGCTATGTAAAAGTACTACAATATCTTCGAATTTCATATTGATCTCAGAAAATGAGCTTTTATAAACAAATTCCTCTAATTTTTGCCAAGTCCTCTTAAATCATAATTGCGATGAACAAAAGTTAATTTTTACCATTTTTACTAATAAATTATGATATAAATCTATACTTATAAATTTGTAGTTATTTCATATTTTTCTCAACTGAATATATGTTCAAGTTGAGGTATTGTGTTGGTCAAAAGTTCGACGTAAGACGGTAGTCATCCCACGCTTGTCGATAATTTCTTAAAAGGAAATTTGAACCGAAATCACAGGTCCAATATCATCAAATGTGTTTTGTAAAACTACTTCTTAGATTACCATTTTGAAATTCGCTAAAAACATTTGAAATTCATTTTAAGTTCTGCTTACGACAGCAATGAAAGGCAAAGGCTTAAAATTAGAGTGGACACAATTTTCCTAAATCGATCATCTCAGTTGACCGTCACTAAAAATGATCTGACCCATTTTCAAGTCAATTGAACAATAAATGAGATCACAGTGTAAGTAATTTTTCTTTGAAATGCTCTAGTGTTTGGCTCAGGTGACCGAATTCCATACTCATTTAGGTTTTTGTCATGATATCTATATCTTATTTTTTTGACTGAATGAGCGAAAATGCATTGTCCACAAATAATATTCTAAGATTTGCATAGGTTTACTATACCTATACCATATTTTGAAATAATTCAAGATATCTTCCAGAGAAACATTTTGACCATTGTCAAGGTCCGCTGAGTCCAAATTATAGCACCTAGACCTTAAACAAGATTTTGACCTTAATTGGCAAAAGTGACCAAATTTCAAATCGCCAAAGATTTTTACAAGACAAAAAATCTGTCCCTTTTCATATTGTTTGAGCACGAAAAGGTGTCCCTAGAGTGTCTAAGATGCTTTGCTTTGAATTTTCCTTCTGATCTTTTTTTTTTTATCCCAAGTGTCCTTATTTTGAACATGTCAAGAAACAGCATGACAAACTCTCTGGTCATTTTATAGGTTGATTAAGCTGTAATTGCTTCTAGAATGTCTATAATATCTTTCAAAGAATCGGTCTTGTGACCTAGGTTTTAACCCAAGGTGAACCGATTTCTCACTTGTCAAGGAATTCACCTAAATAAACTTTATTACTAATTTTCGAGCAAATTGAGCTGAAATAAGGCCAGTAGAGGGTCTGCAAGGTTTTTATACACCGCCGGAGGCGGTCGTATATTGGCGTCATCTTCTCCGTCTGTCCGTCCGCCCACCCATCTGTCCGACCGTCTGTCCATCCGTCCGTACGTACGTCCGCTTTTTTCGTGAGCGCAACTCCTCCTAAGTTTCGTTAGATAGATCGTTTTGTAACTTAGTCAATGTTATCACCTTAATTGGTAGATGTGCATGAAGTAAGGAATTTATGGTTCATTCTTGCCTCAGTTATGTCTCCTTTAAACTTAGTCTCTGGGGCTTATTGAAATTGCAGCCTTCTGAATGCAACTCCTCCTAAATTTCTGGCTGGATCTTTTTGAAACTTTGTCAATGTTATGACCTTAATTGGTAGATGTGCATTAAGTAAGGATATTATGGTTCATCAATTTTTCTCTGACTTATGCCCCCTTAAAACTAAGTATCTGGGGCTTATTGAAATTGCAGCCTTGTGAACGCAACTCCTCCTAACTTTTTGTCTTGCTTTGAATGAAATTTGGTCTATGTCATCACCATCATTTGTAGGTGTACATGGATCAAGGATTTTATGGTTCATTGATTTTTTCAAGAGTTATGCCCCTTTACACTTAGTCTCTGGGTCCATTCAATCAATCAATCATAACAAACAGTTTGAACTTGACAATTTAAAAAGGTAGTCTGCAAATGTTTTGAATTTGATTGTGTCAAAATAAGTAGTGTCTACAATTATTTTCGTGAAACAGCAGCAAAGTGGCGGCGTATATTGTGTCTATGGCACTCCTGTTCTAAGATTTGACCTTTCGACCAAATATTTCATTTGTCCCAGATTTTATTAAGACAAACAATTTAACCAATTTTAAGGTTGATCGAGCCAAAAGGGTGGCATCTGGTTCGTCTACAAGGTAAATGTTGACGACGCACGTTTCACATAGCAGAACTGCAAAAGCTCAAATTTATCACATAGAGCTCAGGTGAGCTAAAAAGGGCCATACAGAGAGACCAAATCCTTCGCTTAAAATGCCGAATAATACCGCCAACAAACTCTTCAATGTGCACGTTGACAGCGAAATTGGCCAATCGCTGGCCCCACCAACTGACTCCCTATGCCCCGACCATAAACTCCAACAGAAAGTACAGCTTCGATTTTTAACGGTGTCATTTTGCAAACTTTATTGCAAATCACAAGTAACAAATAAGTAAAATGGTTGGTTGGTGACCTAAATGTCGTAAGTAAAGCTTGAATAAGCTGTAGTTACGACGTTTAGGTTGCCAAACCAACAAAAAAAAGCTTAACAAAAATGGCGGCAAATGTTGGAGTTGAAAGCTCAGGTCCGGGCTGAATAAATAATTTGATTTGTCGGTTGATTCCTTGGTTGACAACGGCGATTGGTCAATTACTCGTCTGTTAAACATTAAGGAAACGAACTCAAAAACCAAGCCTGTCATGATTGAGATTATTGTTCGCTCATCTTCTCACCATTCAGATCTAATTTCCCATGAACATCTATTACTTTTTAAGATATACTTCGGGAAAATTTCAAGTCTGAAAACAACCGAAGGAAATAACTTAAAAAAAAAAAAAAAAAAAAATAAGCAAGAAATGATATTACAAACCTTTTGCAAACAACACCTCTTCTCAATGAGATCTATCCGCCCCTAAAGTTCCCAATCAATTACATCGGAATTGAACCTTTATTCGACAGTTTTTACTTGGCAAACTGATGTGCCTTTGACTCACTCTGGTGTTTTATACTACTAAATCGGAAATTGGACGACGTCACCCCCCCCCCCCCCCGTTCCTCAGCCAACTCTTTTGACCACAAATGCCACATTTCAAAAGCCTTTATTAACTTCGCCAACTATCTACAGCCATAGAAATTGCGGTTTCTAGCTGTCAACCGTCCTTACGGAGACTAAATCCTAGCCCATAACTAAATTGAATCGACGTAGTAATTGACAATCATTGATGACACTTTCGCTTTGGAATCGGACCAGGCTTTAGAAACCATTTCAGAATATTTGTTTCGGAATCTTTGGTACCGCTTCGTGAATTATTATATTGTTGTAACTAGCAAGACAAGGAAACAACGAAGAGGATGAGTTCGCCTTCCCCGACTTTTATTTTAGAAATGTGAATAATTTACGTGGGTACGAAAAATATGCAATAGAACTATTTAAAATGCTGATCGATGATTGTAAATGCGTTTTTCTGTAACACACTAATGCTTTTTCTAAAAGCGCTTAAAGTGGTTTTTATACGTTTTTACACAAAAGCGCGTCTTATCTGTAGCTCTTTTATCACTTGCTGGGAATGTGGGCCGGGTCTAATTTCCGCTCAAAATCGTACCAGTCTAGGTTATCAGATAAAATGGTAAAAATCGAATTCGTTCTATCACTACGCACATTAATGATTCGGCTTTTCCGCGGTCGTTTTCATGATTGGGTTTAAATTTTCAAAATAATATTTCGATCAATTATGAATCACGTGCAATGATGCATATTTCTATGTCGTCGCCAGATTTCTAGAAGGCAAGAGGGAATTCCGTTGAGTCCTATATTACAGTCAGGTACATGACTGTAATACACTAAAGGCGTTTGGGCGCCTGATTTGCTCCATCGGCATAAATTTACTTATCATAAAGCTTATTTAGTTTTCATTATCATAGGAAGCATTTCATTTAAAAAAGAAGTACTTTTTTCGATGAACTTCATGACAGGGAACTTTCTTCGATCCAAAAAATATTCTTAGTCAAGCAGATTCAATTTCTATGTGTGAAATTCTCCTAAGCCTTATTATCACATCCATTAAAGCTTCTTTAAAAAAATGTGATGAAGGATCACCAAATACCATTCATTGGGATTTGGTTGTAACCATGCTTAAGTTCCCGAGAAGATGATCTTCAAAATGTTCACCATAAACCAATTATTGACAAAAGCTCCTCAAATTAAAAACATGATTTTTTTTAATCGAGCTATATTCTATGAAGGAATCTGCCAAAGAGTCACCTAAGAATCATTCTGCGAAAATCGGTAGAAATCTATCTACTATATACCGAGAAAATTTTCATTTTTTTCAGTATATGCCGTATATGGAAAGTGGTTCCTTCATAGTAGACATGTTTTCATCCCATCGAAATTCTTAGAAATATGATAAAGGGTCACTAAAAGATCATTCTGATGAAATTTTGTCAAAATCCATCTATTGGTTTCTGGGAAGAAATATTTCAAAGTTTTCACTAAATACCATAAATGGAAATAAGCCCCGTCCATTAAAGTAATATTTTCATTCAATACGTTTTCAACGAATCTGATTAAGGGTACTTCAAGGATCATTTCTGTGAAATTTGGTTGAAATCCATCCACTGGTTTCTGAGAAGATTTTAAAAGCTCCACGCATTTAAGCCATGTTTTTCATCCGATCAAAATTGTTTAAAACAATTTGATAAAGAGCCACCAAACGAACATTCCTGTGAAATTTGATTTAATTCTGTTAATTCTTTTTTAAGTAAAAGTTCTTGGACAGACGGACACAACGCCATGACAACAGCTGGCAGGCTTTGAAGCTAAAAAATAGAAATTAAAAAGCAGCTCGCAAAGGCTCATTTACTTCTCTTTTATAATATTGGTTTAGATTAGCTTCTCTCCAAAATCTCACTACAAACCATATAAATCCCTAAAATTTGACCCTTCCCACTCAATCCTGCTTCTAACGCAGCTCAAGAAAAAAGCTTTAGAAAACATTGTGGAAAATGAAGAAATTGCTTGTTAAAAGCAATTTCTTCATTTTCTACAATGTTTTTCTACCTCCAAAAAGACGAAGATTTTAAGATTCATCAACCAAAAATGTCGTCTGCATCTTCTTTTAATTTGGGCCAGTCCAATTTATTGTTGTGTAGGAATGGATTAACTAAAGATTTCTGCTCCATTGTTATCTTTAGATATTTTTGGACTGCCGCTGTAGCGTATAACAAGCATATGAGCTTGTCAATGAAAGTTACTCAATGCGCTATTGCAGAACTTTCATAGTAATTGACAGGTAGCCGGTCAAGCACTCTGGGCTGTCAGGGATTTCAATCTAGATATTGTAAGGCGTTATTGGCGAAATTTATGTTCAGTTAATGTAACCAAAATAAGAATAAATAAATAAAATGGTTGGTTGGTTGGTTGGTTTGATAAGCTGTAGTTGCGAGTTTTAAGTTGCAGATTCAACAAATATGCTTCACATGAAAATCAAAGTTCAACGTTCACTTCCCGTCTGAATGGATAGTTTAATTGGTCGATTAGTTCTTTGATTTACACCCGCGATCCGTCAATAAGGTCCCAAAATATCTCGTCCAAATTTTAAGAAAATCAAAACACTGAAAGTACTGTTAACTAGCAAAGCATGGTTCTGTTTATTAATCATCTTTGTCAAAGGTTATCATGATAAATAAACGAGGTTAGAATAATCAAGGAGTTAATCCCTTCCCACACAATCACTCCTTTTTACGCCCCTTAGGAAAATAGTTCTGGAAAACAATGTGGAAAATGAAGCAATTTCTAGTAACAAGCAATTTCTTCATTTTCCACATTGTTTTCTACCCAGACAGATAAATATTTAAGAATTCTCAACCATTTGAAATTGTCGTCTGCAATTGCTTTGAAGACTCTGATGGGTCATTTGGAACACGATGTGCTCAGGTGAGTTAAAAAAAGGAGATGAATTTGTTTTCTGACGTTTGCATTCAGTGGATTTAGTAGTTCAGTCCCCTGTGGCAATTTGCAGACGTTGAACTCTGAGAAAAAATTTTGTCTGTTAATCTAAGCTATCAAAGATGACGCTTTACTAGCTAAAAATGTCAAAAAGTTCAAAAGGAAATAATTCTTAAACCACATAAAGTGGACAGTTAAAAATGCCTCATACAAGGAGTCAACATGTAAGCATTGTAGATTGTCTTTAAAGAATTAAATGATTGAAGGACAAGTATGCAACACAAGGAGGAAATACTCCTTAACCCATCCCCAAACAACCCCTCCTTTACGCCCCGCAAGAAATAAAACTTCGGAAAACATTGTGGACAGTGAAGAAATTGCTTGTATCAATCAATTTCTTCATTATCCACAAGGTTTTCTATCCAAAAAGACAATAAATAAATAGATAAGCAAATTTCCATATACTAGAAATTATCTTCTACAGCTTCTTTCAATTTGGATCAGTCTAAACTTTTTTCGAATGGGAATGGGTTAAATAATTCTGTAGTAATGTGACTATTAATTTGTACACCTAATTTATTTCGCCAATTAAGTGAAGTAACTAGATAATTAAATTTAAGACGGGTAAAACTTTAAAGGGTAAGCAAATTTGAAAGTGCTTGTTAGTTGAAAAATAGTAACCACAGTAGCATACATCGTGAGAAAAGGAGTGATTGCTTTTTAAGCTAGCAAAGCATCACCTTTGGTAGCTTAAGATAACAACAACAACAAAAATAGAGGTCTTCTCAGATTTCAACGAGTGCAAAATGCCACCGGATGCTAAACCACTAAAACCATTGAATACCTACGCTAATTCCAGGAACATTGCAAAACTTCATCTCCTTGGTATTTCATCTCCTTCAAAAGCATGCTATCTTAATCTTTCTCACTCAACCCCACTTTATAAGCATCTTAGGGAAATAACTTTAGAAAACATTGTGGACAATGAAGAAATTGTCTGAATGCTATTTAACTCATATTCACTCAATCCCATTTTTAGGCATCTTAGGGAAAAAACGTTGGCAAACTTTTTGGACAATGAAGAAATTGCATACAACAAGCAATTTCTTCAATATCCACAATGTTTCTAGCAAACAAGGCAAAGCTTTTCTCAATCCAACCAACTTAAACTGTCGTCTGCAACTTCTGTCAATTTAAACCAGTCTAATACTTTGTCATGGTGTAATGGGTTAACTCCTGGGTTACTTTAACCTCGTTTATTTATCGTGATAACCTTTGACAATGACGATTTCATTACAAAACAATGCTTTGCTAGCTTATAGTACTTTCAGTACTTTGATTTACAATTCCCACAATAATCTGCTCAACATGTTTCTTTGGAAGCGTAAACATGAGAAACTTGGATGGTATTACAGGTCTCAATAAAGGATCTTAGCACTCTGGGTCACGAGATTTTTTTCTTTTTTATTACCTTTTGCACTTGCTGTCATATCAACCGGTTTTTCAACAGATTTCAGATCTTTTAGCAAGTTTCAAAAGGGACCACCTGGGGAATATTCCTGCCAAATTTTGTAGAGATTGGCCCTGTAGTTTCAGATAGTTGTGTTTAAAAAACTTCTTAATTTCCACATACCCCCGGAGCACCTACAGGAATAATTTTAGCACTTTTTGATAAAATCAATTTACTGGAGCCCCGTGCAAAACATCAAGGCTCTATATATCTTCTGGTTCAGGAGGAGATAGAATTAAAGATCCTTTTCTTAAATAAAAAAAAACAATAAAAAAACCCCCACTTTTTTTGCTGTGGCAACCAGCGGTTTGCATGGATTTAAATTCTTTTGGCAGCATTTTGAAGGGATAACACCTTAAGAATAATCCTGCCAAATTCAGTTGAAATTGGTCCAGTAGATCGTCGAAGTTCTTGTTCAACAGATTTCCATAAGGGCCCGTCCCTCCGGGGACCCGTAGGCAATGATTTCGTCAAAATTGGAAGAGGTCAAGGTTCTGATGCTTAACGCAAAATATACCACATTGCATCTCATCTAGTTCAGGAGATAATTTCTACAGATCTTTTCTTAAAATTTCGCATTTGTTGCCATGGCAACTATTTTTATATAGATTTCAGTTTTCTAATCAATTCTTTTAAGGGGTCACCTACGAAACATTCCCTCTAAATTTGGTTGAAATTGGCCCAGTGGTTTTGGTAATTGAATGTAGCTGAACACCACTTTTATCAGCATCTCAATCATATCGCGGCAGCTGGAGGCACCTTATCACGGATTCCAGTATTACAAGATCTTTTCCGAGCCACTTAGGGTTACGATTATCCAACCATGGTGGCATGCGAAGAAATCTCCTCCACTTTAAGTTTGCATTGGCTAACGGACTTAGCGTTATCGATACACCTTTCTTGCAGCGGCCAGTCAATGTGAAATAAACCAGACACACATTAAATTTTAATTAACGGTCAGTAGACGGCCACCTCAATAAAGGGATAGAAATATGCCGTCTGTAGTTTTAATCGATGGATGATTCCGTTTTCATCTGTAATTCTCAAACAATTATGACCCGGATTAACCAATTACCAGACGACAAAAGTTTGGACTGATACATATAAATTGAAAGAAGCAACATATATAAATTCAAATTGTTTTGGAGCTGCAAAGAAGGGGATAAACACCGTACAAATATTGTGAAAGAAGGAGAAATCGCCTGATTACAGCAAATTCTCCTTTTTCACATTTTTCCTAAATTTAATTTTTCACGGGTGTAAAAAGGCGGGATTGTGTGGGAATGAGTTAAGCCTCGCAGAACTTTGACTGTTTTACAAAATAATTAACGACATCATAAATCACATTTTTTTTATTTATTTTTTTTTCATCAGAATTATTTTCTATCTAATGATTGGAATATGTATGCCGACATTACATACATACTTTTTTCAAAATCGGACTAATTGTAAAACATAAACATGATCAGAAAAAAAGGGAATTATTAAGAAACCAACGGTCAACGAGCCTCCGAAACGTATTAACTAAGGGGGATTTTAACGCGTGGTTAAGAGGTAAAGTATTGGCTTCACGATCAAAAGGTCCAGAGTTCGATTCTTTTGAGCATCTGTCGACATTAAGTCTGTTATATGTCCACATAAATGGTGCGGGTACTGCTGTTTCTCCAGGAAGCAGAATCGAGGCTTGAAAAGATTGTTTTCTACTCGATGTAAAATAATAGGTTAAATTCTTTTCCAATTTCTGCTCAGCTGTAGTTACGTGGTTTCATCAGCCCACCAAATGGATATGGAATGAATGTTAGATAAAAACGAGTTTTTTTCTATCTAAAAAAAAATGCCAATGGCTTAATCACCGATTTTGAGCCAACGTAAAATAAAAATGATAATAAAAGTAAAACATATCGTCTGAAATTCATGAGGAAAATGAATAAATAAGAATGTAAAATATTTATTTATACTCAATGGTAAATTAATAATTGTTTGTAATTGTACACGGCGGGCTATTTGACGATTTGAAAGTTCTGTGTAAATCGTGGCTTTACTTAATAAGATGTTTAAAATGAGTCCCAAAGGAGATGGAGAAGTGTGAGTTGCGAATTAACTGGTTCCCCGTAACACTCAAATAGTCAAATTCAAATTGTAGTTCATACTTTTTGGTCTTAGTTTATTTATAGTAAGGATGGATCTTATTAATTCTGATTAAATCTATTAAAAAGTGTATCAAATGTCACAGTTGTGCAACCAAAATGTCGCAAATACAGCTTTTATTCAACCTGTGTTTACTATATTTTGGTCGCATACTGACAACACCATATCCTCCTTGACAAAAAAGTAACTTTTTGTGCATAAAGAAAAGAACTCATTGGAGGTGAAATGGGCTGCATAAGCTCCGAGATCCAGATCTTAAATAGAAGTAGGATTAGCGATCAACATAGAATCTGAAAAAAGAACAAAGATTCGACCACGGTCAACCTTTATAGTTGGCACAGTCTGATCAGATCGGAACATTTAGCAACTCATTTCTTGTATCTTTTTTTTTCCGGAACGATTCACATTTCTCCATATTATCTGAAATTACGGGACAACTGAACACTTTGCACTTTATTTATTCTATTTTGAAAATAAAGATAATAATAATAAGAAGAAAAAAGTTTGGTCTTGCGCACGTGAAAGAGGAAATGCAATCCAAACTGAAAGCATAGTCTGCATAGTCAGGTAGGTGGAAAAAACTTGGTAAAAAATATAAATTTTTGATGCCAGAAAGCCCGCGCAGTGTGACCATGGACGACGTTTAAAGGGCGAAGTCCCGATATGTCAGTTTGGCGGATCACAAAAACGGATCATCTCGGAAGAGCAAAAAGTTTCGTTCGTTTTACGACCTACTATATTCTGGGTACGCAGGCTGACCATAGTGCAGACTTTTCTCTTTTCAGTCATAGATAGGGCATTCTACCTTGATATACATTCAATTTTGAAAAGGAAACAATTATGATTGGCTTGTGGAAGGTTTCGAGGCCTAGTTATAGTTCACGGGCAAGCTATATATGTATATCTACTTCCGAATTGTGATTCAAAATCACCTTACTTTTAACTGAAATCAATATTGTTTGATTGTCTTCGCATTAGATAGATGAGCGAATTGACAAAATCAGACAAAACAGAGAGATAATAGCTAAAGAATAATAGTTTGTGAACATGTAGGGCCTACATATAATTTAAATCGTAGTCATAATGCAAGGAAGGTTATTTTAAGTGCGTTACTTTGTAAGATATGTTGTCTTGGACATGAATTATGAACAGGCAACACTTTTCATGGATGAATATCTTAAAGTCGTATCTGCGGGTTGAATGTACTGTAGTTAAAACGTTTAGGTCGTCAAACCAACAAAAAAGCAAAGTTCACACCCGGCATAAATGGACGATTTTATCGGTAATCCATATTTGATTGTCAGACGTGGTCCGTCACTTTACAACCCTCCTTGTACTGAATTGGTTTTCCATGCCTCTTTAAACCCTTTACCAGATGTCATTGAAAGAAGTTGTAGGCAGTACATGAATATATCATGTAAGAATAACCATCTCGATATGTCGACTAAGACAGGCGAACACTTGAAGATGTTAAACATTGAGAAAGAATCGAGAAGGGACCTAGTTATTTCGGACAGCAAGGTTGGTTCCCATGGTAACTCAAATACGACTGTCATTTTGATAGAGATGTATGTTTGTACGATCATTAAATTCTAATGTCTAAAGCATCTGGTTTTGTATGCACAGAGTGCAGAGATAGTTCTAATGCATGTTACTTAGCGAAAGTCGTTCATTTCGCGTTCTTATTCTAATCTCAAACTTAAATCCTTTGAATCCAACAATTTCCGGTTGTAGTTCTTTGGTGTAATCGTCCAATCATTTAATGATGAATATCGGCCATGAGAGATGAAATGCCTCAGAGAAAGTTATTATTATTGTTGTGGGGGGTGGGGGTTAACGCCAATTTTGATAGAATTTCAGCCATGTCGAGGCGGCTGAAGCACCTAACCATAGATTCCTGATATTTCTCACACCAGTACTAATACTAAATCCTTTCTGAGCCTCCAGCTGATCATCCCATTTAGGTTTACGATCAATCAACCATTGATGGGAGACTAATGTCGGAAATGATATTCGCCGCGACCAGCGATCGAACCCGGGACCCTTTGACTAGGAGTCATACGCGCTAACACTGCCCTATGGACGTGGTCAAAAAAGAAGAAGTGGATATGGTGTAAGAGAGAGCAGGCTGAGAGTATTTGTTTGTGACGGGGCTTAATATAGCTTTGAACTATCGTAGGGAAACTCACTTCCAAATCAGAGATAGAGAGAGGGAGAGAGAGGGTGAGTGAGAGAGAGAGAGAGAGAGAGAGAGAGAGAGAGAGAGAGAGATAAAGAGGCAGACATAGAAAAAAGCAAAAAAATAAACTTATAATATTAATCGTTTGAGGACGACCAAACTTTGTTCTGGTTCGATCCTAGATGCAGCGGGAAATTTTCGAAGCAGTGTAAGTTTTATCTAAGAAAAATAATTGTCTTTTTATCCATGCTCTTTTTTTCGTCCCCCAATCTTTTAAAGCCCCGGTGACATTATGGATCGAACGGAATAATTTGGAAAATGCTTCATATTTTAACGTCTTATCCCAGCATTAGATAAAAAAAGTATCTACAAGTTTAATTTTGAATTCAAAAACTTTGAAATATAACATGAAATATGCTGAACGGCAAATAGGCATTAAATATTCGGGCCAAACTAAAAGTTACTTGGACTTTATACTAACCGGGTTGTTATGATCGGAAGTAATTTATGTTATACTCGTTCATGATATACATAAGAGCGTGAAAACGAAACACATTTTTTCAAATTTTACTCAGTTTGATTATCAATGTACATTGCCCCAACTTCCAGGTGCCTAGAAAACGGGTATTTAATGGTCAGACACTCAATAGTTTAGCGTATGCCAGTGCAATGGGACAGTCTTGGAGGTGTTTCCATGGTAACGGGGCTCTATGGTAGCATTCTTTGATTACCAAGCTAGTGGAGATATTTACACGTCTTTTCCTAACCATGTAAAAGCATAACTTTTTCCGCATGGATGTCCTTGAATCTGTTTGATCTGCATTTTAACTAGCATGTATCCTCTTTGACCAAGTTAAAATCGTAACTAGCATATATCCTCTTCAGCCAACTTAACAATGTAACTACAGCTGCTCTGAGACACAGTGAGAGAGACAGACAGACGGTTTGAAAAATAGATCGGATCCAGCACAAACCATCCACATAGGTGGTATTTCAAAATTGAGTGTATATCAAGGTAGAATAACCAGTCTACAATTGTAATTAAGCGATAGGGAGAAGTCTCGATCCTGGTAAGCCTGCTCACTCCGCACAGTACCTCTTAATGCGATGGAAACTGTTTGCGAGATTATCCATTTTTGTCTTCAAAATTCATCAAACCTGCATAAATTTGCCGGCGGCGGATCTCAGGACTCACGACGAATTTGAAGTTTCGTGTATGGTCTCCCTGCGCAGACTGACCGGAGGTGAAAACATTTAACTTTCGCCGTGTTTCTTTAATTGCTGTTGTTGTTGTTGCTAAACCTCACGAACTCATTTTACATTTGGACTTCATTATATGAAAATATAGAGATGTCTGAATCGTCACGGGAGAAAAGTAGTTGAGAAAATTTACGATCTGATCAGACTGAGCGAACTTTGACGGCTGATGGTTGTCTTCTTTAACCCTGATTTATTATATGTCCCCTCATCTTTCAAAGGTAGGATGAAAACTATTTAGTAAAAGAATTGCACCCCGGATGGTTATAGTTTGAAGTACTATATTTATAAATGATACATTCGCAATATCGCAAAATTCACAATATGTGTCGTACTTGTTCATGACTTAAATAAGAGCTTGAAACCCAAACACATTTTCTCTAGGTTCCACTATATCCCCATACCCCAGTCATTCTCTGTGAATGCTCCAACTTCCAGCTGCCTGGAAAATTGGTAATTAATGGTCATTATTTTTGTGTATATCAGTGTAAAGTGCCAGTCCAAGATGAGTTTCTATGGTAACATTCCTTGATCGCAAAACTAAATATTCTCGTTTTCTCTAATATATTAACCTTTTTAGTCTGTCTATCTGTATGTTTACCTGTCTTAACAGAAAAATCAAGATACTTGCCATTGAATTATATATTCTTTATAGAAATACAACATACCACTTAAATAAAAGTCACAAAATACTCTCTCTCTCTCTCTCTCTCTCTCTCTCTCTCTCTCTCTCTCTCTCTCTCTCTCTCTCTCTCTCTCTCTCTCTCTCTCTCTCTCTCTCTCTCTCTCTCTCTCTCTCGTGGGAACGAATAACATGGATAGTGAAGAGTAACATGTTTCTTTTGTTGTTTTCTTTCCATAAGTTCTACAAAAATATCTCTGTTTGCACATGTAATAGATGTACATAATCAGAAAATAGCAATCTTTTTAGCCGTTTCGTCACAGATGCCGCATTGGGTTTTCATGGCAAATCGGATTTAAGTGTTCCACATTTGTTCCACGTTTATTGCGTTCTTAACACTTTAGAATTGATCTGCAGACAAACAACTGTACAAATTAGTACAATGACATGTAATACATAACAAAGCGTAATAAATTTAAATAAAATGACAATTACAATACTTTGTCTTACCATCTTAAGTGATTTATCAAATGGAAGTGACAACAAAGGATTTATAAGAAAGTGTTAGCATTTATTTTGGGAAAAGTCAATACATAGAAATGATGATGAAGGATTGTAGCTAGACCCGCTCCCCGTCTCACTGATACTTATATTTTAGTTGAAAAGTTTCTTTTCTCTAGCTGTTATCTTTTTCTGTTTTGCTGATCAGTTTGTGAGACGTAAGGGGGTAATTTAAAGGAATGAAATGTATTTGCATGATTGATGTATCTTAGTTACTTTCAAACTTAAGCACTTACTGACAGCCTGGAAGACAGACTAGTTTTTAGCTAGCACATATCCTCTTTGACCAACATGACGAAAACTAAATGCATTTTCTCAAAAACTGATTTATGCGATAGACTAATCTATGTTTTCTGATTTCTCATTAATTTACCTTTGTTATTGAATCCTATCAAAAAATATTAATATAAAAAAAGGAAAAGAAAAAAATCGGAAATGTTTTTCTTTAAAGTGTGCTCGTTCAAAGAAAATATTTCGGCTATTTTCATACTAGTCACTTCCAACCAGAAATTTCACGAAGAAAGTAATTGTAAATGAAATTTCTTTGTTCATCTATGACCAATCCCTGTTTTCTGGCTATTTCTCATTAAACTACCCTTGTATAATAAATCGTATTTAAAAAAGCGGGAAATGTCTTTCTTTTAAAATTAAAAGTTCGGCTATTTTCATATCAGTCACTTCCAACCAGAAATTTCCCGAAGAAAGTAGCTGTAAATGAATTTTCTATGTTCATTTATACAAACTTGCCCTCAATTCACCCCAAGGTACAAGATAGTTTCTTCGTGGCCCATGATGTAATGTTGAGTAACTTGAATAAAACTGCTGGTTTTCTAAAGGAACTTAAATCATTAGCTATCTACAAAGCGAATAGTGAGGGCTCTGGTCAGACGGCGCGGCATCTTATCGTACCAATAGCGTCGAACGTTCTACTTTTCTAAAAGATATCTAAAATATTAGAGGAAAAGATGATCTCGATATCCCTTCACTAATGAGGATGACGGTGTGGATGCACATGATTATCTTGGCCTTTATTTGGCGTTCATGGGAAATGGGTGGAAAGGCAACGCGCAGACTCACATAAACTATATACGACAAATTGATTTAGGAAATTAGAGCTGATATTCGATGCCCCACTGAACGGTCAATAAAACTATTGTCGGTAGATTATCATCCTTACGAGTAAAGGGATATCGAGATCATCTTTTTCTCTAATATAGATAAGTAGAACGTTCGCTGCCCTTTGTACGACAAGATGGTTGGTTATATGAGCAGGTACCAGACTTACGACACTTACTTGTTTTTAGCCCGAGGGATGAAGAATCTCAAGAGAATTGTTTGCAAAACCTAATGGCCCTAGATTTTCTATCTTAAACCTGTGTATTCCTACAGAACTACACTTGAATAAAAAAAACTTCTTTTGTATGATGGTTAATATAGATATTATAATAGAAGATATATGTTGTCTATTGTATATACACGGGCCCAATCGTGATTTCTTTGCTTTCAACACTTTCATATATCGTCGTAGGCGATCAATGATCAAGCTGTTGATACGAGGTTTTGGTTGCCAAACGACGAAACAGAAGGACTGTCGTTATTATTTATAACAAATGAAGCTTTTCATCATTAACTATCAACTTGAGCAACCCACATTTCACCTTAACCTATAAAAATATCCATCTTGTACTATATTTGTCCTCAGTATGAAAACTTCTTTTATGTATTCTTCACTAAATTGATCTTTCAATCAATTCTAAGCATAGGAATAAGTTAATACATTCATTGAACTAGTTCTAATGAAATATATCTTTTAGGGGGTCGGGTTTTTTTCCGGATATTTGAATATGTATCATAAATAGATAGATTATGAAATTCATCTTTGATTGCGTGTGTATTGCGTATCAAAAGTTCTTTGATCATTTTTGTCCTATTATTTTTATGTCTCCCTGATTTAATTCGACAAAATGTTACGAAACTCTGAACTTTTTAATAGAAGTATAGTAGACCATTTCAATAGCTTTCAAATGAGTATTTTGGTGAAAATAGTCAACCATTTCACAAGAAATCTTACGATTGACACAGAATGTGCAGGGTGGCCAGATTTAAAACTTCTTGTGACAGTTCTGTAGAAAAGGACCACCCGAAAGCCCTATGAGACAAATATTTAAGATATGTCATATTCAGCAGAGGTCAATTAGGTTCATAATTAGTGCAGTCTGATAATAAACTCGTCTCAGTTCTAATCCCTGTCTGTCTGTCTCTATCATATTTTTCGTTTGAGCTTAGTTACAGACCACATCGATAATCAAAATAAACAAATAATAATAGTAATAATAAGGCAAATATTGTAACAATCATTATAATAATGCTTATCGCGCTAGACCTGGATTGAGATGGGTTATGGTAGAGAAATTATCTTAGTCGAAAGTGATACATACCTGACTTAGAACCAGAGTTCGGTTAACGGCGCTTTTACGACCCTGCAGGTAATTAAAATTGAATCAATTATTTCGAGAAGGCATCTAGCTATTCGCTGCCGACTTTTAATGAGATGTTAACGGACAAATAGCTAGATAGGATCTTTTGGCTGCAGTTTCTTAAAGTGGACTTTTGGTACTTACTTTTCTTGGCATGGGAGACAAATGTCGGAAAGGATATTCGTCGGGGCCGGAGAACGAACCCGGGATCAAGTGTTTAGTTGTGCTACGCACTACCACCTGCACTTTGGTCGCGACCCTAGTGGTTTAGGAGATGTCATTCTAACCCGTTACCAGACGGCAAAATTGCAGACTGGTCCAAATCTAAAAGTTGCAGACGACGATTAAAAGTATATGAGATGTTAGATTTTTAAACTTTCTTGATAGAAAACATTGCGTAAAAAGAAATTGCTTGTTACAAGCTATTTCTTAATCTTCCACATTGTTTTTCCAACCGTTTTTCTTAAGGAGCATCAAAAAGCGCCACCGTGTGGGAATGGATTAAGAAATTGACACACAACACAACGGGCAGACTGTGATCATAAAAAGCTCACCATGATTGACAAAATATTTCATTAAAACCAAGTGAACTTTGAGCTCTGACGTTTATGTCATGCGATTGACCAATCGCTGGCCCCGCCCATTTACTCAGCTGGCCACGCCCACTATCTCCAACAGGAAGCCCCGCTTTGATTTTTACGGCGATGTTTTGCAAAATTTTATGGCCCTTAGCATGTAACTAAAAAGTAAAATGGTTGGTTGGTGACATAAACGTCGTAACTACAACTTGAATAAGCTATAATTACTATGTTTAAGTCGCCAAACCAACTATACTAAAGAGGTAAATAAAAATGGCGGCTAATGTAGGAGTTGAAAGCTCGGGTCCGGGCTGAATAAATAATTTGATTGGTCGGTTGATTCGTTAATTGACAGTCGCGATTGGTCGATTTGTTGGTTAGGCGACCTAGAAGCTAAACAAGGGTGGCCTTTTTTGTTCATGACAACCCCCCCAAACTATACATTGTACAAACCAACGTCTTTTCATATCTCACTTGAAATTTAAAGCGGCTCTTGCATAGATATGTTGCAATTTTTCTAAATAAGTTCATTTAATGCAATTACCTTGGGATTGCAATACAAACAAAGACTGGCTATGAAATTTTGCTGAAACGTACCATAATCCCGGTTATTTTAGTCGCTTTTGTCTGGAGGCGAACAAGACAAGGGGGTTATTCCCGTCTATTTTTAGACCCGATATTTTCGCGCGGGAATCTGTGCACTTTAGCGAAACGTGATAAAGGACGCACTTCAGCGTGACCACAACCACGTGACTTGTGCAGAAAATTCAAAACAAACATGGCTGAATCAACATCATCGAGCAATGGAGAGGTCAGTTTTACTCATAATATTTGGTTGTTTGTTAATATTTGTCGACGGCGGCCTCTATTGTTTGTGTAATAATATAATAACTTTTCAACTCACTGGTACCTTTAGTAAAAACTTGATCTGGAATAATGCATTTGCGATAAAGGAAAACAAAAATTCCTTTTCCTAGCTTCGTTTTCTAACAAATTCAAATACGGGAACCCATCGACGATCTTTATATCATGGAGTGTTGTTGATTTTTTTTTATTTTGTCAGAGTCTGTACGTTAAACTTGATTTTCACATATATGCTTGTCTCTAACCATTAGGTGGATAATCGTAATGCTAAGTGGGATAGGAATTAGGGTCAAAAAGGCCCAGTGACAAAAAGGCCCAGTGTACAAAAAGGCCCAGTGTCAAAAAGGCCCGGGTCATAAAGGCCCAGTCCAAAAAGGCCCACTTTCAAAACTGACCAGAAAGGCCCAGTCCAAAAAGGCCCACATACACATGTAAGAGAATAACAAGTCAGTCTGATTATACATGTATTTAACTCAACTGTTAGAAGTAATATATATATTAAGAAGTATTTTGATTTTATCATCTTATTCTACAACTCATAAGCATGATATTTTATGGACTAGCTCAAATGATCCATCATTAGACAACAATGATATATACTGTACAGCATAGAAAAGAATCAGCAATTTCAAACATCATCTTGGTTTCCAGAAACATTGCTATGATGATAGAAAACCATTGCGGAAAAAGGAGAAACTGCTTTTCAGAAGCAACCATACTTTATCGATCACTTAATATAAATGGTTCCTTATGCCAACACCTTTCAATACAGGTAATAAGCATAAAAGTGTCAACCTCTAATTGCTACTGAAATTGTTTTATTTTACACTGATCAATTTTAAGTTAGTTTGAAATTAAACGAAAGAAATACATATTTTCACAGTCAAAATAATGTCAAATGTTTAAGATAGGTTAGTGAGCCTTTTTTGTCAAATTTAACAGTGGGCCTTTTTGGAGCGGGCCTTTTTGATCAGTTTTAAAAGTGGGCCTTTTTGGACTGGGCCTTTTTGGACCGGGCCTTTCTGGCACTGGGCCTTTTTGACCCGACACCGTGGGATAGCAGCTCGAGGCTAGGAAAGGATGTAGTGGTATTACTGGTGTGAAAAATACCAGGAATCCATTGTTAGGTGCTCCAGCCGCCGCGATATAACTGAAATACTGTTAAAAGTGGTGTTACATTCAATCAAGCGTTGGAATGTCAATCTAGAGGTCCCGGGTTCGATCCCCGACGGCGGCACTCATCCTTTCCGACTATTTGTCTCTCACCAATGGGTTGATAATCCTAGACCTATGTGAGATAGCAGGTGGAGGGTAGGAAAGGATGTAATGGGAGTACTGGTGTGAGAAATACTAAGATTCCATTGTTAGGTGCTCCAGCTGCTGCAATTTAACTGAAAGATTGGTGAAAGCGGCATAAAACCCCATTCAAACAAACAAACATAATTCAATCAATCACATATCTGCGATTTTAATTGTGATATCCTCCGATTTATGCGAGACATATCACAGAGTGCTGTGTTATAGTACTATGGTGGTATTCAATCTGTAGTTACCATGTTTTGGCAAATGATATACAGTATTGAAGATTGCACATGTAAAGATTTTTATTTCTGGACATTCACATCTGCATGTGTCTGATTATTTATATTTTTCATTTAGGGGGGGGGGGGTCAGCATCACAGGGACATGTTGCATTTGAATTCCTTTATACTAGATACCAATTATAGCCCATTGATGGTATAAAGTAGAAACATCCAAGTGTGACAAGTCCCTATTAGCTACGTTGTTCGCAAATATTATGATTTGTTGAAATAATGGATTCTGTGGCTTACAGGAGGCTAAACCAAGTGAAATGCCAGAGCTTAGACGTTCAAAAAGACAAAGATTGTCCCGTCTGTTTGAAGATATAGATATGGTAAGAAATAGAAATTATAGTTCAAGAAGAATTTGCATTAATTTTGTAGTCTGAATTCATATACCGGAATCTTTTCTATCAGAAATAATAGATTATCCTGGAGGCAAATTTAGTTTTGTTGTGAACTCAGTTTGTCTGTTCCACCCCACATCATTTTATACATGCATATCAGTTTTTGGATTCCTTTTTTCTGTTTTTAGCTTTTTTGTATTCCTTTTTACTGTTTTTAGCTCACCTGAGCACAAAGTGCACTGGGTGAGCTATTGTGACTGGTCATCATCCATCTGTCAATCTGTTAGTCCGTTCACAATTACAAAATAATATTATCCTCCTAAACTAACCATGGAATTTGAAAAAAACTTCAAATAATCCTTAGGTGATGCTCTTTCAAAATACCAGTACTTTAAAGAATTGAAATCCATGAAGAACTTTGGTTGCTGTGGCAACAGAGTGAAAAACTTTAAAAATCTTCTCTTCCCAAACCATAAGGCCCAGGCCTAGGTTTTTGATATTTGGTGTAACACAACATTTATTGACCCATTACCAAAGTACTTCAAAGAATTACCGTATCTTGAAAATACGACCTTTTCTGTGCTATCTCTGATTTTACATAGTAATAAAAAAAGAAATCTTTGGAAATCTGATTCTTTCAAACAATAAGGCCTAGACTTTGATATTTTGTGTAAATCAGTATCTATAGACACTCTACCAAAATATGTAAAAGAGTTACTTTATTCTAATAACTAGACCTTTTCTATGACTATTGTGATTGCTGATTTTCCATATAAATAAATAACTTCTTCTCCCAAGCCATAAGGCATAGAGCTTGAACATTTTGTATGGTTCAATGTCTATTGACCCTTTATCAAAATATAATAAGGAATTACTGTACTCTAAAAATTAGTCTGTTTCTGTGTGATCCCTGCATTTATAAATATGAATTTAAAGAAGGAAATATTTGATAATCTTCTAACAAACCACAAGTCCTAGAGCTTTTATATTTTGTATGTATCAATGTCTATTGACCCTTTTCCAATATACTTCAAAGAACTAAAGTACTCTGAAAATTAGACCATTTCTGTACGATCCCTGATGAGCCATGATACTCTGGGAAGTGATATAGGACCATCATAGTCCTCTTGTTTTTAGCTTTTTGCATGTAACAGACAATGGTTCACTACCCTTTCATTTTTATTAGCGGAATTGAACTTGTAGTAATTTTTATTGAAAGTTTTACATACAACATGCTACATCTATGTTACTGTACAAGGTAAAGCTTCAAGTGTTGTCGACAAATGACAGCTGTTGCTATTTTCATTTGGTGTTGTTATCCAATGACAGCTCTTGCCTATTTCCTTCAGACACATCCATCTTTGAGTGAAGAAGAGAGTACTGGAGGGACAGGATGAGGGAAAGGAAAAGGAAGTAAAAAAGGGAAGCGTGTCTTTACGGCAAGGCAGTTTGAGGAGGGAGAAGAGGACAGGCTTGTGAAGAAAGGAAAGAGAGAGCAGATGTAAGTAGAATGAATGAACATGTATCTATTTCATATTTACAAGAATTTATACTAGTAAAAACTGGTCAAATTTATGTTTTTAGCTCACCTGAGCACAAAGTGCTCATGGTGAGCTTTTGTGATCGTTGAATGTCTGTTGCCCGTCGTGCGTGGTGTGGCGTCAACAATTGAAGTGTTTACACTCTAGAGGCCACAGTTTTTACCCAATCTTCATGAAACTTGGTCAGAATAATTGTTAGGTCATGATGATGAACCCTATTGATTATGGTAGCATTCTTTTTGAAACACAGGAAAAAGGGCCTTAATGACATTTCTTTGTTTACACTCTAGAGGCCACAAATATGGCTCTATCTTCATGAAACTTGGCCGGAATAATAAGTAGTCATACAGATGAACCTTATTGATTATGGAAAGATTCTATTGGAAGACACAGGAAAAGGGTCCTTAATGACAATTTCTTTGTTTACAGTATAGAGGTCATCATTTTTGCTTAATCGTCATGTAACTTGGTGAGGATACTTGTTGGGGCATAAAGATGAACCTTATAGATTATGGGAAGGTTTTATAGGATAACACAGGAAAAGGGGTTATAATGACAATTTCTTTGTTTACAATATAGAAGTCACAGTTTTGCCTCAATCTTCATGAAACTGATTATAGTTATTTGCCTCTAGTTGCATTTTTTAACAGCAGACAGTTCAGGTGAGCGATCTAGAACCATCATGGTCCTCTTATTTTAGGTGCACTAAGAAAAAAATGCATTGTCTAAAACGATGATTTTTTATCAAGAGTAATGCCAAGACGTTTGTTAATGTTATGTATTATTTTACATGGAAAAATTTCAACAACTATTTTATAACAAATTTATAGAATAAGTTGAAACATATCACTGTCAATAATGGCCATACCATTTCTTTGACTCAATCCTGCCTAGTTTAGGTGGTTATGCACTGGGTGGTATAGTTTCTTACAAAGGTCCCTGAACCAAGCGCAACAAATGAAGCATCAGTACATTGACTTCTTTCAAAATAGCTAAAATCATGATCCTCTGGTCCCCAGGGACCAAGCCCTAGGAGGGGGGGGGGGGGTTATAGACATAAAGTGTCAATTCACAGACTTCTTGCTTATTTCTGAAATTATAACCCATGGATCCAGAGGGAGGAAAAAGTTTTTTCCTTCTATCAACTTGCCCTAAAGCCTTGGAATTTGTAATTTAGACTGTTTTACGTCTTTCATTTTAGGACATGCTGGGTATAATAGTATGCGTTTGAAAATGGGTTTTGGTTCAACTAGTTGTTCTACATGGTGCTTATGGAATATGTTTCATTGAGGGAGATTTTCATTTTCACTGTGGTTAACTTGATGCTGCAAGTGGGTGTATAATCGGTGCGTTTTGACTCACAGATTTCTTGTTTTTTCAGGATATGATTGAAAGAATGACAGATGAAGAAAGAAAAAGAATATTGAAAGAGGTTGCGGTGGGCCAACCAGCCATTATTATTGATGTTGCAGCAATACTCAAGCAGAGAGAGGAGGCAGAGCCACCAATGCAACCTGATGATAACGGACCACCTGCATGGTTTGTGTGCAGAAGATGCCCACACATGACTAGAGACAAGGACAAACTGTGCTGTGGTATGGCTCCACAGTACTGTAATAGTATCAGACCGGTAATTTTACTTCAAATTGCATTTTACTTTGTTGAGGCCATTTTTCGAAAATGAAATTGATAAATTATTCTCTATTGAATTGTTGCAAGACGGATTGCATGGATTTCATGCTTTCAACATGTTTTTGAGGAAGATTGCATACTTATCTATGGCTTTCTGTCATTTCTAACATCAGTATCCACACCATTTATCCAGCAACTAGCTACTAATGTCATTCAGGTGTACTAATTATCATTATTTAGTTTTTGAAAGACAAATGATGTATGTTCTGAATATGTTAATCAATTGTCCAGAAGAATGTTGGTCGAGAGGGTGTTCTAACCAAGGATTGAAAGTACAGCGTACTACAGACCGAATAAACTAAGCTAAGCTAATGAAATTTCCTACAAGACTGAATAGACCAGTGATAGATAATTAACCCTTGTCATGCTGAATCCAAATGTTCCTGTTTAGACAGGGGGCATAGACAAACATCTGCCTGCACATGTGTGCAGTCTGATCTTAGTAGACACCAATTGCCTTTCCCTATTAAACCATAATGATTATTGTATGAATTTTCAAAATAGAAAGTAATCCACAAGTAGTGCTTCCGGCGCTTTCAGCCTTTTGATTTTAATTGAACTCTGCAGAGTATGTTATTCAGCATGACAAAGGTTAATAACAGTGACAATACAGGTCAACAGTGGAAGCTTTACTTTTAGAAAAAATAAACTAGAAAATTGTGCTAGCAAAAATTGACCACAAATGAAATGGAATAAACTTGATGTCAGTTAAAACAATATAAGAATTTTTGTTCTCAAGATTTATTCAACAAATTGACAAACATGTACATTTATACACAGTATCATCTTTCTAATATGTTAGAAAAAAAAGTCTACAGAATACCGTACCATTTAGAGAAAATACTTGAAAAAATCTTGACAGATAAGGGCATTTTTGTCAATATAAAAATACATATGATCTATCCATCAAAAAGGACCAATCAGATATTCAAAAAAACAATAGCATTACATTTAGAAATTTGAAAAACAACAAATTCTGTTGTGCTCCGTGCAAGAGCTGCTTAAGTCGCTAAAATAACCAAAAAGCTTGTAATAAATATGGGAGATTAACAATCACTTTCAGTCTTATTCAATGATTTTATATCACGGTTGACTTAATGTGACAACACTCCATCAATTTTAATGTAAAATCACTCTATGTATCATTTCAGGAAATGGGATTGGTCGTTACAGATGAGCTGACTCTCTATATACAGCAGACATTTAGGAATGACGTCTTTGCTCAACATGCAGAAACAGTGGAAGACACTAACAGGGCCTTCAGACATGCTGCATACAGGCAGTACATCTTGTGGCTGTACGGAAGGCTACAGAAAGATGACAGGCGCACTGTTCCTGCTTGTTGTGTCCAAGTTATGAGAAATAAATTTCCTAGTCTATCTGGTCGATACACAGGATTCATCCCATCCCGACAGGATGTAGGTTGGCAGAATTCAGCATATTTCTTGCAGAGATGGGATGTTTCAGTGTACTTAATCTTTCTCTGACCTATATGAAAACTACCTTTAGAAAACACTTAGAAAAGATGAAATTGTTTGAAACAAAAAAAAAAAAAAAGCTTAGTTTTCTATAATTTCAATCCCAAGTAGCACTCATACCCTTGCCTGATAGGCAGAGGGATGTTGCCATGGCTTTTTGTTTTTCTGTCTATCCATCGAAGATTGTCTGTCCAATTGACCAATCCCTGCTGTCAATCAAATAATCTGTCGACCAATGAAATCATTAATTTTAGACTATAAGTAGGATTTGAACCATGACATTTGTTGCCATTTATGTGAAGCAATTTTAGCTTACAAGAGTCCAAAGTGCCCATGTTGAGCTTTTGTTCTCATTTAAATGTTTGTCATCCTTCGTCAATAATTAAGTGTTTACATCCTTGTCACCACAGTATTTTCTAAAACTCCATGAAGCTTGCTCAGAATTATTGTAAGGCCCAAAGGATGAACCCTATTGATTATGGGAAGGTTCTATTTGAAAACACAGGAAAAGTGACTTATGACAATAACTTTGTTTACACCTTAACCCATTCCCACACAGTGAAATTTTAGACTGGTCCAAATTGAAAGAAGTTGCAGACGACAATTTCAAGTTGATGGAATTTTAAATTTCTTCGTCTTTCTGGATAGAAAACATTGTAGATAATGAAGAAATTGCTTGTCACAAGCAATTTCTTCATTTTCCACAATGTTTTCCAAAGCTTTTATATTGAGGGGCGTTTAAAAGCGTCATTGTGCGGGAATTGGTTAAAGGCCTCAAATTGGGCTAATTCTGTATCAAACTTTGCCAGAATAATTATTAGGTCACAAGGATGAACCCTATTGATTATGGGAAGGTTCTATTGGAAAAACCTTACAATTTCTTTGTTTACTCTCTAGAGGCCACAATTTTGGCTCAGTCTTCATGAAATTTAGCCAAAATTTTCGTTGGGTCATTAGGATAAACCCTATTGATTATGGGAAGGTTCTATTGGAAAACACTGAAAAATGGGCCTAAATGATAATTCCTTTGTTAAAACTCTAGAGGCCACAATTTTGGCTGTCTTCAAGGAAAGTGGCCAAAACAATTTCTATGTCATAAGAATGAACCCTATTGATTATGGGAGGGTTCTATTGGAAAACATGGAAAAGGGACCTGACAAAGACTTTGTTTAGACTCTAAAGGCCACAAATTTTCCCCAGTCTTCATGAAACGTAGCCAGAATTATTGTTAGGTCATTGGGATGAACCCTATTGACTATGTAAAGTTTCTATTTGAAAAAAAAGAAAAAACCGGGAAAAGGGGGCCTAAATGACAAATTCTTGTTTTACATGAGAGGCCATACATTTGGCTTAATGTTCATGAAACTGGTTACAGTTATTGGGCTCTGGTTGCATTTTTCAAACAGGAGAATGGAAGATGATCCAGATGAGCAATTTAGGATCATCATGGTCCTCTTGTTTTACATAGTACTGGCCATAAATGTTTCAAAATAACTTCTTTTATAAATGGACTTCCTGCCGGAGTCAATGGGCAGGGTCAGCCTTTTGCCAATTATCCTAATATTTATGATTGCATGTAAAATTGTTCATAGTTGATCAGAACTTATGTGCCATTTAACCCTTTCGTGTATAGCAATATTTTAGATATTTCCAAATTCAAAGGATTTACAGATGAAAGTTCAAAGTGGATTTAAAAAAAAGTAACCATTCAGTAGAGTAGAAAATATTGTTGAAAAGGAAGAAATTGCTTGTCAAAAGTAAGTTCTTCTTTTTCTACAATAGTTTCTCAATTATAAAATCGCAAGGACGAAAAAAACAGGAAATGAACAGGAAAGGTTTAACTATAAATATGAGTTAGGTTCATGGCAACATTTGTTATTGAAAGTCTTCAGGGCAAGGACTATCAAGTTTGTACAAGAAAAAATAATCAGTCTAGAAATTCCTGTGCTTGGATGGGGGTGCAAAGCCTTATGTAGTGACAACTTTAAAAATCTTTTTCTACCAAACCAGAAGTCCTAAAGTTCTGATATTTGGTATGTGGATAAATCATAACCCCAGTGTCATAATTAGCCCGTTCCCAGACGTCACAAGTTCATCATAGGCTTATATAGTGAAAATTTCAAAAAATGTCTTTTCCCATACAAGAGGGCCTGGGTTTTTGGTGGATTTATATCAAGATTGTATAATCATGGTCCCAGAAACAGAATTAGCCCATTCCCTGTGCAATTTAAATAGTCCTGTGTCACCATTGTATCAATTATATGTAGCGAATTAAAAAGTTATCAAAGTAATATTTTGGTGTACAATTTTATATTTCATATACATGTACCTGACAATGATAATAATCAATATAACAGATAGATAATAGCACTAGTTATTTGTGAATGACATCAAAAGGATATTCATATATATGACCAGTTGTGCAAATAGGTCCTCACAGGAATTCCATTAAACAAATATTTGAAAATGAGTTCTTGTATGCACTGGTAAAAACAATAATTTGATTGTTGCAAAATAAAAGTAGAAGAATGAACAATAGAGGTGAACCAGAGAAAGGCCAAAACAAAGAACATCTAAAAATTCTTCTTGTTAAAGACCATGAGACCTGTATGTTCAACCTTTTTAATGTAACAATGTTTGTTTACTCTAGTAAAGTTGATGAACTAATACCACACATTAGAGCATTTTTAGGCCCTGCAAAATATTATCATGGAAAACTTTGCGGAAAAGTACAAATGCATATATCTTGTAAAATGCATATTCTCCTTTTCACATAGTGTTACCTGCATTGTTACTTGTTAGGTCACCAGACCAAAGGTCATGGTGACCTATTGTGATCGTGTTTTGTCTGTCGCCGTGCGTTCACTATTTACATTTTCGACTTCTTCTGACAAACCCTTGGACGGATTTCAACCAAACTTGGCAGAAAGCATCCTTATGGGAAGGCGTTTCAGATTTGTACACATCATAGAGTTATCTCCCATTGGGGCACCACAAGGGGCAAAAAAGGGTACATCTTTAAAAATCTTTGTGTCATGAAGCGGTTGTCAGATTAGATTCTTATAAGGTATTTAGAGTCTTTAAGGCAAGGACTATAAAGTTTGTAAAAGAAAAAATAATCTGTCCAGAAATGGCTATGCTGGGGGGTGTACATAAGCTTACATAGTGACGACTTTCAAAATCTTTTCCTACCAAACCGAAAGACCTACAGCTCTGATATTTGGTATGTGGCATCATCTAGTGGACTTCTATCGATATTGTATGAATTATAACCCTAGGGTCAAAATTAGCCCGTTCCTTGGCGTCACAAGTTTAGCATAGGCTTATATAGTGAAAATTTCAGGAATCTTGTTCTCCCAAACTCGAGGGCCTAGAGCTTTTATATTTGGTACTTAGCATCATCTTGTGAATTTCTATTAAGATTGTATAAATCATGGCCCCAGAGACAGAATTAGCACATTCCCGGACAGCACTAGTTTTACAAAAGGCTTATATAGTGTCTTCTTCTCCCAACCAGGACGACCTAGAACTTTGATATTTGGTATACAGCATCATCAAGATTGAACCAATTATTGGCTCAGGATTAAAATAGCCAATTCCCAGATGTCTCAAATTTAACATAGGCTTATATAATGAAATTTTTAAAAAATTTCTTCTCTCAAACAGAATGGCCTAGAACTTTGATATTTGGTATACAGCATCATCTGGTGGACCTCTATCAAGATAGTACAAATTATTGCCTCAGGGTTAAAATAAGCCAATTCCCGGATGTCACAAATTTAACATATGCTATATAGTGAAAACCTTAAAAATTTTCTTCTCTCAAACAGATAGGCCTAGAGCTTTGATATTTGGTATGTAGCATCATCTTATGGATCTCTATCAATATTGTATGAATTATGGCCCTAGGGTCATAATTAGCCCACTCTCGAACATCACAAATTTCACATATGGCTTATATAGTGAAAATTTAAAACTCTTCTTCTCCCAAACAGGAGGTCTTAGAGCTTTAATATTTTGCTTGTAGCATCACCTGGTGGATCTCCATCAAGATTGTATAAATTATGGCCCTAGGGTTAGAATTTGCCTGTTCCAAGATGTCCCAAGTTTACATAGGCTTGTTTAGTGAAAACTTAAAAATCTGCTTCTCCCAAACTAAAAGGCTTAGAGCTTTGATATTTATTATGTAGCATAATCTGGTGGACTTTTATTTGTTTTTGTGCTCTTTGGACTCGGGTGATTAATAAGGCCCTATGGGCCTCTAGTTTTTAATTTAAGAACAATTTGAAATGTCATCTGTTATTTCTTTCCAATCAGACCAGTCTAAAAGTTTGCCATTTGGTTTTTATGGACGCACTATTTGGACTAGGGCCCCAGGTTCTATCCAAGGCGGCCGCAAATATCCTTTTGGAAATTTGACTCCCACCAAAGGATGGATAAATTTAAACTTATGTGGGATGAGTTATTGGAGGCTTTGAAAGAATGTAGTGGTAGCACTGGTGAGAAATACCAGATATCCATGATTAAATGCTCCAGCCTTTGTGACTGAACTAATGTTAAAAGTGGCATTCAACCGAATCATTCGTATGGACATCTATTTAAAATGATGTTGCTTTGAAGACCTCTACACAAATTGTGAATCTGAGGCCTAAATTTTGCTATGCCCAGGAGCACCAAATTTTAGCAAGATGACCCTAAATTGCTTGACTAACTTTATTTTTGTGCCTATTCATCAGCCCTTATCAATGTATAAACATAATTGGTCATTCTGATGACCAAACAAATATTTTTAACAAGTTAATAGACAAGAGGGCCGTTGGCCCTGGGGCCCTCACCTGAGATAAAGGCTCTTTTTCTTTCAACAGTCTAACTTCATGTTAAGGTTAGGATTATGAAACAAGTGGGCCACAATTACATATAAAGACTATGAACTTGGGGATCCAAAAGTCTAAATTACAAATTCCATGGCTTAAGTGCTGATTAGAAAGAAGGAAAAAACTTTTTCCATGGGTTATAATTTCAGAAATAAAAAAGAAGTCTGAACTGATGCTTCATGCCTTATCCCCCCCCCCCCCCCGGGTCTGCCCCTGGAAACCCGAGGATCATGATTTTAGCTATTTTGTAAGAGATCAATATACTGATGCTTCGTGCATAGTATCAAGGCTCTACGCCTTCTTGGTCAGGAGGAGAAGATTCTTAAAGATTATTTTGAAATTTCACTTTTGTTGCCATGGCAACCAGAGTTTTTAACAGATTTCAATTCTTTTAGCTTTTTTTGAAGGGGACCACCTAAGGAACATTTCTGCCAAATTTGGTTCAAATTGGCCCAATGGTTTAGGAGGAGATGTTGTTTAAAGAAATTGTTGACGGACGGACGCCGGACAAAAGGGGATCACAATAGCACAGTTGAGCACTACGTGCTCAGTTGAGCTAATAAAAAGACCAACAATTTGATCACATAAGCTGTAACACAGAAAATACAAGAGTATCTATTTCAGCAAGTTTGGGAATGGTAGAACAGAAATTATGATCTGAAGAGCAAGAAAATTCTCAATGAGGCCACTTTTTCTCTATATATTAGTCACAGTCACTTTATTCAGATGGAATATTCCTTATGATGACCAAAGCATTTACAGCAAATTTGAGAAAGATTTCTCGAAATTTTTGATTTGTAGAAATTGTTGAAAACAGAATACACACTGTAGAGCAGACAATAAACTATCACAAAAGCTCAACATGAGCATGTTGTGCTCAGGTAAGCTGAAAACTAAAACAGGAGCACCGCCCACAGGTGCCAACGCTCGGCTGCAGGTGCTGGAATATGCAAAAATTCGAATTAGAAATAGGGGCAAAACTCTTCCAAAAACACTTTTAGAATTATCCCCGTTGATAGTCTAGATAGCTCTTAGATGGTCAATACACATGCCAAGTTTCATAACAATAGAGATATTACCAAGGTTAAGTTTGTCTCGCCAATGCCGACCTGAACGACACCAAGGTGATAATAATATCTCTGGTTTTCTTCGAAAACAGCTGAGCTAACAAGGAAGGATAACTTAACAAGGAAGGATAACTTTTATAACCTATTATGAGAAACCATGAGATTGAATTGCTTTATATTTTGCCGTTACATTGCCTGGTGACCTTTTATTAAAAATGCTGGAATAATGTCCTTTGGGTCCCAAATGGACTGTGCCATTGCTCTTTTTTTTTAGCAAACCATGAGGATCTAGATATTGAATGTTGTTCATCCCTCGATGACCCCAATCCTTTCAGATTCATATGATCCATTTGATTTGAGTTGAGTTGAATATTTTGTAGCCCTGTTGTCAATCTAGCAGTCATATGTTCAAATCCCAACAAACGGAGTGCATTTCTCTTTAGTTTAACCTTTTTTCTCCTTTTATTCTCGACACTTGTTTTGCCTTCAGTTCTGCTGTTTTCGGTGGGGATATTTGGTATATTGTCTTTGCTATTCTTTTAGGGTCATCAATTTGCATAGGTGTTTTAGCTCTTAATGGTGTTTCCTTCTAGGTATAGTTGTTTCCAATTTGTAGTAACAAATCAGAAATGTAGAAGTAGCTTTTTACTCCCTAACAGGTATAACTGACCAGTTGTTCGCAGCTTTTGAGTAAACAAGTTTATACCTGCAATGAAAAGAAATATTTGTGAAACATCATATTGCCCTGAGACATAGTTTTTCAACCCAAGTGACCTAACACAGATCTTGACCAAAATATTATTCAGACAGACATTCTGGCAAAAAATCATGACATTTGATGCAAAAAATTTGACCTCTACAGTGCATACAAGGTTTTTAGTTCACCTGAGCATAACATGCTGAAGGTGAGCTATTGGGATCCACAAATGTCTGGTGTCAGCCAATCCACCTGTCCGTCCGTAAAAAAATATTAAAATATCCTAAACCATTACGCATAGAGCTTTGATATTCTGAAAATTAGCCCTTTTCTGTGCAATCCCTGATTTTACTACGGAAATCTTTGAAATCTTTTCCCATATCATTCAGCCTAGAGCTGTGAGATTTGGACTGTATCATCATCTACTGACTTTCTACCAAAAGACTTCAAAGAATTGCCGTATTCTGAAAATAAGCCCTTACGGTTATGGTTCTTATTCAGATAATATCTCCAACATGATATCTATCCAGCTGTCAAGTTTCATGATTCTGGCTTTTATACTTAATGAGTAATGCTCTGGACAGAAATAAAGTTTAAAAACTAGCATAGGCCATTAAATACAAAAATATGAAGTGTAGAGTTATCTTTCTAAAATACCGAGCTTCTCCGTGATTTGATCTATCTATCCCTGAAGTTTCACGATTCTAGCTTCAATACTTTATGAGTTTTGCTCCAGACACAGACAGGCCCTTTGATCAACCAACAAGTGCAAAGCAATATACCCCTCTTCTTCCAAGGTGGGCATAATAATTATTAAAGTAAATAATATTAATATTTATTGAAAAAAAATCCTTGCTGATACTAAATTATATTTTAAGAACACTTTGTTTATGGCCAATAATGCAAAAAAGAGACAATATGTAAAGTATGGCAGTGATCTGCCAAGGCTGCCTTTTGCACCATTGCCCCAAATATAATCATCAATGTCCCAATTTTTGGGGGGCCATGGGGACAATGTCCTCCTGGTTGTAAAGCACTATAAGCGGGATTGTTATGTGATAAATAGATTTTGTAAAACGTCCCCACTTTCTTTTATACCATTGAGACTTTTCCCCATGCTTCTAAAACCTCAGCAGATTACAGGTATTGATTTGGTTAGATCCATGCCCAGTGAGTAAATACAAGATTAAGAATAAGTCAAATATGTAATCATAGATGCATTTGAAATTTATATTTTAGTAACGAGCGAGTAACGGTGAATTGAAATTAATTTGCTAGTTCTAATCAAAAGCTATTGGTCAAAACTGACACAATGGAAATGTTAAAATCCGCTGGTTGGTACATTGGATCATAAGGATCATAGTCTGGATCATAGAAATCTTCTAGGTCTGTCAATTTCCACCCTAAATTTGGTAAGAGACAATTTTGACTGAACCCATTTCCACACAGTGACTGTTTTGGACACCCTAAAGAAAAACATTTGGGAAAACATTGTGTAAAATGAATAACTTGCTTGTTACAAGCTATTTCTTCAATTTCCACAATGTTTTCTACTAAGTAAGTGTAAAATATCTGAAATTGCATACACTTTAAATTGTCATCTGCAACTCCTTTAAATTTAGACCAGTCTAAAAATTTTCCGTCTTGGAATGGGTTAACATTGTTTGCCCTTTCCATAACTTTGATGTAACCTTTGTCAAGGAACAATCAAAGTTGACTGGAAAAGATACATAATCGAATAACATATGTAAATAAACAGACCACGGGATAAATATTATTCAAGGTCAAAATATGAACTTCTGAGATATTTAAACTCTAGAGTATGAGCCTCAATTGGGAGCTGTACACTTGCTCTTGTCATGATGTGCTAAAATGGGTAATATTGTAAGAATTAAAATGAAATAACAGGATTCAGGTTTTATATAGCAAAGAAAAAATACAACAAAAAAACAACTTAAACAAGGTGCCAAATTGTCACAAGATACGCCCGTCACACTGCTTCATATTAACTGGGGGTTTGAATAGAACTGAGGTTATTTTGAATTAATATTTTTCGTCAAACAAAGTATGAAAAACAACAAAGGGCAATAACTCAAAATATACACTAGGTAAAGTTATGGTTCTTGTACACTGCACTCCCACTTGGTGAGCTCTATCCATCCATTAAGTTTGATGATTCTAGCTTTTATAATTTTGGAGATATACTCCGGACAAGATTCAAGTATGAAAAACAACAAAGGGCAATAACTCAAAAAATAGGCTAGGTAGAATTATGGTTCTTGTACACTACACTCCCACTTGGTGAGCTCTATACATCCATGAAATTTCATGATTCTAGCTATTATACTTTTAGAGATATACTCCAGACAAGATTCAAGTATGAAAAACAACAAAGGGCAATAACTCAAAAAAGAGGCTAGGTAGAGTTATGGTTCTTGTACACTGCACTCCCCCTTGATGAGATCTATACACCCATGAAATTTCATGATTCTAGCTATTATACTTTTAGAGATATATTCCGGACAAGATTCAAGTATGAAAAACAACAAAGGGCAATAACTCAAATAATAGGCTAGGTAGAATTATGGTTCTTGTACACTACACTCCCACTTGGTGAGCTCTATACATCCATGAAATTTCATGATTCTAGCTATAATACTTTTAGAGATATACTCCGGACAAGATTCAAGTATGAAAAACAACAAAGGGCAATAACTCAAAAAATAGGCCAGGTAGAGTTATGGTTATTGAGCACTGCACTCCGTATTGATGAGAAGAATATAACTGCCAAGTTTAAAGTCAATCGGACTTATGGTGACAGAGTTATGCTCTGGACAGGGAAGTTGACACCGCCCGGACGCCACGGGTGATCCCATAATACGTCCCGTCTTCGACGGGCGTATAAAAATGAAAAGATATAATAAAAAGTTTACATCAAAATCATTCTGAAAATTCAATTAAATGTTCTTCATGGTGATTTTAGAAAGAAGAAATTTACCTGGTTTTATTTGGAATAGGAATTTGGACTGCCTTTATGACCTTATCCTGAATTACAGAAGGGCCAGGTATTCTGAAAAGAAATATAAATATCAAATTGAATAATTTCATTCTTTGGAAAACTAGATGATTTCATTGAGAAAAAAAAAAAATACAACCCAACCGCTCTATGTCAGAGGAAAAGCATTTTGTCATAACTTACAGATAAATTTCATTCAATAATACCACTAGATGGAAGTAATTTGTCTGAGGGCCTAAAGGCAATTATACATTCTAAATATTGAAGATCTTGGGCTTTAGTTTAAATGAGATGATTTTCAAATCTTTCCTTCTTTCTTTCTTAGTAAAATCATTGTTGCCGCAAGATACGATTTATTTTCTTTACAAAGCAACTTCTTGAGTAGTTCTGTAGATGATCATTTACCTTGCAGATGTCAAAGATATCTCCAGTTACTTCCATCTAAAACAAAACAAAACTGGAAGTTCATGATTAAAGAGGTTATCAGTTTTTCTAAAAGAGAAAATTTGCATTAAGCCCCCTTTTTCTATGACAGAGCCAAAAATGGTAAAACCCATACAATGTATACAATGTCAGGTGACTATGAGCAATCTATAAAAAATTCATATTAATTCATTTATAAACGTAGACTGAAATATGAAAGAAGATGAAGACAAACTGTGAGACGTACATAAGAACAGACAGACGCACAGAGAACATGATACCAGTATACTTCTACCTTTGGTAGTGTATGCAAAGAAAGTGATAAAAGTCAACATCATGAAGCTTTCAACAAGAAAACTTACATAAATAAATATTGGATGCAATTTGAAAATACATCATTTTATGTGGTGGAAAATATTGTGGGAAGGGAGAGATTGCTTGTTACAAGCAGTTTCTTCTTTTTTCACAATGTTTTCTCTATTACCAATACACAGCAAACGTTAAATCCTGGTTTTGTACAGGAAAGGGTTAAATGCATAGGTAGCTAGTATAAGAAAACAAGAAATAGACTTTCCAGGGACAACATGTCGTGCCCACTAATTTGTACAGACAATGATGTGCACATAATTTTTTTTAACTGAAATCTTGACCTTGGACGTATCATAAGAATCGTTTGAATCTTTTAGCATGACACTAGCAATTACCAAGTAGAACAACTATTATTTTCAAATCCATCAATAAATGTTGTTGTTATGCTCTGGACAAGGTCGTTTCACCTTCAACAGTGACCTTGACCTTGCATGTATCATATTACATTAGCATTCATCAAGAAGAACAACTGTGCCACATCATTTTCAAATCAATCTATAAATGTACCAATTATGCTGTGGACAAGATCAAACTGTTGTTTCGCCTTGGGCTGTGAACTTGGTTTTTTCACAATAAACATTTCGCATGACTCTCACACTCATCATAGAACAAATGAGCCAAGTTATTTTCGATTCCATCCTAAATGTAGAAGTTAGGCTGCAGAGAAGGTCAATTTTCTTGTTTGCCATTCAACCGTGAACTTGACCACTGAGGCATCACAACAATTACTTCGCATGACACTCGCAATCATCAAGAAGAACGACTGTGCAAAAAAAATTTCAAATCCATCAATAAATGTAGAAGCTATGCACCGGACAAAAATCTGAATGGACAGAAGCATGCACTAACTCACAGACTAATGCATGTACTAACACCGAAAATAAATTAGACATAGATGTCTTGACAAAGACATTTCATTCTAATATACGATCTCTGTTTTAGCAAGCAAAGCAGCAGCTTTGATAGGTTAAGTTAACAGACAAAATTTTGAGGTCATCTCAAAGTTCAACGAGTGCAAACTTCCACGGGAGGCTTATCCAATTAATGGCAACGCCATAGCGCAGTCGGTAGCTTGTCAGACTCCTAATCTTCAATCATGAGAGTCATGGGTTTGATCCACATTGGCAGCACATATCCTTTCCGACATTTGTCTCTCACCATTGGGTGGATAATCGTATACCTAAGTGGGATAGCAGCTGGAGGCTAGGAAAGGATGTAGTGGTAGTACTAGTGTGAGAAATACCAGGAATCCAATGTTAGGTGCTCCAGCTGCCGCAATATGACTCGAATACTGTCAAAAGCGGCGTTAAATCCCATTCAATCAATCGATGAATAAAAAGTAGTTCTTATGTATTTTAATCTCTGCCTGTAAGTGAATTCAAAAAATTGCAAATGACAACATCAAATTGTTGTAAATTCTGAAATATTTATCTCTCTAGGTTGAAAACAATGTGTAAAATGCAGAAATTGCTTGTAACAAGCAATTTCTTCATTATCCACATTGTTTTCCACAACTATTCTTTATCATATCGTTTGACAAAGAAGATTTCTGAACAAAACAATGCTTTGCTAGCTTACAAAGCTTTCAGTTCTTTGATTTCAAAAATACTTGACAGAATATTGCATTCAAACAACAATTGAGACAGAATTGGGTAAAAAATAATGTGTGCCATAAAAAATGGATAGATACCTCTTAGAGGGTTATATGTTGGGTTTGTTTTTTTTTAGGTCTTTAGATAAGGAGAATATTTTAGGATTGTAGACAAACAGATGACAGACATTAGTCAATCACAATAGCTCAACCTAAGTGCTTTACACCCAGCTGAGCTAAAAAATGGAAGACAAATACTCTATAACCATCTTGACTGCTGATCCATCATTGTCCTCAGTCACAGATGACTAATCAGGTTCCTTCAAAGTGGCTGTTTGTTGTGCTGGTGTCAACATTTTGAATATCTGTTTCAAGTTTGGTGTTTGTAGGGTTAGAGAAGCAACTGCATGCCCAGAACGGCTTTTCCATATACCTTTGCAATAATGAATTATACACATTCTCAGAAGGAGAAATTACTATTAGGATTTCAAAACAATAAATGATGTTACTAGTATTGTGTTAAGAACAGTTACATCGATTCTCCGTTGCCAATGTTACTGGAAAGCAAAATTTTAGACTAAAACAAATTAAAATAAGTTGAAGTTGACAATTTGAAGTTCAAAAAAATTGAAAGTTTTGGCTACTAGGGTTGAAATATTTTGAATAATGAAGAAATACCTTGTATCAACCTATTTCTTCCTTTTCCAAAATATTTTCCAGTGTTCATTTTAGGATTTTGAAAAAGTTGTTGGGGATTTCAGTGCACACAATTGAGACATGTTTGGTATTTCATGCCTGTTGTTTATAGAAAAAAACAAAACAACTAAATATGGAGGATATTTGAAAAATTTGGGGATCCCCCAATCCCCCTGCCTAGAATTAACACAGGTTTTCTTAGGCATCTTTTATTGACTGGATTGTGTGGGGATGGGCTAAATGTTATGAGAACAGATTTATAATTATCAGTTATAAGTGTATACTAGCTAGGACTTCATGACTTTGTACATCAGTATGCAGTTGCAGAAAACTGTAATCTATATCTACATTTTTTTAATTGAAATAGAAGGAAAGATAAATAGCACTTTCACATTAATGGAATAAATATTCTACAATTGTATTTCAGCATTATGCATGGTCCTCACTTCTTGGGTTCCTGCAGGGCTCAGTGGGTAGGGCTGCAGACTCATAATCCGAGTGAAGACTATGTTTAATGGTTCTATTCCTGTCACACACATGTAGTTATATCATTTCCTTGGGGTTAAATTTCAAAGTCCTAAACTGGTATTGGTGATACTAAAGAAGCACAACAGTAAGAACGTTACTGTGAAAAATTGCTAAAGCAGCATCAAATTCAAGAATTTTCAAATATCATGCAACATCAGTTAATCAACAAAAGTAATTCTAATGGTCACTAACAATAAAGTATTAATAAATAAGTAAAAAAAAAGGATAACTTGTCAAACTAATTAACTCATTCCCACAAAACAGCATTTTAGACTGGTCCAATCTGAAAAGAGTTGCATACGACAATTTAAAGTTTATGGATTTTTTTAAAATTTTTTCAACTAAATGGGTAGAAAACAGTGGATAAACTGAAGAAATTGCTTGTCACAATTTCTTCAGTCTACACTTGTTTTCCCAATTGCTTTTCTTTAGGGGCGCCCAAAAGCGTCACTGTCTGGGAATGGGTTAACTGAAAGAATTTCATGCAGGAAAAAAGATCAACAGGAGCCAAGTTGACCATCGCCCCTAAATTTTAGACTGGGTCCCACAATTTTCAGTGCATATGCACATACCTATAATGTTAAGTATTGCATTTTTGCAATATGGGCACTGCCCGAGTTCAAATTGTTGCTCTGGCACCACATTTTACAGACATGACCTTTATTGGTCTCTTACGTGTGATGAAAAAATAATATGCTCTATCATTTGTATATAATGTCATATCTACACATTTTTTGTGAAGCATCATGTGTTCATTGGGCCTACTCTTCCATAAATCGTGCTTTCTTCGTATCCGTATTGTGATGTAGTATTTCAGACGGAGCTGTAATTCTATGTATTTGCTCAAAATTTCTTGCGTTCTCGTGAGGGCATGTGAAGTTCGAAGAATCAATGGTACGATAAAACAGATGGGAAAATTCGAGACAAACGAATCAATAAATGTTTATGATTTTACTTCTGTATGAATTAATGTGAAAATAAACCGAAGTTAGCTCAAATAAATGGCAGTGGGGTGATGCAAAACTTACTTGTCGATCAAAATTCCCGCGACCGCGCTGTCGTTGGTAGCTCCTATTATCTCTTTTAGCTCCTTCCATCGATCTATCTGGTCGCCAATATTTATCTGTCTAGATCTATATTTATGTTGTCGAAGAGCCTGAGCCCTTTTTCCGAGCTGTCGCTTTTATGTTTATGTCTTCCCATTTTGAAAAAAGTGACGCGTGATTTTCCTTGACCATGACCTCTATGTACGTATGCTGCGCATGCGCTAGTCTTAGGCTCGAAATTTAAAATAGATTTTAGGCGTCTCGCTACGCGTAATTTTTTGGGAAGGGAATTACACAAAAATCAAGATTTTACTTATATTTTTTACGATATTCCTCTGGTGAAACGTCTTTTATCAATCCAATCTAAGCAGTAAACACATCGATTTCCGAATTTTCGAGAATTTTTTTTAATTTTCGCAATTCAAACATCTGTGCAAGAGCCGCTTTAATTAAAGCTGGAGGTCAGGGGGTGTGGCCAGCGATCAATCGACTAATTTGATTAAGTTAATTTGTGGAGAAAAGGTTCATCTAATCATGGTTGTCTTGTATTTACGTTGGACAGACAGCCAGGACATATCGTCGTTGTGATCAAATTGGGTTTTTGTATCGCTCCACAGGCCTGAGTGTACTGATTAAGCAAATGGTATTCTCAGGAAATAAACATGACCCGAATCACCCTTGCCTATTGCGTAAATAAATCTAGCCACTGTAATCTTTGAAATAGTGCTAGAAAAGCATTCCAAAATTTTCACTGTTTTACAAAAGTCTAGTCAAGTTACATTAAATTTATACTGAGTCAGATAGAACGGTATTAACAATATTTTCAATTTATACCCTATATGGACACAAACATAGCCAATAAAAGCAATGTTTTCAAACCGATCAAAATTATATGAAGGAATCCGACAAAGAGTTGCCTGAGGATCATTCGTGTGAAATTTGGGTGAAATCCATCAAAAGGTTTCTGAGAAGATTTTCAAAGTTTTCAGTGTATACCATGTATGGAAAATTAGCCCCCACTCCTCCTCCACCACCAAAAGTCCTGTTTCTCATCTGGTGAAAATCTGATAAAGGGTTTCCAAAGAATCGTTCCAATAATCGTACAATTTGGTTCAAATCAATCTGCTGGTAAGAAAAAGACTTGTGAAGTTTTCACTGTGTACCATATATGGAAATTAGCAACGTCCTTAAAAAGTCATGTTTTTCATTCGATCAAAATTCTTTAAAGGATTCTAATTTAGAATCATCCAATGATCATTCGTGTGAAATTTGATTGAAATCCATCAACTGGATTCTGAAAAAGAGATTTTCAATGTATTCAACATATTTGGAAATTAGCAACGTCCGTTAAAGCAACGTTTTCCATCCGATCAGAATTATTCGAAGGAATCTGATAAAGACTCACCTAAGTATCATTCCTGTGCTATTGGTAAATTTCACCACCAGGTTTATGAATAAAGATTTTCAAAGCTTTCACCACATATGGAAATTAGCAACGTTTGCTAAAGCCATGTTTTTCATCCGATCAAGGAATCTGACAAAGAGTCACCCAAGTATCATTCCTGTGCTATTGGTTAATTTCACCGACAGGCTTATGAATAAAGATTTTTAAAGCTTTCACCATATATGGAAATTAGCAACGTCCGTTAAAGCCATGTTTTTCATCCGATCAAGGAATCTGATGAAGAGTCACTCAAGGATCATTCCTTTGCAATTGGTTAATTTAATCGACTGGTTTCTAAGAAGAAGGTTTCAATGCTTTCACCATATATGAAATAAGCCCAGCACATAAAAAAAACTGTGTTTATCATTCGATCAAAATTCCTTGAAGGAATCTGATAAAGCGTCACCAAAAGATCATTCCTGTAGAATTTGGCTGCATTCCGTTCAGTAGTTTCTGAGATTTTTAAGTTAAAGTTTATAGACAACCCGATGCACGACAGACACCATGCCATGACAAAAGCTTGCTGGTTTTGAGCAAATGGAGCTAATATGATTGCCCTATCTGAGGGCATTTGAATAAATATTAGAAGGCATAAAGTTTTCGTTAGAAATCTGGACATCTTTTTCTTAACAATTTCAAGGTTAAAGATCTCAAATGGATTCCCAACCCCTTAATGTGTGTGTGAAAATGTACGAATCCCCTAAAGTAAATATTGACAGAAATATAAAACTTTAACCCTTTATTAAAATTTTATACATATCCGAGGTATTGCAGGCGACAATTCAAAGTCTGCTCTATTTGAAAAATAATCATTCCGTAGAGAAGAAAATATAGTGAAAAGGGAGAAACTGCTTGTGACAAGCAATTTCTTCTTTTTTCACAATACTTTCTTAAGTATTAAAATAACGGGACGTAAAAACCAAGGATTGAGCAGGAAATGGTTTTATCCAAGTGGGGCATAGAGGACCAAAGTCGTCACTCGAGGGTAAGACCGTTTTTGCAGTGTAATAGTCATTCAGTCCCATTTTCCTGTTTTACAAACGAACCAAATTTCATGAAGATTGAGTCTACTTGTCACTTCTTTAGTTTAAACAAAGCTATTCTTATCATGGTCTATTTAGGGTTCATCCTTATGACCTGAAAATTGTTTTGACCAAACTTCACGAAGATTGAGAACAGCTTGTGTCCTCTAGAGTGTAAACAAAGAAATCGTCATTTAGACCCCTTTACCTGTGTATTCCAACAAAACTAATTTTGGAATTAATACTTGCGACCTGACAAACATTCGACTAAGTTTCATGAACACTGCTTAAAGTATATTGGCCCTAGAATAAAAATGTGAACTTGTATTTCAGGCTGCTTTCCTGTTTTTTTTCCAAACGTAACATTATTTTCAACAAGAATCATACTCATTACCCGACATGCATAAGGACTAAGTTTTGGGAAGATTGAACAAAAATTTTAGCCGGTGTATACTAAGAAATTGTCACTAGAGCAAATTTTCATACATTTACCCATTGTTAAAATGGTTTATAGATTTATCCTACCAAATTCCGACCTATTTCAATGGAGATAGGGGAAAAATTCAAATATACTGCAACAGTTACTTCACCTAACCATTGCTTCCTGTCATTTGTCAAACCAGTGTATCAAAGCTTGATATGAGTCACTAGATATTCATCCAACTGAGGAGCCCTACTAATCTTAACCCATTCCAACTCAATCCCTCCTTTTTACGCCCCTCAAGAAAATAGCTTTTGAAAACATTGTGGAGAATGAAGAAATTGCTTGTATCAAGCAATTTCTTCATTATCCACAATGTTTTCTATCCAAAATGACGAAAAAGTTCAAAATTCCACCAACTTGAAATTGTCGTCTGCAGATTCTTTCAATTTGGACCAGTCTAAAATTCTGCTGTGTTGGAATGAGTTAAGAGCCTTAGATTGAGTGCACAAAGTGTCACCGACTGAGCAAAATGGGCTTAGCACAGCCCCGGACAGTCATTCAAGGATCACAAAAGCTCACACTGTGCTCAGGATAAGCTTAAAAGTGAAAGCCTCATTCTAGAAAGTTGGTGCGCCACAAACTTTGGAGAAATGAACAACCCAGAATTTGTTTTGGTAGCATTTGGTAACAATGATGAATGCCAGTAAAAATGCATCTTATTTTGGCATAATTGAACATGTGCATATTTAAACCATTTAAGACAATACTTTTTGTTTTCATGGAGGTATGAACCGGAAAAACTAATCACACTATGAATCCGCGAAGCGGATTTATACATAATTGTGATTAGGTTTTTCGGTTCATACCTCCATGAAAACAAAAAATATTCTCATCATTTCGTATAATTCTATGTACCGAGAGAAAAAAGCAAAAAGTTTTAAATTTTTGATACCTTTTTGTATGGAACTATTATGCGCGGAAGCATTCAAAATTGCTGTGCTCAAAATTTTGTTCATAGAGTTATGAATAATTTTCTTGACCAATCAGAATGCCGGAATATGATAGACAAAACTGAAATTTAAATTATTCGGAAATAATCCTAAAAAATGGAGTATTTCGGACATGATTAGATAGAATGAACTACCTTTTGAATGACCATGTGTAAAAAAAAATTACCTCTCTTCACTTGGGGTATAATTGACGGATGGCGGAAATCAAAGAATCAAATCATTCATTAAGACCGGAAGTGAAGTTAGAACTCTGTTATGCGTTTGTTCGTATAGTCCATTTCCACACCTGAAAGTATGGTTATAGCACCAGCTCCTATGTTTAATTTGTAGATGACATTAATCCTAAAGTGAACTAATATAGTGTCACAGAGTACTACTTACCTTAATTTTCACAACGTCTGATTTGCACTTATCGATTATTATGTACCGTTAATTAAAAAAGCCTGTTTGGAATATAGGGAATTAATATAAAGTTCCTGTAGTTATTGTCGAAAATTTCAGCTCTCTCATAAATACCAATAACATTTTTGTCATTAAGATGTTCTGTTTTATTTTAATCAATAGCTGCTTTCATCACAATCGTCAGTCCTTAATTTCTTAAATATGATGAAGGGATACTCTTAGTGATTCGATCCAATTACGCAAAAGGGAAATCACTCCGACGAAAGTAGAAACAAACGATACATGTATAATACCTGCTATGTGTTCAAACAAAATGTCCATTGTGACATGGAGATAATATAAAAGAAGATTAATTTTCGATTTAAATTTTGCTCAAATATCTGCAAACACTCTTTATCAATTTTGTTTTAAGACATAACCAATTCACAATCAATCCCAAAATGGGGGACGTACAAGAGTCTATGTCCGATTCGGAGATTCTCGGACAGCCGATCACCTGCCCCCTTTGGTTCGTAATACATTAAGTTCGTATAAAATGACCCGGTTCCTTGCGCTACGAATCATCGCAGTTTTACTGTACTTTTGTTAGTTTTGCAACTAGAAAATTAAACTACAGCTAAGGTCGCATATATTTTACTTTTTTGGTACATGTTGCAAAACAAGATATGTTTGTGCAACACAATGCCGTACATGAGTTTTTTGTGGCGTTTTACCTTGGTATGACCTTGACATGAGGAGATGTGTATTATGGAGATGTATCATCATGCCAAATATGAGCACTGTATCTTGAATAGGCTGGTAGTAATTGGCAATGTTAAGTTTTTTGGTTAAGTTTTGCAGACAGAGCGACAGACGGACAACGGTTAAACAATATGCCCCCGATCTTTTGATGGGGGGTATAAAAACCCCACCATTTGATATACAAGTTTAACTGAGGTTCAGTGTGCGGGGCCAGCGATCCTGCAATAAGTAAAGAAAACATAAGAAATCCAAGTCAAATTGTACATGTGTATTTCACAGAAAATTTACATTCACTTCACTTGACAATTTACATCAAAATATGTCTTCATATACAACAAATCTAAACATTGAAGAGAAACATGCAAATACGTTAGCACTTGATTTTTGCATTAGTTTCTTTCTTAACTAATTCGCACACAATCCTACTTTTTTCTGCCCATCAAGAAAAAACTCTTGACAGAACATTACAGAAAAGATTTTTCTAGCGAGAAAAATAGAAACTATAAACCATCGCCAGATGACCAAATTTTAGACAGGTCCAAATTTAAAGAGGTTGCAGACGACATTTTTAAGTTAATGAACTTACCCGGTAAACTATGAATCTGATTTTTGGGGAAGAAAAACTTGTGGAGGACGTAATTGCTTCAGACAAGCAATTTCTTCATTTTTCACAATTATTTCCATACCTTTTTTTTTTGAGGGGCATCAAAAGGCAGTGGGAACGGGTAAAATTCAGTTAGCACTAGACTGAAAAAGTTATTGTCTGGTAAAGAGCTAAAAATATCTTTAACCCATTTGACGGAAAAATTTAGTCTGGTACAAATTGAAAGGAGTTGTAGACGACAATATAAAGTTTATGAAAATTTGGATTTGTTTTACTTTTGGGGTAAAAAACATTGTGGATAATGAAAAGATTGCTTGTAACAAGCAATTTCTTCATTTTCCACAATGTTTAGAATATATTTTTTATTGGGGGCATCCTAAAAGCATCACTGAGTGGTAATGTGTTAACAATAGGGCTAATGATGACAGTTTATGAGTCAACATGTGCATCAGAATAATTTCTGTATCAACAAGATTATATTTTTCTAAGAGGCTCACAAGAATGTTCTCACAATCAATGGATCTGAATATAATGCAATGAGGCAGCAAACACTTACATCAGACCACAGGTCATGTGAAGCCCAAGTTTTTGTTGCCCATCGTTGCAGGACTGATTCCAATTCAGCAGATGGGTTAAAGAGAACCTACAACATTATATTTGACATTTTCTTCCTCTCTGAATTTATGAACCGCTGTACATGCCCACTGACCTTCGACATTGGTCAATTGAGTATTTGATGGAGAGATGAGATTGGTCAACTGTTAAGTCAGGATTATCCTTAGGCTACTCACAACATAGGGTTGAAGTAGAAATATCAGAGCAGTATTGACATCAGAAATGCGGATCATTTAATCTTAATATAACTCTTTTTAAGCCAACAGGGTTGAGAATCTTGGTGAATGATAGTCTTTCCTTCACTAGCCAAAACATCATTGTCATCTAATCACTTCAATTTGAAAGTCATTACTTGGTTAAGGGTCAAGCCCTAAACCCAACATATTGGTCAAAAAATATCTATCGTTTCTTCTTTTTCTTATCCCTGCCATCATCCCCACCACTGTGTCGCCGTTTCTTCGAATCATGACGATCTTTATCCTTGGACTTGTGAGGGGACTTATGTGGTGACTTATGAGATGATTTATGTGGTGACTTATGAGACTTGTGTGACTTATGTGGGGAGGAGTGCTTATGATGTTTGTGTTTATGTTTACTGGTCTTCACTTCAACCTCTTCCCCATATTTATCTCTCTCCATGTCAGCTGAAATGATACGGAAAATATCTAGTCAATCTATCTCATTGAGTAAGACCCTTCATAATGTATTTGATATCCATTTCAAAAGCTTGGAACCATTTTTAAATAGCATCATTTTCAATTAAACATCACATTTTTTTCTTCATTTCACTTTCCTCAACAAAAATTAATTTTTATTTTAGTAACTGTCAGATGCAGTTTTGACAAGTTAACCCTTGTCATGCTGAACCCGTAGTATTCCGGTTTGGGCAGGAGGTATTGACAAAGATCAGACTGCACATAAGTGCAGTCTGATCTTAGTCTACACCTCCTGTCTATCCATTTTAAACCAGAATTGTTGATGAAATAAATTTCCAGAAAAAGTATTGATGATCAAACAATAAGTATTTCCAGTGCTTTCAGCACTTTGGTTCTAATGTTATTCTGTAAATGATTTTATTCAGCATGACACTGGTTTAAATCCAGACAGGTACAAACACATTCTTATGTAACTGCAACTAACACCATGTTGCAAACTAAAAAAACATGAAAACACCTGATAAACCAACAAACAATAAAACACCTGATAAACAATTCTGGCTTGCAAAGGACAAGAGTGGTGTAGACTAAGATCAGTTTGATTGATTGAATGACTTTTAATGCCACTTTTAACAATTATTCAGTCACATAGTAAAAGCTTGAACACCTAACAATGGATCCCTGGTATATCTCGCACCAGTACCACCATTACATCTTTTCCTAGTCTCCAGCTGCTATTCCACATAGGTTACAATTTAACCCATTGCTGAGAGACAAATGTCAATAATTATTGTGCAGGCTGATGTTTTTCTAAACCTTCTGCACAAACAGGAATATTCTGGGCTCATCATGACAAGGGTTAAACAACTTGCTTTTGTGGTTAACCTAATTATTTGATAGGTTTATTGATTTTTCAAAAGGCAGTGTCAGTTTGTCAATTCAAATTTACAAGACTAGAAACTTAAACACTTTTTCCTTACAATACATTTAATTTTAACTTCCCAACCAATTCACGTTTTCCAAATCCATTATTTTTTTTCAAATGCCCAAAAGAACGTTTTTTGACCATAATCAAACTATTTAACTAACCTTTTCTTGCTTCCTCTTCCAATTCATCCCAGTCTTTACCGCTTTCTTCACTGGACCCAAGATCTTCCTCTTCTGTAGAAAGCAAAATAGACAAGATTTACAGATATCTATACCATGTTAACACAAAAGATAACACCAGTTGGATAATAATCAATAATTTCACTAGCGGATGGTCAAATATTTGTCAATGTCATTGTACATTTATTTTAGAAAACTTTTCTTTGAAAAGGTTATATATAAGAAAAAGTTATGGACAAAATAGCAGAACAATTTTGTTCAGAGGTAATGAAATAGTTTAGTACTCATAAGGCTTCAATAATAATTATGAATGTGTGAATAAATGTTTTAGTGAAGTCAGAATTAAAGATGTATTTGTTGAAAACGTTCCAATGTCAAAGACTAAGATCATTAGATACCAGTTACAAGATCACAATGAACTTATAATTTAACCCATTCCAACTCAATCCCTCCTTTTTACGCCCCTAAAGACAAATGCTTTTGAAAACATGGAGGAAAATGAAGAAATTGCTTGTATCAAGCAATTTCTTCATTATCCACAATGTTTTCTATCAAAAGAGAAGAAAAAATGTAAAATTCGATCATCTTGAAATTGTCGTCTGCAGCTTCTTTCAATTTGGACTAGTCTAAAATTTTGTTGTGTGGGAATGGGTTAATGCCATCCACCAAAACAAAGCAAATATTTTACTAGTTTAGAGTAAAATTTTATGGATCTACTTTGTGCACAAGCATACAAATTAAGTGTGTTCTAAAAATGTTGGTCAAGGTATTATGAAAAGAAAAATTCCTCCAGTCAAAACACTTGAAACTTGATAGAAAACACTAAATTAATTTATCACCATTTTCAGCCTCTCCAGTGGGCCTCCTTATGTTTATTTTGTGTGTTCAATGACAAAAAATTGACTTACCTCATTCCCAGATGAAAATTTTTTAGACTAGTCCAAATTTCTGTTGATGAAATTTCAAAATTTTCAGCCTTTCGAGGTAGAAAACTTTGAGGATAATGAAGAAATTGACCAATCGCGGCAATCAATCAAATATCCAGTTAACCAATGAAATCATTTATTTTAACCAGAAATGAAATTTGAACTCCGACATTGGCCAGCCATTTTTGCTAATCTTTTTTTGTTGGTTTGGAAACCTAAACATTGTAACTAAACCTTTTTCAAGCGTAGTTACCACGATTAGGTTGCCAACCAACTATTTACCTTTTTGTTTATGCTACTACCCATAGCTTTAGCAAAGCAACATCATTTAAATTCAAGCAGGACTTCCTGTCGCAGTTGATGGGTGTGGCAAATGGAATGAGCGGGCCAGTAATTGGTCAATTGATTGGAACAGGCTATCTATTTATTTTCGACAATGTTTTCTAAATTTTTTCTTGGGGGTATAAAAAAACAATGTGTGGGTATAGGTTAAAAGGTTAAGGTATATATATAATATTCCTGTTCTTATTTCTTTTATCTAACTCTTCATGCTAAAAATGAGAAGCCTTTTTCATTTCTAAAATGACTTGTTAGGTGTAAAAATAATGAATATAAGAAAATTTATATCCTATTTAGATACTTCAGAGTATAGATAATTGGTCCTGTTGAGTTATTTGACAAGCAAATAAAAGTCGAAGGTTAGTCTGTACAAAATGATGAATTTTCAAAGATCTATAGGTAGAAACCATAGCGGATAATTAAGAAATTGCATGTAACAAGCAATTTCTTCATTTTCCACAATGTTATTCACGTATAAAATCTCAGGGATTTAAAATCTCAATGACGTAATTGTGTGGGAATAGGTTAAATTGACTATATTTTTACCTGAATCATCTTCTTCTCCCTCCCAATCACTGGCCTCACTGTCGTAATCTTCCGAACTCTCCTCATCCGACCCACTAAATTCATCCGACGGATTGTATTGTTCATCCTCCTCGTCTTCGTCATCGTCTTCGTCCTCATCCTGACATAAATCATGGCGGGATATTAAGAGGTTAGATGTATCTGTATATTTATAGGCACTTGCAATAATTTAAACCCTTAAAACAGACAAAAAAATTTCAGACAGGTCCAAATTGACAGGAGTTAAAGAGTACAATATAAACTAATGGAATTTTTAGAATTTTTCCACTTTCTTGGCAGAAAACAATTTCCTCATTTTACACAATGTTTTCCCAGTTGCTTTTCGTGAGGGGCATCGGAAAGCGTTATTGTATAGTAATGGGTTCAACCCCAAAAATTAGTTGACCTAACATAGATTGGTCTAAAAGAAAAGAAGTTTCAGACAATATTTCAAAATGTGCTAAAAATGGAAAATCAGTGTGGAATAAAGTAGAAAACATTGCAAGAAAAGGAGAAATTACTTGTTAAAACCAATTTTTCATTTTCCTACATACTTTCCCATCAAACTATATCTTTCGGGCATCATAAAAGGACAATAGGTTTAACAAGCTCTTCAACGTCAAACACAGAAATTGAACACCTGACCACCCACAAAGTCAATTTAGAGTATTCACTAACAACTTAAAGAGCCTTTACCCATTCCCACACAAACCCGCTGTTTTACACCCCGACATATTTAAGAAAACATTGTGGAAAATGAAGAAATTGCTTGTTACAAGCAATTTCTTTATTATCCCTAAAGATTCTTAACCCAAATGACAATGGTTTTCAAAATTTTAACAATTTGGAATTATTATCTGCAACTTCTTTCAAAACTGACGTCATAATTATTGTTACATGTTATTGTGCAGATACTCTCATGGCTAGAGCCCTAACAAGCTGCCTGGGTAGTGACAATAGAAACAAATGCTTCTATAACTTTACAGGTTTCTACAGACATATTATTTCCTTAAGCACAAGAATATGACACTGTTTGGCTTCATATATGAATGAAGAAAAGTTGAGAAACTAGAGCTGTCGCCCTCAAGGGTTGACGAGAATACCCCCCACACCGCTAAAAAGGCTTTTCTATGAAGGAGTGGAATTTGAAGCTGTTTAATCACATGCATGTCATGGTGGATGAACATTGCCAACCCTCCACCTCTTTCTGATTTTGTGTTTGTTGCTAGAGTTGACTGATTAGGAAAGGTTGGTCAACATGAGCCTATGTTAAAGAAAACTGTGTGAGGAGATGATGACACAAAATTATATCCACGAAAAGTCAATATGAGCCTATGTTAAATTTTGACCCCCGGGGGGCGGGGTCAAATTTGACCTCAGAAAATAAACCGTTCGATATTTTGTAAAGGTCAACAAGATGATGTTACTTACCAAATTTGGTAACTCCCCTTAGGTTACTGAGTTTTGCAATTTTAAATTTTGTCTACTCCCCCCCCCCCCCCATTAAAAAGTTCAAAATGGCATAACTCTGAAACTAACGACTGGATCAAGATGAAAATTGCAGGTGCACAACTTCATATGATAGGAAACAACCTGATAAAATTTCAGCAAAATTGGTCAAAAAATGTGGGAGGAGAAGAGGACACAAAATTATGTCCACGGACAGACGGACAGACAGACAGACAGATGGACGGACAACCTGATTCCAGTATACCCCCCCATAACTTCGTTGTGGGGGGTATAAAAAGAAACATGTATGGTATGCTGATGAATTCAAACCATTGTATCAGGACTAGGCAAACCCAGATTCAAACACATACCTATGGAAACATCAGTTTGATACCTAAAGATCACACGTATTTATTGTACAAAATATATTGCCCTGCAGTAGCAAGGTTACATTTGAAGACATGAATTTCTTAAAGAAAAGATATATTCATACATAATTTATTCATTTGCATTAAGATCAAGTCATATCAATATTTTTGAGCAACAATGGGCAATTGAAAAATCTGTGACCTAAGGTATGTAGTATTTAAGCTAATAATTTCCATTCATTTTCAACTGTCACCTTGCAAGCTTAAAAACTTTGTCCAATTGTGTTAAAGCATTTAGATTCCTTCCCTGTCAAATATCGCATCTTAGGCCCATAGAATGCATCAACATTTTGTTTGTCATCATCATCAGTGCAAAACTGGAAGTAACTGAAATCTTTTATCATCATGGGGTAATAATCATCAGGTGCTAAAGAGGGTGAATAAGGTGGATGATCAACCAGTTTGAAACACATTCCTGAATAGCAGCCATGGCAACAGTGGACTTGTGTGCTGGAGCATTGTACTGACAGAAAAGCACTCCTAACATCAGCTTTTCACACATTTTGCATCCCAGAAAACTGTGGCCATCACCTTCCCAGCGGATTTTTTTGTTGAATTGGCCTTTTTCAGGGGTAGCGATCTTAGCGTCTTATTTGGTAAGCCCATTTTTTCATCAACAGTTACAAACTGCATGAGAAATGTCTCCAGATCCAAGTGAAACATGGCAAGCTTTTCCATGGACATGTTGCAACAAGCTTATGTTGGTCAACACTAAGAAGTTTAGGACATTTCTGTCAGATAAATTTGTCATTTACAAACCATTAAGGCCAATTACATGGAATATTAAAATTAAAACTAGATTATTCTATTATGATAAATTACTTCCTTGACACTTACACCACTTGCAGGGTCCAAAAAGGTCCATCCACCATTATCAAAGAAACCCTCTGGGTCCTCAACAATGTGTTTCATAATTTGGGTCCAGTTCAGGGTCTGAATTCCCTCTGAGTAACGGATATCACATGAACTGAAAAACAAAGATAAAATTGATAACCATGCAATCTTAAGTTCTCAATGTTCATAAAACTAATATGGAAACATGTCATAAACAAGAGCCGTCAATTATGCTCCCTGAATATAGCCCCGTCATAAAAAGTATAAAACAAACAGGGAAAAGAGAACGGAAGGACCAAAAGACCCAGATGCGGCTGCAGGTATATACTTGCTATATTCCAGACATGCTAAATTGTAACGTACATCCTTGAGCTGTGACCTTGACCCCGGAGCTTGAAGTTTCAAATTGTACATCCACTCATGCTAGAAAATAATTATATTAATTTTTTTCAAAATTCATCCATAATTGAAAGAGCTATATTCTGGAAGTGCTAAATTCAGAGTTTGACTTTGAGCTAAGACTTAGGGCCGAAAAGAGGGAAAATACATTTGTGCAAAATTCATATGTGAAGTTTCATCCAGTTAGGCCACAGAGTTGTGGAGATACCAGGGGGGGGGGGACGAAAATGAAAGGATAGATGGATAGTAAGAAGTGCCAGCTATATGCTCGCCCTTTTGGAAGCATAAAAATGCATTATAGTGCTTACCTCCAATGATTGTACACTTTAACTTTTAAAAATGAGCATATATTCTAAGCAGATATCATTTGTAATAGCATGTCAAAAGTTTTAGCATGATAATGACATCATTGTTGATGTTACGACTGTAGCAAAACCTCATGGTTTCTCTGAATTACAGCGGAGATAAAAAGATGTGTTTGTCAAACACTATGCTCCTGTATCAGTCTTTTATCTAAAATGGTATCTTGATAAGTAACCTTGACCTTGATGGATGACCTTGACTTTAAAATCAACTGATGTCTATCAATGTAAGGAATCTATATCCCAAATATGAGCCACGTATCTCGAACAGTGTTTTAATACCTGCAAAATGTTTGGTTTTTGCATTAAGTTTACTAGCTAATATCAGTAAAGGAATATGCCCAAATTCTTATCAATGTGGGGGCATGAAATAGCATGTCTTAAAAATGCATACTTGAGCCATTCCTTGACATTGTCGAGTACTTGGACAGGGACTGAGTTGACCATGGCCACCTTCTTACTGTAGTCTTTAAACACAAACACAATATCAAAGTTCTTCAAGGAGAAGGAAACTCTCTCAAAGTGGACCAACTCCACCTCATCTAAAGTGATCACAAATGGAGGCTGAAACACAATTATCATTAACCCATTACCAGACGGCAATTTTTGACTAGTCGAAATTGAAAGGAGTTGCAGGCAACACTTAAGTTTATGAAATTTTAGTTTTTCAACTTTCTGGTTAGAAATCATTGTGGAAAATGAAGATATTGCTTGTTTTCTAGACTGTTATACTTGAGGGGCATCCAAAAGCGTCATTGTGTAGGAATGAGTAAATCAACCAGAGTAATATCTGTTGGAGATATGCTCAAGTCATATAACCCATGATCAGATGACACATTTATAAACTGTTCCAAATTTAAAGGGTCAGATGGCACTGTTTACTTGGTAGAGTTTAAAAATCCTGTCTTTTTGGGTGGAAAAACTTGTGGATAATGAAGAATTTGTTTTAAATAAGTAATATCTTAATTTTCCACAATGCTCTTTCTTGAGGTGAGTGGAGATTTATTATGTTGGAGTGGATAAATCAATTTTTTTTAATTTTAGACTGGTCCAAATTGCAGATGACAATGAAAATTGTATGCAATTTCAAATGAAACCTTCCTATGTGGTAGGAAATATTAAAGGAAAAGAAGAAATTGCTTCATACAAGCTATTTCCTTTTTCCACAATTTTTCTCACATAAAATCACAGTGCAGTGTTCTGCCAAGGATTGAGGGGACAATTGTCCCCATAGCCCAAAGTTTTGGAGACATTTTATAAATAAAAGAGGGAATCCCATTTCACTGTAATATTTAACATCATCTCATAATTTTCTTCCCCATCGCACTGTACCCAGGCATAATCTTGGAGCCAACTAAACTGAAACTTTTGTGACTAAAATAATGTAACATCTTTTTAACACATTACTATCTTTTTAACACATTACTAGTTGACAAAACTTAATGCTGTATTTATCTGAAATGGGACTAGAAAACATTGTAAGTTTGAAGTCTTGGACCCACCAAAGTTGCACTGGCTGTTCAAAAGTATCAAAAGATGGGTCTGAAAATTCAAGGACAATGTGCAAAAAGATTGATTTAAAGCTTTGTAAATCATTTTAAATCACTCTAAACCGGATTTTTGTAATTCTGTTATATTTTTGTAAAAGTTTGTCACTATATTAACTATTGACAACGATTAGTTTGAAGAGAAATGGTCACGATATGTCATGTCCGAATGTAGGTACACTTTCTACTGCAAACTTCTTTTAACCCATTACCAGACTGCAAAACTTTAGAATGGTCCAAATTGAAAGGAGTTGCAGATGACAATTTAAAGATTATGAATTTTTAGATTTTTTCAGCTTTCTGGATAGAAAACAATATGTAAAATGAAGAAATTGCTTGAAAAAAGCAATTTCTGCATTTTATACAATGTTTTCCTGATTGATTTTCCAGAGGGGCGTTCAAAACCTATACTATGTGGGAATGGGTTTACAACAATATATAACATTTCATAACTTATCCATGTACAGAATAGTTAGATATCAATTATTTCTTATTGAGAATATATTTTATTCATTGTTTTGTTGGCTATTTGAATCCAATAAATGTGCCATTCAATAGAATGCTTTACGCAATGTTTTGGTCAAATAAATATTGCGAAAAAAGTAGGTCTGATTGACCGATCAGCTAGCTAAAAATATTATTGAACCTAATATGTTAGAATTTCTATGAAATCAACATATAGAAATATCCTGTTGGGAATTTTCTGTATTGATTTTGGAAAAAATGACATTTTTTGTCATAGGGAAACGGTCAGTTTTACAGCCTGTCCAGAGAAGGGAAAAGCGCTTGATTTCAACAGGGACAATTGTTGTACCTACACTTATTTTATGGGACATCCAAATTTTACAGGAGTATATCACAGAATTGCTGCCACGGCAGAACACTGACAGTGTCATATAATCCCGGGTTTGTACAGGAAAGGGTTAATGTAAAATTTTCATTATGATCACTTGTGAAATCATCTTTAACAAGAGGGCCGTTGGCCCTGGGGCACTCACCTGAGATAAAGGCTCTTTTTCTTTCAACAGTCTAATTTCATGTTAAGGTTAGGATTATGATACAAGTGGGCCATACTTATATATATAGACTGTGTACCTGGGGATCCAAAAGTCTAAATTACAACTTCGAAAGCTTTAGGGCAAATTTGAAAGGAGAAAACTTTTCCCTCCATCTGGATCCATGGGTTATAATTTCAGAAATAAGAAAGAAGTCTGTGAACTGGTGCTTCATGCCTATGACCCCCCCCCCACGGGGCTCTGCCCCTGGGGACCTGAGGATCATGATTTTAGCTATTTTGAAAGAGGTCAATATACTGATGCTTTATGCAAAATATCACAGCTCTACGCCTTCTGGGTCAGGAAGAGAAGATTTTTAAAGATTTTTTTTTAATTTCATTTTTGTTGGCATGTCTTTAACAGATTTCAATTCTATTAGATATTTTCAAAGGGGACCACCTAGAAAACATTTCTGCCTAATTTGATTGAAACTGGCCCATTGGTGTGGGAGAAGATGTCGTTTAAAAATCGTTCTTTATTTCTTTATAAACCCAACCCTACCCCTCTTAGACTCCGCCCCTGAGGACCAGAGGATCATGATTTTAGCTACTTTGAAAGAGGTCAATATACTGATGCTTCATGCAAAATATCAAGGCTCTACACCTTCTGGGTCAGGAGGAGAAGATTTTTAAAGATTATTTTAAAATTTCACTTTTGTTGCCATGGCAACCAGAGTTTTTAACGGATTTCAATTTTTCCACCTATTTTTAAAGGGGACCACCTAAGGATCATTTCTGCCAAATTTGGTTCAAATTGGACCAGTGATTTTGGAGGAGATGTCGTTTAAAAATCGTTCATTATTTCTTTATTAACCTCTCCCCCCTGGTGACCCTAGGTTCATGATTTTAGCTATTTTGAAAAAGGGTCAATATAATAATGCTTCATGCAAAATATCAAGCCTCTACGCCTTCTGGGTCAGGAGGAGAAGATTTTTAAAGATTATTTTAAAATTTCACATTTGTTGCCATGGCACCCAGAGTTTTTAACGATTTTTTATACTTCTAGCTATTTTTAAAGGGGACCACTGCCGAATTTGGTTCAAAATGGCTCAGTAGTTTTGGAGGAGATGTCATTTAAAGAAATTGTTGACTTACGACACACGATGGCCGGGCGCCGGAAAAAAGGGGATCACAATAGCTTGTTTGAGTACTTTGTGCTCAGATGAGCTAAAAATGTGAGCTATGGCCTGCACTAACTCATGCCCAAGCAATCCTGCTTTATCACAAACCCCAAAGAAAGAAGCTATGGAAAACATTATGGGAAACGAAGAAATCGCTATCATTACAGAATTTCTTCATGTTCAACATTGTTTTCAACCCCAAAGGACAAAGATTTAAAAATTCCACAACCCCAAAGGATGAAGATTTAAAAATTCCACTAACTTAAAAATGTCCTCTTCTTTAAATTTGGATCAGTCTAAATTTTTGATGATTGGTAATTAGTTTAGAGCGTGCTTCAAATAGAGGTATTGGTTTCTGTATAAAAATATTAAATTTCATTTTTTCAAATCCTATTTTCTAGGTATTTGTTAAAATTGTTTTGTCAACACCATTTCATTTAGTTATTATAACAGGATTGAGAGTAACTAGACGGAGATTAACACCAATACCACTGATATAGATGTATAATAAGAACCTAAATAGTGCAACTTAAAACCTACCAATTCAGTAAGGTTAATACAACTTACCCATTCAGAATGGTTGAAAATACAACTTACCCATTCAGAATGATTAACAATATAACTTGCCCATTCAGAATGGTTAACAATACATATTACCCATTCAGTATGATTGACAATAAAACATACCATTCAGTAAGATTAACAATACGTCTTTCCCATTCAAAATAGATAACAATACCGTTTTCCCATTCAGTATGGTTAACAATACTATTTTCCGAACAGTAAGGTTAACAATACCACTTACCCATTCAGTAAGGTTAACAATACCACTTACCCATACAGTAAGGTTAACAATCTTACACATTCGGTATGGTTAACAATACAACTTTCCCATTCAATAAGATTAACACTATATCTTATCCATTCCAAATACTTAACAATATATCTCTTCATTCAGAATGATTGACAATATAACTTACCCACTCAGTAAAGGTAACAATAAAACTTACCCATTCATTAAGGTTAACAATACATCCACTAGTGGGCTGCAGCAAAACAGTACTTCTGAATGGAGCCCCATGGAAACCTAGCTCCCTAAATGGGGTGTCAAATTCAACTTCACTCTTTGTAATACTTTCCACTTTCTCACAGAAGTTTTTGAAGGCAGATTTCAGTTTCTGTCTCATTTCTCTTTCAGCCTATAGAAATTAAATGTTAATCGAATTCAACTGTGGATGAATATTCATATGCAATGATTTGGTCTTTTTGACCCATCCCCACACAGTCCTGCTTTTTGACATCAGGAACAAAACTTGATGCAAGTAATTTCTTTATCTTATTCAATGTTTTCCCAATCGCTTTTATTTGTTTTTTTAAAAAGCTTGAAAGTGAGGGAAAGGATTCAAAGTCTTGTCAGAAAATGATAGAAAATAATGGTCAAAATAATTTTAGACTGGCTCTGAATACCTTTTCCAAAAACAAACTCATGTGACCAGTGGTGGTAAAAAAGTGTTAAACCCTCAACATCTCCTGGAGTCCACTGATTTTGACTAGGGTTTAACGCCGCTCAAAACAGTATTTCAGTCATATCACAGTGGCCAGGGCACCTAACCATGGATTCCTGGTAATCCTCACACCAGTACTACCACTACATCCTTCCTGAGCCTCTAGTTGCTCATCCCTATTAGGTTTACGATTATCCACCCGGGATGGAACAAGAGACCTCATGATTGAGGGTCCAACACACCAACTGTGCTTTGGCCATGGCTCTTGAGTCCCCCAACTTCATTCTATCATTTAATTGCCAAACAAGTAATACAGACTGATCTTGGTCTATAAAGCAGGCTAAAACTGGAGTATTGAAGGGTAGGATATTATAAAATTGTACCTGTTCAGCCCGTAGGTCGTCTCTATCATGCATGTGTTGATGTTTACCCAAATCAGTTGTGATTTCTCCAACTTCTGTGTAAAACTGTACATCGATATGCTTCTTCTTGCCAAACAATATGGCATGCTAAGATCAAAACCAAATACATTTTATAAACATTAGCATGTCAATAAACAAGTATCAAATATTAAAATATTACAAGCACCTTTTAAACCAATTAACAATGCAAATTCAAATAAGTTGCATACAGCAATTTTAAGTGATTGGATTCTCAAATATCTATCTTTCTGGGTATATAACAGGTTGGGAAACAAAGAATTTTTTTCATTTTATCACATTTTTTCCTCAACTTTTTGTAAACAAGGTGGCAAATTGTCACAAGATACGCCCATCACACTGCTGAATGTTGAATGGGGAAGGGAATTAAAATTTAAGTCTAAATTCAAGAAAGGATAACAATTCACAATGATAACTTATGGTTCTGGTGTTTATTCTTGTTATCATGAGGTTTTGAAAACTATATGCTGTTACACTATAAGAGATTTGAAAAGAAGATATGTTCCTTGATGATATCTATCCACCCATAAAGTTTCATGATGAAATCTGTTATACTTTCAGAGATGTGCTCCAGACAAAATCCAAGTGTGAAAAACAACAAAGGGAAATAACTCTAAAAATAGGAAAGGTAGAGTTACTGTTCTTGTGCACTGCACTTCCCCTTGATAATATCTACCCCTCAAAAAAAGTTTCATGATCATAGCTATTATACTTTTAGAAATATGCACAGGACAAAATCCAAGTATGAAAAACAACAAAGGGAAATAACTCTAAAACTAGGAAAGGTAGAGTTACGGTTCTTGTGCACTGTACTCATCCATGATGACCTCTACCTACCCATATAGTTTCAGATATATGATCAGGACAAAATCCATGTATGAAAAACAACAAAGGGGAATAACTCAAAAAAGGCAAGGTAGAGTTACGGTTCTTGTGCACTGCAATTCCCCTTGATGACATCTATCCACCCATAAAGATTCATGATCATAGCCATAATACTTTAAGAGATTGCTCCGGACAAAATCAAAGATTGAAAAACAACAAAGGGGAATAACTAACAAATAGGCAAGGCAGAGTTACAGTTCTTGTGCACTGCACTTCCCCTTGATGACATCTACCTGACCATACAGTTTCAAGATCATAGCTATTATACATTCAAAGATATGCTCCGGACAAAATCCAAGCATGAAAAACAACAAAAGGGAATAACTAATAAAATTAGCTAGGTAGAGTTATTGTTCTTGTGCACTGCACTCCGTAATCATGATAGGAATATAACTGCCAAGTTTCAAGTCAAGTCCGACTTTAGGTGACAGTTATGCTCCAGACAAAGAAGTGGATGCTGCCTGGACATCGGACACCACGGGTGATCCCATAATATATTTCATCTTCGACGAGCGTATAAAAAGTGGAGTCTTTGATAGGTTTCTCAATTATTTGTGTGATTTGCTACAGGAAATTTCTCCCCTTTTGGTACCTATCTCTTTGTGTTCTACCTGTGGACTATGGGAATATTTGAATGTACACATATTGGGCCCCTTTTGTTGGTAAAGGTTGATGGTAGCTCTTGTAGTACAGACGCATTACAGAACAACAAAATTTAGACCAATCCAAATTGAAAGAGATTCCTGATATCAATTCAAAGAAGCCCGTAAATTGAAAATGAAGGGCAATAAGACAATTTCAAGGGCAGGTAGAAAACATGGAGAAATAAGATTAATTGTGAAAAACCATGCCCTCATAAAAGTCTTTTTTCAGAAATGTGACCTTGTTTAGATACCTTGACATTGTTATAATTATGACCTCAACCTTGGTATCTTCAAATTTGCATTGATGAGATCTATCATTATGCCAAATATGAGCATTGTATCTGGAATAGACTATAGATACAGTCGAACCTGTCGTATGCAGCCAGCCAAGGGACAGATCAAAATTGGCCACATACGACAGTTGGCTGCTTGACACAGATTTTTGTTGTTGTTGTTTTCCTACAACCCCGTCAGCATAGAGTAGTAGTCATGATACAAGGACATATCTTCATATTAGAATGGCCACATAAATGTAGAAAGACAAGTGTTTTGATTAACAAAAAATAGAAAATACACCAATATTTATGAATTCTGACAAATTATTTTCCATTTTTTTTTTTAAATTGCCCAAAGACGGACCGGGATCGAGAAACTGAAGAACATTGACGTGTTCGTCTAGAGTTAAACACTTGCGGGACATTATGGTCGGTGTACGATAATTCATTGCGAGATAACATGTTGAATGACTTATGATCGAGACTGACGTTACGTTTAATTTATTTTCCTTGAAAATTTGCCGAAAATATATTTTAGATACTCTATTATGACCGTATGTTTCCTAAACACCGGTATGTAATGTCTATGAGCTGCTTTAAGAACGCAGAGTAGAAAGAATAAACGGATCCAGCCCCGCACCCATTCGTACACAATCCCGCTTTTTACGCCCCTTAAGAAAACTTTGGAAAACAGTGTGGAAAATGAAGACATAGCAATTTCTTCACCATCCATAATATTTCTACCCCAAATGACAAAGATTATAAGTTTAAATCAAATACATTCCCGTAAGCAACTTCTTTTAATTTGGACTAGTCCAAAATTTTCCGTAATGTAAAAACAACCCATCTTCGCAACTTACAAACTGGATCCGTAATAAGACTTTATAGTAAATCCATCAAATTTGATTAATTATATCATAACTCGGCACTTGTTATGTAACTACATTCAATCAAACACGTTAAAAGAGTACACCTTTAAGTGGCGTGGTCATGTTTATCTCACGTGTTGAAAAGTTTAAGCACAAGAATTAGCCAGACACGTTATCAATTATTTACACGACACCTGGCAGCAGTTAGTCTGGTCGTGTGACCGTTTAAAGGGATATACATAAAGTGCAAATTGGACAATTAAAGGTGACCGCTGGCCACATATGACAGATTACCCCTATTCACAGTGTTTTTAAAGAGCAAATTGCACGGGCGGACCTGGGATGGCCATTATACGCAGATTGGCCGCTATTCTCAGGTGACTGCTGACACAGTTTTGACTGTATTGTAAATGCTTTAGATTTTTGGTAAAGTTTTGCAGAAGTATGACCTTGAAAAATGAACTTGACCTTTTCACATCATCTCATCCTTGGTATCTGCAGATGTATATTGATGAAATTCATCATTATGCCAAATAAGTGATAGGCTTGAAGAAATTGTAAGTCTGAAAGTTTTTGGCTCAGTTTTAGTCTGACAGACAGATGTGGGGTACAAAAAATATGCCTGTGACAAGCAGGCCCTTCTTATTTCCGTGTTTATCACTCTTTTTTCTGCAGTGTGACAAAATGTGGGATTTATGGGTTAACCCATTACCACACAATGTTTTTGACATCCCTCAAGAAAAACGATTGGGACAAGATTGTGTTAAAAGAAGATATTGATTACATCAAGCATCATCTTCATTTTCCACAATGTTTTCTGCCCAGAAAGTTGAAAAAATATAGAATTTCATAAACTTTAATTGAGGTCTGCAACTCCTCTAAATTTCAGCAAGTCTATAACTTTATCGTTTGGTAATGAGTTGAGGAAAGTATTTTCCCACATTGATAGCCCATTCATTATGCTGTGTACCAATTACTAATAGTTTTATCTTATTAATGTGTACAACTGCTTTTTAACCCTTTCCCGTTTTAGAAATTTTAGACTGGTCTAATTTCAATGGATCTGGAGATGACAATTCAAAGTCAAATTTATCTAAAAAAAAATAATCATTCAGTAGGGTAGAAAATATTGCGGAAACAGAAGAAATTGCTTGTTACAAGCATTTTTTTCTTTTGCCACAATATTTTCTTAAGTAATAAAACACAGGGACATAGAATCCAGGGATTAAACAGGAAAGGGTTAAATGATTCCATCTGAAGGCATAGCAATGGTAATTTTTTTTCAATCAAAACCAAACTGTGTTTTTGAAAGCTATGTGAGAAAATTAATATTATTCTATCTTTTTTTTTTTGACACATAATGATCTAACTTTGTCTAGAATATAAAGTTACTTAGCTTCCTAAGGCTCGCCTGATTATTTTCAATACAAGACTCAGTGTTAAGATCAACTCTAACAAATTTCTATAATTTCAGATTTACATGTAAATATTTATATGCATTTCTATTTTTTTTTCTCACCTTCAAATGAAAATGTAGCAATATGATCATTTCACCATCACAAGGCTGGAAAATAGCATGCTTTATATTGTTGTACAAAACATCCACTTTGTCTCCACGGACCGAGGTAAATCTGAAACCTGAAGAAACATGACTGCTTTGATATAATCTATAACGATGAACAAGGAAAGTTCTCAGATAGAACTTAACTCATTACCAGACATCAAAAATCTAGACTGTCCTAAATTGAAAGAAGTTGCAAGTGACAATTTCAATTCGATTAGTTATAATCATTTTTTTTTATTTTGTGTTCGAAAACATAGTGGATAATGAAGTAATTCCTTGTTACAAGCAATTTCTTCATTTCCACAACTTTTTACAAGCATTTTTCTTGAGGGGCGTCACTGTGTGGATATGGGTTAACAGAGAGAGTAGCAAAATGTTCACAGAGATAGTGCCGCTTGGTAATGCTTTTACTCTGTAAACAAGACAAAGACTGACACTTTTTGAATATAATCAAGTTTTTTGAAAAGTTTTCACAATTCAACTTGTTTCAGAGAACTTACCCACAATTACAATTAGCAACAAATTGAATGATTAAAACATCAATCTTCCTTTGAAAGGGTGGAGAGATATTCATCTGTAAATTGAAAGATATTGCAGACAACAACTTCATGTTGGTGGTATTTAAAAAAAAATACCTTCTGGAATAGAAAACATTGTAGACATTGAAGATAATGCTTGTAAGTGTAACCAATGAATTTATTTATTATCCACAATGTTTTCCAAAACAGTTTTCTTTATGGCTTCAAAATGTGCCATTGTGTGGGGACGAGCTTAACGATAGAAAGGAGATTTCATACAGCAGGATAAGAGTTAACAATAGAAATGAGATTTCATACAGCAGGATAAGAGTTAACGATAGAAAGGAGATTTCATACAGCAGGACAAGAGTTAACGATAAAAAGGAGATTTCATACAGCAGGACAAGAGTTAATGATAAAAAGGAGATTTCATACAGCAGGACAAGAGTTAATGATAGAAAGGAGATTTCATACAGCAGGACAAGAGTTAACGATAGAAAGGAGATTTCATACAGCAGGACAAGAGTTAATGATAGAAAGGAGATTTCATTCAGCAGGACAAGAGTTAACGATAAAAAGGAGATTTCTTACAGCAGGACAAGAGTTAACGATAAAAAGGAGATTTCATACAGCAGGACAAGAGTTAACGATAAAAAGGAGATTTCATACAGCAGGACAAGAGTTAACGATAAAAAGGAGATTTCATACAGCAGGACAAGAGTTAACGATAGAAAGGAGATTTCATACAGCAGGACAAGAGTTAACGATAAAAAGGAGATTTCATACAGCAGGACAAGAGTTAATGATAGAAAGGAGATTTCATACAGCAGGACAAGAGTTAATGATAGAAAGGAGATTTCATACAGGAGGACAAGAGTTAACGATAGAAAGGAGATTTCATACAGCAGGACAAGAGTTAACGATAGAAATGAGATTTCATACAGCAGGACAAGAGTTAATGATAGAAAGGAGATTTCATACAGCAGGACAAGAGTTAACGATAGAAAGGAGATTTCATACAGCAGGACAAGAGTTAATGATAAAAAGGAGATTTCATACAGCAGGACAAGAGTTAATGATAGAAAGGAGATTTCATACAGCAGGACAAGAGTTAACGATAAAAAGGAGATTTCATACAGCAGGACAGGAGTTAATGATAGAAAGGAGATTTCATTCAGCAGGACAAGAGTTAACGATAAAAAGGAGATTTCTTACAGCAGGACAAGAGTTAACGATAGAAAGGAGATTTCATACAGCAGGACAAGAGTTAACGATAAAAAGGAGATTTCTTACAGCAGGACAAGAGTTAACGATAGAAAGGAGATTTCATACAGCAGGACAAGAGTTAACGATAAAAAGGAGATTTCATACAGCAGGACAGGAGTTAATGATAGAAAGGAGATTTCATACAGCAGGACAAGAGTTAACGATAGAAAGGAGATTTCATACAGCATACCATTTGTATGTGCTTCCAGTGTTCCCGAGATTCTTTTTGATACAATGTTTGGTCGAATGTAGAGGTCCTTAAGTTTGGGGTTACCTCTATTTGGATTCACTACCAATGCATCTTGTTTAACAATACCCTGAAGACAAATAGATAGTTGAAATTATTGCTGGCAGTTCCTGAGACAGTTTTAACCCGTTAACACACAATATCTCTTCTGGACTCACTGAAGAAATATGTTATGGAAAACTTTTTGAGAAAAGGAGAAATTGTTTGTGAAAAGAAAGTTCTCCTTTTCCCACTATGCTGTCTACCCAACTTGGCATTTTTTCCCAACTTTAAGGCAATTTGAAATGTCGTCTACAACTTCTTTTAATTTGTACCTGTAAAAATTGAGTTAACTGTCTATCAGCAATTCAGTACACTCAATTAATGCAAGTATTTTATCTAGCTCCCTTATCCTATGTTTACTAAATCGGTCCATTTTCAAACAAAAAGTCTGGCCTAAGGATGGTGCAGTAATTCCGTGATACTTTTCTTGGAGTCTAATGAATTTTATGGATTAAAAACATCACCAGAAGACAAAATTTTAGGCTAGTCCAAATTGAAATAAGTTGCAGACGGCAATTTCAATTTGAAGAAATTAGAATAGAAATCATTGTTGATAATATGGATATTGCTTGTTAAAAGCAATTTCTTATTTCCCACAATGTTTTCACCTTTTTATTGTGTGTGTGTAGGTGGGTGACATAAAAAAGCAGAATTGATGATTCTATCAACATCAATGATGATTCCATAAACATCAATATTTCAATTTATTCTAATACAGTGGATCTACTTTTCTGTCATTTTTTTTAAATCCAAAATCCAATAATTTCGTACCTTCTGAATGACAATTCAAATTTATATATCACTTAACCCTTTCCCATTTTTTAAATCATTTTTAGACTGGCTCAATTTGAAAGAAGTGGCAGTATGATAATGAAACGTGAGTGCAATTTGAAACAAAACCATCACATGTGAAAGACAAGAGGACCATGACAGTCCTAAATTGCTCCCCTGAGTATGATGGTTCATGGCTTTATAATATATATAAAATAGCAAAGCCCTCTGTCTAATTATTTTTGAGAAGATGTTTAAGGATTTTCTCTTTTGATCCTAGGTTTATTGATGATCCCACCATATAGCGCTAATTTCCTGAATATGGTAAAGCTTTAAAGTATAGACATCAATACATACCAAATATAAAAGCTCTAGGCCTAATGGTTTAGGGGAAGAAGGTTTTCAAAGATATCATTCTTAATTCCTATCTAAAATAAGGGATCCCACAGAAAAGGGCTAATTTTCAGAATACGGTAATTCTTTGAATTACATTGGTAGAGAGTCAATAGCTGATGATATGTTCCAAATATCAAAGCCTTAGGCCTATTCGTTTGGGAGAAGAAGACTTTAAAAGATTTCCTTCTTTATTCCTTTAAAAAATTAGGTACCGCACAGTAAATGGCTAATTTTCAGAATACGGTAATTCTTTGAAGTATTTTGGTAGAGGGTCAATAGATGATCATACATACCAAATAGAAAAGCTCTGGGCCTTATGGTTTAGGAAAAGAAGACAACAAAACTTTAGACTGGTCCAAATTTAACGGAGTTTCAGACGATTAGATTTTCAATTTTCTTGCAAGAAAAATTTTGAAAAATTATGAAAAGACTCGTTACAAACAATTTCTTTATTTTACACAATGTTTTCCCAATTGTTTTTATGAGGGGTGTCCAATATTGTCATTGTGTCAGAATGGGTTATGGGACAAATGCTTATAAACTGAAAATTATTTGCATCATTTAAAACTCTTATATGACTGTACAAACCTCTTTCTCCTTTTCCTCAAGTTCTCTGGTTTTGAATTTCTTCTGAACTTCTTTGATCAATCTATGGGCAGTATTTAGGTTTGATGAAGGGGGAGATAACTCTCCTGGTTCTTTGGCATTGGAACTGCGATAGGTACTGAAAGTAAAGTGATATATCCATTCATTATCTAGATCTGGTATTGAATTTCTCCAGAAATTCCTTGACCAAATAGGCGTGATGGACTAGCTCTCCTAATTAACATATAGCTACAAATCCCTCTTTTTCATCCAGTTCTAGAAAAGAGCTCAAGACAATAATGAGGAAAATAAAGAAATTATTTATTTTATACAGTTTTTTTCACTTTCCACATTGTATTCTACCCAGGACAGCAATATTTAGAATTCTATGAACTTGAAATTGTCATCTTTCACATCTGTTTTACTTTTGGACCAGCCTAGACCAATGGCTAAAATTCTGCTTGGTACTTATCTGACACATATTAACCAATTTCACAATGACAAAATTTCATGCTGGTCCAAATTCAAGGCAAGTTGCAGATGTCATTTTTTGATTGATGAAATCTTTATTTTTTGTTTTTGAGGTTTAAAATAATGTGTATCAAGCAATTTCTTCTTTTGTCTACAATCAGCATTTTTCCCCTTCTTTGAACGGTCCCCATAAAATACCCATTCCAATTACCAAAAAGTGTCATTTTTTCCCCATATCAGAAGACAATTCCCAATTTACAAAACTTTTAGATCACAGCAAATAATAGTCTAGTAAAAACCATTGGTTAATCATGTAACTTCTTGGTTCAGTTTTAATCTAAATGATTCAAGAGGCAAAGGAACCTTTACATTGGAAGAAAATAATGCAAATAAATTGATTGTTTTCCAAAACCATGGTAAAAACATTTTTCCTAACTTTTGAGAAACAACGCATTTTTCTCAATATGCTCGGTTATTGACCCATTCCCAAAACTGTGAGAAAAAACATTGATAATGTTTTTCATAAGTTTTTGGGGGGGAGGGGGGAGGGGGGGGGGGGGTTAAATATTTTCACTGTGTGGTAATTGGTTAATGTATAAATTAAATTGAAGCACTTAGAAATATATAATAATTCTTACATTTCTTTTAAGAAGGTGGCATCGGGCTGTGGGAATATGCTTCCTTCATTCCTACCCAGGGCAGATCCAGGATGAAAGAAATTGATACGAAGATACGTATACTCTCCTTCAACAGACTGGCTTATGTTCTGAAAAAATCAAAAGTAAATGAATAAACGTACATAAATACTACACAGAAAATATTGCCATGATATATCCAATAACACAACCAAACAATTTAACATCAGGAAGCTAACAAGTCTTTTAACCCTTTCCTGTACAAAGATTAGGAGTCTGACGCGCTTACAACTGCGCTATGACGGCGGTCCACCACTTGTTTTAGACCATCTAGAATCTCTTCAAAATCAATATAAGATATCATAGTAAAGCCAATGATAATAGAAATTAAAAATGTCATCAGACGGTAATACCTACATACCAAAAACATGTATTTGAGTTATATTGAATGTATCAATGAGTTAAGTTTCAATAGATGTACATCTGTTAAACAATACATCCCGATTTTTCTGGAGAGAATATTACAAGAAGGAACCATCAATAACATTTTGCTTTCTCATGTGTATATTACAGACATAATGAGCGACTTCTGTAGTCTGAAATACCAACTGTTAAAATTGATTGATAAATACCAAAGTTATTGTTTCTTTATATTAAGAGATAATATCTTTATTGGGCTAAAAATTGTACTCGGGGCAGCTTGAAAACCATAGTAACGAGGTAATTGGTAATTCTGGGATGAAATGTGGATTTTACCCAATAGTTTACTGTTTTTATTATACATTATCATATTAGGGTTCCGGAAATTTGGAAATTTAAATCGATAATGCCCCCCCCCCCCCACGGCCGGCAAAAGCAGATACCACCACCCCATCCCCACCGGCATTACCCCCGTGTTTTTCACCTTTCCCGTAAAAGGTTTCATCATTCATTCTGTAGTGGCCTTCTTTTTCAAATATTCCCAAGACGATTATGATCTTCAACGAGTGGAAGATAGATGAAAACAACTGATTGATCTTACTTTTATTTTATTTTGTTTTTGAAAATTCGGCCGTGTATAAATTGCAATTGTAAGGCAGTCCACAAAATACCAATATATTGTAAAATTAGATAGACCAATGAATTATATTATCAAAATTTACGGGTTTTACGGAATATTTCTGTGACGCACGTAATTTTTTGGCACTTTTGTTAATCCCTTAATCTGCAGGTAACGTGAGAAACCCTTGGTTTCAAGTGAATTTTGATAGATGGTGGGCGAGTTTATCAATATTTCAACGAGAAATTTCATGATAATTTCGGACCGATTTTGGTGTAACTTTTAAGATTCCAATAGGTCTGGCAATTCAAAATTTGGTCAAGACTGGCAATTTATCGGATTTCCGCAGCCCTGTTTTGTATAGAGAAAAAAGAGTGACAGAAAGGAGAGAGGGAGATAGTGAGAGGGTGTTATCAAAAGAATAATTAAATTCCATTTTCCACTATAAATTAAGCCGCATTAGTTTTAAGCAGAAAATTCTGCCAGTCAGACCACAACTGGAGCTCCTTATTTAAATGATGCTGGTTTTCCCCGAACTCAAGACCCCCATTTTCCTTTAACTCAATGCTCTTAACTTGTATTTCTCAAGATTCTAAATAACTTTAAAGGAATCCATTGTTTTAGAGCATCCTAAGAGATTCAGATGCCCTTTAAATGGCGGCCATTCGATCTGCTTATCACCCAGAAAGTTCAGTACTGTATGCATCATGTTGAGTTAAAGGATGCAATTTTGAGAACACAGTCATGAATCACTCCAGGGAGTGATTATAAACAGTAGGGAAAACATTGTGCAAAATGAAAAAAATTCTTGTATCATTCAATTTCTTCATTTCCACAATGCTTTCTATCCAGAAAGTAGAAAAAACTAAAATTTCATCAAATAATTGTCTGCAACCACTTTCAATTCAGACCAGTCTTAAATTTTGCCATCTGATAGTGGGTTAAGATCTGCATGTCTCAAAGAAAATCACATGACAAATGATATATGTTTCAGTACCTTTACAGTAGATATGTGGAAAGGAACAGGTGCTCCGAAGATTGGTAATATGACTGTCTCATACTTTTTATCTGGAAAAGAAAATATCATACTGAACAGTAGTAAGAAGTATTGCATGGCACTTTCAACTCCCCTACTGTCCAATGAAATAATTTTTTCTCTTGAGTTTATCTGTATAAGTAGTCATATTTCACAACAAATCAGTGGACATGAAAGTAACTAAATTTTGATATATTTGCAAACTTGCACAACACTAGATGGTTGTCCCAGGACAACAGCTGTCAAGCCCACAAAGTTTTGTAGGTATCATGCTCCGGACAAGTGCAATTTTAGAGTTTGACCTTGAGCTTTGACCGTGAACTTGAAGCTATCAAAAAATTATTTCAAATAGCACATCTACTCATGATGGAGAATAATTGTGCCAATTCATTTTGAAATCGATCCATAATTGTAGGAGTAATTGTCCGGACAAACACAATTTTAAGTTGAGCTGTGACCTTGACATTAGAACTATCCCAACAAGAGCCGTTGGAGACGGACTATGCTCCCAAAATAAGGCTTTTGTGACAAAACTGTATGCCATTATTGGACAAAAATTTCTTATTGAATGCAACTATAGTTTGAGAGTTCAGTTCACAAGAAATTTGGAAGTTTGACAAACATTGAAGGAATCTGTTTTGATTCACACGCCTGATTCTAGTAAAATTCAGTATCATTATATCGTAAAGGGTTAAATATTTTACCTTGACTATCAAAGTTATCAATGAAAAATGTCTCCATACAAAAAACAAAGACTAACTTGAGTAGTCATGCAGAAACAATAGACAGATTTATTTTAGAGTAGGAAATATACAAAATGTAAAGCTACATGGCATTAAGCCCCCTTTTAGCATGGTAAAGTTCATTGGGTCAAAAATTGAAATAAACATTACCTAGGGCACTTAATAAACAACATTTATGTAAAGAAACAAGAAATTTTGGCAATTTGTAAAGAAGGTATATTGGCAAATTAATGACCTTGACAATCTGACCTTGAACAATGACCTTGAACTTAGTACCAACAGAGAGTCCATGTCATAAGCAATGCACATGCAAAATATGAAGGCTATATCAATTACCATTGTATACTTATGGGTGATGTTAAAGTTATTATTATTATTATTTTTTTTTTTTTTTTTGAAATTTTGACCTTGAGAAATGACCTTGACCCTGACAGATGACCTTGAACCTAATACCAACAGAAAGGTCATGTCATAAGCAATGCACATGTGAAATATGAAGGCTATATCACTAACCATTGTAAACTTATAGACAATGTTAAAGTTGAGAATTTCGAACTTTTGACCTAGAGAAATGACCTTGATCTTGACAGATGACCTTGAACTTAGTACCAACATAAAGATACTGTCACAAGCAATGCACATGAGAAATATGAAGACTGTATCTGTTACCAATCAAATGTTATGGCCAATATAAGTTTTAGCAGGACAAAAAGAGAGTTTACGTAAAGCTAATAACATTAAGGCCCCTTTTCCCATGACACATTTTTTTTAAACATAAATTTTCAATAGTTTAAGGTCAAGAGGATCTGATTTGCTACTCAAATATGAAATTTCAAAAAAATTCTGACAATTAGACTAGGAGAAATTGGTAAAAAACTAATTTTTACATTAAGGCCCCTTTTTCCATGACACAGCCTTGAATTGAAGAAATTAAAAAAGGTCTCTGGGAAATTTCCTAGGAAATTTATATATGAAGTTTCATGCAATTAGGCCCAGGGGTTCCGTAGATATGATGTCAGTCTAGACAAACACAATTTTATTGTTTGACCTTGAGCTGTGACCTTGACATTAGAACTATCCAAAAAATTATTTCCAATGGCACATCTACTCATGATGGAGAATAATTGTACCAATTCATTTTGAAATCAATCCATAATTGTAGAAGTAATTGTCCGGACAAACACAATTTTAGTGTTTGACCTTGAGCTGTGACCTTGACATTAGAACTATTCCAAAAAGTTCTTTCAAATGGCACATCTACTCATGATGTAGAATAATTGTGCCAAGTTATTTTGAAATCAATCAATAAATGTAGGAGTAATTGTCCAGACAAATTTGGACGGACAGACAGACTAACCCCCATACACTTTCTTGTCATAGTGACAACTATATCTCGCTCACCACAAGCAGACTCGACAAAAAAATCAGCTCAATATCTACAAACAGTGGCCCTAGGGCTCCAGTTCCTAGAAACAAGAGGGCCATTGGTGCTCACCTGAAGTAAGGATCTTTTTCCTCAAGGCTCAAAGCAAACTGGGTCTTATAAAGACTTAATTTCAGATTTAACATGTTGCCATCACAAAAGCTTTCAAAACATTTTGCAAATTTTTAAGAGGGTCTCCTAAAGAGTATTCCTGCCAAATTTGTTTTGAATTTGCCCATTGGTTTGGGAGGGGTTTTCAGTTTAAGAATTCTTCTTTATTCCTACGTAGACCAAACCCTCCTTTGGCTCAACCCAAAGGGACCCAATTATAATGATTTTTAGACATTTCTTATTGAATTTTAACCCTTGTCATGCTGAGTTAAAATCTTGTGAGGAATTACTTAGTAAATCAAAGGATTGACAGAACTGGAAGGTCTGAATGATGGTCAATATTTCTTTTGAAAATTGATTATTTAAACAACTGTGGTTGAAGAGGGGCAAGCAAGTATAGACCAAGATCAGACTGCACTTATGTGCAGGCTGATCTTTGTCTATACCTCCTGCCACAGCAGGAATATTCTGGGTTCAGTATGACAAGGGTTAATTAGACCCCTTTTCCTGTGTTTCTTGATGGATCAAATCCAATTAAAAGGAACAATCCTTGTGATAATGCAATCATTCTGAGAAAGTTTGAAGCAAATCCAATGAAAACTGTGGGTTCTAAAGTGTTAACAAGGAAAAGATAATGAACCACTTGATGGACGGACCCATGGACGGAAAAACACCATCTCTTTAGCTCCTCTGGCCTTGCCAGTAGAGCTAATAATGGGGAGTTTCTTTCAGAAATAATTTATGAATGACATTGTACCCTAAAAAATATGAGCTCTACAAGCACATAACATGTAATGACTTGATAGTTTGGGAGAAAAAAAATTAGAGCATAAATAAAACCTTATCAAAGTTAGAGATCTAAGAGGCCTTTTGCTGTCTTTGATTGAATATTACGGTTGTCAAACTAATATTCAGTTGACCAATGAAATAACTCACTTAGACCAGAAGCGAATTTTGAACTCCGAATTGTACATATTTTTTTTAAGCTTTCTTTCTGTTTTGGTGACTTAAAACAGGTATTTACAGGTTATTCAGCTGTAGTTATGACGTTAAGGTTGCCAACCAACCATTCTACTTTTTTGTTATATGCTACTGGCAAGAATCAATGGGTTGGAGCCAAGGGTGTAAGTAGGCAGGGCCATGGATAGGTCAATTTCAACATACCAACAAATAACTTGAGTTCTTTCACTTCTGACTCATTTGGTAAATGGGAGATGGATTTATATGACACATTGGACTTCCTCATCCTGAAATGGAATTTCAATGATTTGTTTTAACCCATTAATAGACGAGAAAATTTTAGAATGATCCAGATTCAAAGACAATGCAGATGACAAATTTCAGCTGATGAATTTTTCTTTTTCTTACTTTTGGGGTAGAATTTTGTGGATAATGAAAAAAAAATTGCTTGTTATTTTCTCTAAAGCTTTTATCCTTTTCCATTATGGGTTAAACACTTATTATAAACAAATAATTCATTTAGACTTGAAGTGAGCTCTATACTTCAACATTGGCAACTTATATGTATTCAAGCTGTAGTTATGTAGTGAAAGTTTCCAACCAACCATTCTACTTTTTTTGTTACAGGTTACTGACTGTAAATTTTTCGAAATAACACTATTGATATCTAAGCAGAAATTCCTGTGAAAGTTCAGTGTGAGGGGCCAGTGAGCTGTCAATTACCTTGACTACTAGCCATGACCTTGCAGGATAACCTTGACATTGTTGTTAGTAGATATATCTGACAGGTAACTTCATTCAAAACATAAACAATATACCTTCAATAGTTTCATAAAGAGAAGAAGATGTGTTTCTGAAACACTATGGTTTGAGTTTACAACTTACAGACTGATTGACAGACAGACAGACAGACATTGGTAGAACAATATGCCCCCTGACCTATCAATGTGGGAGCATGAAAGGTTGTTTAGGTGGGAGGACAGACAGAAAACATTAGCCCCCAGATTTTTTTGGTGCATTCTACTACACTTTTCTTTTTCATTTATTTATTCAATTGAGCTTATCATTACAAGTAAAAATTCATCCCAAGTACTTTATAATAAGTATCAAGCCATAGATACATAATAATACTAAATAAGTCAAGATTTTCTTCAATTTTGAGTTTGACAAAACTTTCTATTCAATAGCTGAAGGTTTGAACTCACTTCTTTTCATCCCCTCCTATCTTTTTGCCTTGAAGTCTCTCTTTAGCCTCCTGGTTTAACCTTTCAGCCAACTCCTTCTGATGTTTGATCCTTTTTTCTTCAGCTGTTGCATCAGGCTACAAAAAGAAACAGGGATCTATGCTAACAATGTCCCTTGACCCCGAGGAAAATTGGAAGAGATCCCAGCAATTCCAGGCAAGAGATCTATTAGAATCCTCCAATAATTGTCAAGCACAGTAGATCTGATTGTATGAACTAATGCTCCTGATCTTTTTTTAAGATCATAAATTTGTAGGTTTAATTGCCAATTAACCTGTTCTTCCTTCAGGTGATGCACTTTTATACATCTTTAAATATATGAAATTATCGATTAATTTATATAATTTTCAATAGTACACAAGATTCATCGTTGAAAATCAGATGACTCAAAATATCCTGTTTTGAACGTTAGAAATTTCTTGCAAAATGGGGGATCATGTTGATCCCCTTGCAAGAAATTTCTAAGGATCAAAATAGGATATTATCTGATTCCTGAGGGTCAAAATCCTAGTTAACAAGTCAAACATGAGCCCTGCGTTCTTTATTGATTTTCTACTGAAATAGGTTGAGAATTCTTCATACTAATATATTGCTTTGTAGATCAATGTTCTAATTTGAAAATACAAACATGTTTTGCTTGATAAAAGCAATTTTTCCCCAAAGAAATTACATAAAAGTGTATACTCCATCCAGGGTTTTTATGTAGTTTACAACATTACATCTCATGGACCCCTATTTTCTAAAAGCTTACTAAAACCCTGCATGGTAGGTCAAACATGTATTAAGATTGTTGAGTATTAATAAACTAATCTAATTTGCTGGCCAAGGTGCAATATATACCAAGGCAAAATAATGTCTAACAATTCTAAGCTACAATTCTGCTCTTTAAAGATATCTCTTCAAAATCTTGAATATGACATTGCATCTAAAAGTACAATCCATGATTATCATTTTTATCATTTTCTTACATTTATTAAGATGGCAAATGATAAAGAGCAGGTTAGAAAATGAGTACCAGACCCCTGCAATTTCAGCTTGGACCCCTGTTCATTACAAGCTTGGTAACACCTTGCTCATCTTTGCAAAATTTGTATGGGGTTTAATCACTTTAAAATCATAAGTTTACATCAAGATGACATTAACTTAATTAAGAGTTTCATGGTTATCATTAGAAATAGTGCAGGGCTCTGAAATGCTTTGGCAAGACATACCCATGCCACCACAGGCTTTGCCAGGTTTCAAACCAAAGACCTTCAATACCTCTCTGTTCACAAGTCTCCGTTCAAACCTCTAAGCCATACAGGACCTAATTATCTTTACTCAAAGTGTTATAGAATGAGGTGTCCATTCCCAAGCGACAACATTTTAGACTGGTCAAAATTGAAAGAGGTTGCAGACAACAAAACAAAGTCGGTTAAAATTGAAAAGTTAGGGGATGAGAGATAGAAAACATTGTGAGAAAAGGAGAATTTGCTTGTTACAAGCAATTTCTCTTTACTCATTATGTTTTCCATAAGTATTTTCTCTTCAGCCAATAAAAAATAGGATTGTGTGGGAATGGGTTAAATAACTAGTGTGTACCCTGGTCCTATTTTCAAGGACAGCTGTTCTACGTCCGCGCCCAAGTAACTCATCAGATTCAGGCTTTTCTTCTTCTTCTTCTTCCTCCTCTTCATCTTCGTCTTTCAGAAATATTCCAACGTTCTTCATCTTTTTCTTTGAATTTGTCAACACAGAACCTGGGGCATCCTCGTTCACCAGTACAGTATCGCCAATAAAGAGAGCGTATGTCTTCCCCTTGTTGTCAGAACTGTCAGAATTTTTTAGTTCCGAGAAGCCAACGTTAATATTGAATACCATACCTGAAAAATGAGATACAGAAATGAAAACAAGATTAAAAAGTCTGATATTTTGCTTTTTCTCCTTTAATCCAAGGTATAGATTTGATCCCACAATATAGCGCTACATTCCAGAGTACGGTAATTCTTCAAAGTATTTTGGTAGAAGGTCAATAGGCATTGATACATGCCAAAAATCATCGTTTTAGGCCTAATGGTTTAGTAGGAGAAAATTTTCAAAAATATTCTTTATTCCTTTGTAAGGTAAGGAATCACAAAGAAAAGGGCTAATTTTCAGAGCACAGTCATTGTTTGAAGTATTTTGGTAAAGGGTCAATAGATGATGATTTATACCAACTATCAAAGTTCTAGGCCTTATTGTCTAGGAGAAGATTTTTTCATTTGGTTGCCATGGAGAAGAAGACTTTTAAAAGATTTCCTTCTTTATTCCTATGTTAAATCAGGGATCGTATAGAAAAGAGCTAATTTTCAGAGTATGGTAATTCTTTGAAGTATTTTGGTAGAGGGTCAATAGATGATGATATATACCAAAATTACAAAGCTCTAGGCCTTATGGTTTTGGAGAAGAATATTTTTTCATTTGGTTGCCGTGGCAACCAAAGTTCTTCATAGATTTAAATTCTTTGAAGTACTTTGAAAGAGCATGACCTAAGGATCTTTTATGAGGAGAAGATTTTCTTATAAATTGTGCATGGTCGGACGGACAGATGGACGGAAGCTGAACGATGACTGATGACAATAGCTAACCCACAGCACTTTGTGAGCTCCGGTTAGGTAAAATAATACTGTCTTAACATTTCTCTCAAAGGGGTCTTGTCTGCAACTTCTTTGAATCTGGACCATGGTAAACCTTTGTTGTCCAGTAAGTAGGTTACCAATTACCAGAAAACAAAATTTTAAACTGGTCCAAATTTTAAAAAGTTGCAGACAGCAGGTTCAGGTAATGAAATTTTCCAAAATCTTTGTCTTTTGGGGTAGAAATATTGTTTGAAAAGAAAAAAATTCTTGTTTCATTTTCCTATATGATTTCCAAAAAAGCAGGCTTGTGTGGGAATGGCTTAAACAAAGATCAGACTTCAGAAGTGAGCATATATTATGTAGTTTCATACTCATATCAAAACTGATATCAACTTACAAAACAAATATCGATGGCTTAGAGCAAAATCATAGTATGGCTCTATACATTGTATAGAGCCATACTATGTTTTTGCTCTAAGCCGTCGATATGGTGTTACAAACCCTGATTTACCTAAAACTGTTTTACAAGTAGCCATTCTCACCTTTTCTTATCTTTAAATTTGATTTTCCTGTTATCAGCATGGAACCTTCTCTGAATTCTATACCCATTGCAAAACCAAAGTTCTTTGTCATTTTCTCAACAAGGTCAGATCGTTTTGATTTTACAAAACTAATAGCAGCATCATAGACTTCATTCAACTTGGTATCTGAAAAACAGGAATGTCTTTTTATATGATCAGTTTTGTAAGATTTGTTTAAACAATGAAACTCTTTAAAGAGGCCTATGGACCATTCCCCTCCCGAACAAATTAAATTAAAATATTTATGACATTTTTTTAAAGTGTTATTAAAACTACTTGAGATTCCTCAATCAAAGGGCACATGATCAATTAGATATCGAGACAAATTTATCAATGTTCTAATGAATAAAAAGCGATTTAAAGAGCTTATTTCTAAATTTGCACACATACACATATATACTAATAACAAAATTATAGACTAATTTGAATCCAACTTGTCTTCCAAGTAATGTCTTCATTTCCCCAAATATTTTCCAAGCTTCAGGAGCATAAAAAAGAGTAAACATGTTGGTATGGATTAAAGATGTGGTCTCCGATATTTTGACATCTTATCCCTAACAGGTTTTTGTTTTAGGTTGTCAAGATTAGTGTGGGTATCTTTAATTGACAAATTGCGGCTGTCAATCCAATAATCAGTCGACCAATGAAATCATTTAATTAGACTGAAAGTTCAGTTTGAACTCTTGGCATTGGCCGCAATTTTGGTGAATCATTATTGTTGGTTATTCAAACTGTAGTTATGAAGTTGAGGTCGCCAACCAACCATTCTCCTCATTTGTAACATGCCATTAATTTTGCACACCAAAAAATTATAAAAATTTGATGCGGGACTTCCAGTCCAGGTCAATGGACGGGGCTAAAGGAGTCAGCAGGCAGGGTCAGCTATTGGTCAATTTCTCTTCAAACCCTATGTAGAGGATACTCATGGAAATTGTCTTGAGGGGCCATTCCAAAGAATATCCATAACATAGTGTACAATGTACAAATAATAATTTTCATATTTTGAAAATTTAAATCATTAACTCTATGTGAAATTCAGTGTTACTAAAATGAAAATTGACCAATCAATGGCCCTGCCGATTTAATCTTGATCCCCGGCCATGGACTCCAACAGCAAATACCGCTTTCATTCTAAACAGTGCTAAATTGCAAAATTCATAGCAAGTAGCATGTCACGAAAAACACAAAGTTTATTTGGCAACCTAAGTGTTCTACCTAAAGCTTGAATAATCAGTAGTTATGACATTTAAGATTCAAACCAACAAAAATGCTTCACATAAATGGTGAAGTTCAATTGATTGATTGAATGGTGTTTAACGCCACTTTTTCAGTATTTCAGTCATATTGTGGCAGCTGGAACACCTAACAATGGATTCCTGGTATTTCTCACACCAGTACTACCACTACATCCTTTCCTAGCCCCCAGTCGCTGGATCACAGATCAGATGAACAGATCTTCATTATGGCAGTGTGACAGTGATATCAGCAATATTAGTTAGCAAAATTTAATGTTGAAGAATTACATCCTTGCTATCCCTCTTAGGTTTACTATTAATCACAGTGAAGTTCAAAGTTAAATTCCAGTCTAAATGATTGATTTCATTGGTTGACTGATTATTTGATTAATTGCCTTAATTGGTCAATCGCTGGATTACTATTGATTGATTGAATGGTGTTTAACGCCACTGTTAACAGTATTTCAGTCATATTGGGTGACTGGAACACCTAACAATGGATTCCTGGTATTTCTCACACCAGTACTACCACTACATCCTTTCCTAGCCGCCTGTTGCTGGATCACACATCAGATGAACAGATCTTCATTATGGCAGTGTGACAGTGATATTAGCAAATTTAATGTTGAAGAACATGAAGTATAATAAAATTTGTTGGTAAACGTCATGTTTAAGACCTGAAAACAATTAAAATGTTTATAAATCTAATTATGACAATAAAGATATAAGTAATTTTACCTATCAAACCACTTACAAAATAAATTTGTAATTTAATGTCATTGATATATAGACTAATGACCAAGTTTAATTTCGTTTCATCTCATCTTAACACTTGGTCACATCTTACTTTAGCTTTCTTAGTTGTTAGAGGTAGGTTAACCCATTTGTAGACAAAATTTAAGACTGGTCAAAAAGTAAAGTGGTTGCAGATGACATATTGAAGTTCATTTAAAAAATCTCCCCCTTTCTGGGTACAAAACAATGTTGAAAATGCAGAAATTGCTTGTGACAAGCAATTTCTACATTTTCCACATTGTTTTCCTGAACCTTTTTCTCTAGGGGCGTCAAAAAGAAGGATTGTGTGATAAGGGTTAAACGCTCAATTACAGTGAGCAGATGACAGTTTAGTAATCTATTATTTGATTGGTCAATCCATATATTGATTGGCAATGGTGGTCCGTCCTTTAATAAAGGTTAACACCTACTATGTTGTAGTTTTTTCAGTATGGTCTCCTCCACCTCCAATAAGAACTCGTAATCTTTCTGCATCTGATCTGTAGGATCCACCATCATTGTTCTAACTATATTAGAACAGTAAGATTTGTACTTTAGCCCAATACAGCAGATGATGGTCCCAAAATGAAGGTTCTCATCAGAACTGAAAGGAAGAAACTTTTTTATTGAGATAGAGGAGATAATGTTTAACCAATTACCAAACAACAAAAATTAGACTGTTCCAAATTGAAAGATGTTGCAGATGAAATCTGTGTCTAGAGGCCAATATTATTGCCAGAAAAGCATGTGCAAAGTTTCAGAGCAATAGCATTAGTAGAAACTGAGATATTACACTTGCATGTAAGGTTTAACCAAAGCACTATACTGACGCCAATGCTCAGGTGACCGGAATAGCCCCCCCCCCCCCTCTATTCTTCATACAGTCATGATAAAAATGACCCCATAGTTTCGCTGGTAATGTGTCATAATTACTGTTTTAAAAGAAATCCTAGCCAAAATATTTGGTACCAAATCGTTTAGATACTCACAAGCAGTGCAACCCTGTCCGTCAAAAAAATTTGATAGATCATTTTGTAGAAAGTTTGACATCAATCATATTTAGTTATTTATGTGGATTACTTTCAAGACTATATTGTGAGACCCCAGACTCACCTGACAGTAGAAAATTTGAGACTGTAAGTTCCCCCACTCTGTATAATGGCTGGATAACACATATCTAGCTGGGTCGCATCCAGCCCAGCAGTGTATTTCTTGTTCTTTAAGGCAGCTTCAACACCATCAGCTAGTTTGGAGTGTTTCACTTTCTGCAACAATTAAACACTAAATATGTAATCTTGGCTGTTCCACAACAGCATCAGTAACAACAAGAAATATGCAAGTCAAAATGCACTGAGTATACCCTCTGCATGGATTACAAATTCTCCCTTAATCCTTTCCCGTTCAAAAAAAGGGATCTTACGTTCCTGTGATTTTATACTCAAGAAAACATTGTGGAAAAAGAAGAAATTGCTTGTAACAAGCAGTTTCTCCTTTTAAAATATTTTAAGTCAGTTTTATGAATAGTTGCTGAGAAAAATGAAACAAAAATAGACCACTAAACTAGGCAATGTATAAAATTTTTCGAAGGTGTAAAATAAGAAGTGGATAAATTATGTACCTAAATTAAGTAAAAGGCATGAAAACTCCTTAATGAACCTCCACACCAAGTTTCAAATCAATGCTACGAATAAATGTTGAGAAAATTGCAATGAAAATATACCATTTTGCCCTCAATGTCAGAATATATCCAAAGTCGTAAAACAGGAAATAGTTAACTTGTGGGCCTGGATTTGGTAAGCACCATGTAGGACCCCTAGACAAACCTCAACACCAAGCTTCCAGTCAATGCTATGAATAGTTGCTGAGAAAAGTGTGATGAAAATATTGGTCACAGACGGACGGTTGGACAAGGCTAAACTTTATACCCCACTATTCTCTGAAGCGGGGATAATAATTATAGTTGGTACAAATCTTTGCCTGTAACAATATTCCTTTACAACACAACATGTGTGGATGAATTTTGTTTCTGTGTCAGGCATGTCAATAGAACAAAATGAACGTTTAACAGCAACAATGGTTGACATTTATGTGAATTGGTGTTTGTTTGGAGACTGGAAAGTTGTAACTTCACCTAATTAAAGCTATAATTATCTTTTGGTCGTCAACTCAACCATTGCATATTTTGTTACATGTTACTGGCAATAAATTTCGCAAAAAAGGCAGTGTGAAATCTAATTACCTAATCCCTGGCCCTGCCCACTTAGTACTTTGGTCCTGCCCATTGCTTCCTACAGGAAGTTCCACTTTAATTCAAAACAGCATTATTTTTCAAATACATGGCCAGAAGGATGTAACAAAAAAGTAGAATGGTTAGTTAGTAACCTAAACGTTGTAATAAGTTGTAACTACAATGTTTAAGTCACCAAGCCAATTTAATGCTTCACATAAATGGCAGCCAATATTGGAGTTCAAAGTTAACTACAAGCCTAAATGAATCATTTCATTGGTGGTCATTTCTCCTTCTTGATTGACAATTGGTCAATTGGAACTTCCTGTCCAGAGATCAGTGGGCGTGGCCAGTGGTCTGTTAACCCTTTCCCATAAAACAAAATTTTAGACTGCTCCAATTTAGAAGAGGCTTCAGACTACAAATCAAAGTGCATTTACATTAAAAAATAACATCTGTAAAGGATAGAAAACATTGTAGGGAAAGAGTAACAGGCAATTTCTTCTTTCACTGCAATGTTTTCTGCAATACAAAACCTATGGGTCGTGGAAACAAGTAACAAGGGTTAATTATAAATCTTAGTATATCTTAGTATACCTTATCTGCATCTATAACTTCCATAATTTGTTCCTTCAAATATTTAGAGAAGACATCACAAGTGGCTGTGCAGGCTTTCTGTATTGTTCTGAGCTCAATATCATCTTTTACTGACATAACATACGCCATCGGTGCACTTACGTCCACCTAAAAATTTAATGAATTTGGAAATTAACATTTCAATCATGTGTCATTAAAGACCAAAACGATATTCAAGATACGAAATAAGGCATAATTAACCCATTCCAACATATTAACCAGGGTTTTCCCTCGACTTTCATAACAGGGGGTCATTTCGCCACATTATTACCCCTATCAAATAAGATAAAGAAGGCTGTCTAGCTATTTTGGGGGTCATTTCTGAAAAATGGGGGTCCAAATTCAATGTAGGAGAGAGTCATGGAAAACCCTGTATTAACGCATTAAACGGCCCTTAATATGCAAGCTTTGAAAAACATAGTGGAAAATGAAGAAATTGCTTGTTACAAGCAATTTCTTCATTATCCACAATGTTTTCTACCCTATCAGAAAAAGATTTTGAAGATTTCATCAACTTTGAATTATTATCTGCCACTACTTTGAATTCAGACTGGTCTAAAATTTCATCATGTGGAAATGGGTTAAAACAATAAAGTTACAGAGTTGATAATATGTTTCTTCCATCTCAACTTTTTATAGGCAACGGTAGAGAGCTTTGTCCAATATTAAAAGAAGTCACAATTTACTTTTGTGAGCAATTTTTATTTAAAAGTACTATACCTTACAGGAGACTAGGCAATCCATTGAGCTCCAATTTATTTAACACATTAACAGAAGACTTATTATTAGATTGGTCCAAATTCAGTGAAGTTGGTGATGACAATTTCTAGCTTTTGGAAGTTTAAAAATCTGTGTCATTTGTGGTAGAAAACAGTAGATAATGAAGAAAAGTAGTTTCTTCATACTTTAAATGTTTTCAAAAGTTCTTTCTTACTTGGGGTCCAAAAGAGGGAGCTTGTGTGGAAATTGGTAAGAAAATGGGATAGATCTATATTGAATTTCCATTTACAAAGTGGCAAACTTATGTACCTTTTCAAAGGCTGATCCTTTTAAGGCTGATCTCCAGGCATCCATGAACTCACTTGGAAATTTATCTTTTGCAAATTCACCCACTGTTTTGCCCTAGAAAGCAGACAGATAGACAGTCAACTATTAATTTTTTTTTCATTTTCTATTATGAAGAAAACTGAAAAGTGCTTTTTTGTTTTATCTATCTCAATAAAAGTTGTATAATTAGTTGTATAATTAGTAAAGTAATATATTTTATTTGTGTGCAGGGGTTGAAATTAACTTGTTTTGCAGCTTACAAGCAAATTTAAGTGCCTACATTTCCAACTTGCTAAATGCAAGTTGCTACTAGCAAAATAAAACAGTACACTTTTCTTTATAATTCATTACAAAGAAATGTTAATCTTTTTTTGCTAATGATTAAGTCAAAGGCTTTTAGCAGATTTTTGTCAACCAATAACTGACCTTGGGATTGGTAGGGCAGGAATTTTTGCATCATATGACTGGTTACCTAATTCCTCTAAGGCAGACTGGGCCTATTTAAATGCTGTTTTACCAAAAAATGTTATTTTTTCATCAATGATTTTTATTGGCGGTGAAATCATCTGTCAAATTAGTTGAATCACTTTTGATTTCTAGACGCTTGCATTATAGACAAAACTGACTATGGCAAGCGTCTTTCAGATAACAGGTGAATATAATTTTCATTGCTGATCAAGACTTTTTATGATACAATATTTTTGAACTCGCAAAAAATGCAACAGGTAAGTATTTTCAAACTCACAATTTCCGATTTTCACTCGCATTTTTCGAGTTAGAAAGTACTAATTTCAACCCCTGAGAGTGATCCAAGACAGGAACTTTGCATTCCAAATCAATTTATCTTCATAAGTAATGTAACATTATGTTTAAGTAAATAGTAAAATTGGTAACACTTTCTAATGTCAAGCAATTGACCTATCGCTGACCAAGCCAACTTACTCCATTTGCAATGCCCATCAACTTCAACAAGAAGTCCAGCTTCCATTTTAAGCGGTGTTATTTTGCAAAAATTATGGTAGTAGCATATAACAAAAAGGCAGAATAGTTGGTTGGCAACCAAAAGGCTGCAGTTACAACATTTAACCCATTCCCACTCCGTGACGCTTTTAGACGCCACAAGAAAAAAACTTTAAAAAACATTGTGACAAATGAAGAAATTGCTTGTTAATAGCAATTTCTTCATTTTCCACAATGTTTTTTACCAAGAGAGTTGAAAAAATCCGAAATTCCATTCACTTTTAATTGTCGTCTGCAACTTTTTTCAATTTAGGCCAGTCTAAAATTTGGCCGTCTGTGGTAATGGATTAAGTCACCAAACTAATAAAGAAGAAGGCCAAATACTAAATGGGTCAGGAGAAGACCTCCTTTAAAATTCAACTAAAATTCAACTTATGTTGCCATGACAACAAGTGCTTTCAACATATTTCAAATCTTTTAGTAATTATCAAAAGGGGGCAACCTACGGTAAATTTCTGTCAAGTTTGGTTAAAAATTGGCCAAATAGTTTTGAAAGAGTTGCCATCTTTATTTCTATTTAAGACCAATCACCCTGTGGCTCTGAAATTTTAACAATTTTGAAAGGTCTGATGCTTCATGCAAAAATCAAGATTCATCAACTTCTGGGCCAGGAGATATTTTTCTTTTTTTTTAAATTTTACTCTTGTCATAGTAAGCCGAGTTTTCAACTGATTTAAATTCTTTGGATGAAATTTTCCCAGTGGTTTGGGAGGAAATGTCATTTTAAAAATCCTTCTTTATTTCTATATCAGCCTGTGGGGACTCGAGATTGATGATTTTAGTAATTCTGAAAGAGGTCAATGTACTGATGATTCATGCAAAATATCAAGACTCTACACCTTCTGGGTCTGAAGGAGATAAATTTATAGATTTTTTTTAGATTTCAGTTTTGTTTCCATGGCAACCAGAGTTTTCAATGGATTGAAATTCTTTTAGCAATTTTAAAAGGGCAGGGATCATTCTGTTTCAGCACATTTATGATGAAAATGTTCCATTTGTTAAGAAATTATGAGGGATTTCAAATTCTGAAGAGATTTTTTCAGAAATGATACTTTTTTCAAACGACATATGCAAAACCTCTTGAACGTAGGCTTACATCATATTTTCACGAGAATTTTCAAAAATGATATAATTTTTATTAAGCAGGGCATAATAGATTCTCTTTCACTGGAATGAAGCATTCTTCTTGTTGTTAACAAAAGGGTGTATAAATTGACACAATAATCAATTTACCATAACGTTAAAGGTATTGATATATAATGCTTTTCAGCATTTCGAAAGAAAAGTTCACAAAACTGAAAATTTATGAATTGAAGCACATAAATATTGTCAAAAATCATTTGAAAGCCACCTCTCAAGATACTGATTCAATAACTACTTTCTATTATATGAGAGAAAGCAATGTTGGAAAAAAGGCTAAATTGGCATTCAGTATACTAGCTATATGAAGGCTTTTGGGTGCAAAAAGGGCTGCTATTGCCATTTTTTTACCAAAAGATGAAATGTGACCTTGATAGTTATGTCATTTGATATCTTTAAATCTCAACATTAATGACAATGCATTTCAATTTTTGAAATTCACACAGTATCAAACGCAACCACCATAGCTACGATAAACTGAAAGAGGGCTACGATATCGCAGCTACAACCTCCCGTGTAACTGAAGCCACTATCTATTAAACTTCGACTAGTTTCGTCTACCAAATTTGTCTACCAAAACACGGAATGCAAGAATTAGTTTCAATTCAGATAAAGCAATGCTATTTCCAGAATTTAAATCAGAGAATCTGGCTATTTTGCGGCCCAAAATGATCCATGAAAGGACACCACCTCCAGAACATTTCTGCCAAATTTAGTTGAAATTGGCCCCATGGTTTTGGAGGAGATGTTGTTTTGAAAATCCTTCTTTATTTCTAAATAAGCCCCATCCTCCTGGGGCTCCAGGCCCTGAGGACCCGAGGTTGATGACTTCAGCAATTCTGAAAGAGGTCAATGTACTGAAGCTTCAAGCAAAATATCAAGACTCTACGCCTTCTGGCCCAGTGGTTTGGGAGGAGATATTTTAAGATTGTTGACACATCATGGACAACCAACGATGGACACCCCGCACCAGACGCCGGACAGAGGACAATCAAAATACCTCACTATGAGCAATTCCTGCTCAGGTGAGCTAGTTATCTGATTGACAGCCGCAATAAGTCAATTTCAACAAAGACTTGTAATACAATATTTGGGAATTCTTCCTACATTCTGCACAAGTGAACTTTGAACAATCATCGTCCAACATTTATGCTTGGCTTGCAATTAAAATATCATAATTACAGGTTAAAGAAGCTGTAGTTATGACGCTTAGGTGGCCAACCAACTTTTTTTCCTGCCATATATTTTACACAAACTTGAACTTCCTGTTGAAGTCAATGAGCTGGGATAGCAGTCAATGGATGGGGCCAGCGGTCTTATGATTCTTCTTTAGGACCCACCTTCTCCAACAAATATCAATTTTAGAAGATCAGTAAGAAAGACTGATAAGCTTTAACAACATATTCTCCTTTAGTGAATCTTGAACTGAAATTGCTAGTTGTTTAGTGACTTAAAATCTACAATTCATTTACACTGAACACCTTACATTTTTGCTTTTCTTCACAGCTTCAACAAGTCTATTGAAATTCCCTTTGTCTTTGTCTCCCTGAAAATCAACAAAGAATAGAAATAACATTTCAATCAGATTAACATTGATAAACTCAGCACTGAAGAAAGAAACTAAATAACTTCACCTTTCCTCAAAATGTTTTCTACAAATACAATATACTTTTTCTTTCTTTCTAAATTGAAACAGTGTGATGAAATGATGGTCTTGATTTTTGTTACTTATCTGAGACTTCAGATATTGTATTTTGGATGGTTATAAATCCTTTCAATATTCATAACTCAGTAAAACAAGACAAATAAACTATATTTGGTGCTACAGAGCATTAATAATGTAAATATGCCTTTCAGTAAAATACATTGGCATCCATGGACCTTTTTCATCGCCAGTGTTTTTGCCAGATTTGATATTTTAATTTGGTGACAACAGCGATCATTAACAAAGGCTCTGAAAATAGATCTCAAAGGAAGTAAATTTTGTGGTTCAGGAAGCAAATGCTGATTTTCAAGCATTTCTTCATTAACAACAATAATATGTCGAAATTAATCTCTTCTCTTTTTTGCGCACAAGTTCCACTGCTCTCATTAAGGACCAATTTCAGGAATCTTTAAAATTCCTTTGGGAAATTTTTAAAATTCAAAGTTTCAATTTCAGGAAGTTTTCACAAAATTAAAGAATTTTTTTCATAAATCCCCTTCCCAACCATACTACCCCCCCCCACAAAATAAAAAAATAAATTAAGGGAAAATAAATAGGTAAAGCATGCAAAACATTCTTTTTCACCCTTTACTTATAGTCCATAAATTTCATGTCCCTTTAATGAGAAAATATTGTGGTAAAAAGAGATTGTTACTTGCATTTATTTCTCCTTTTCCCTCATTGCTACCTTTTGAATGACCTTTCGCATTTTCATTGTCCATTTACTAGTGGGCACGTAATGACATTTGGTAAATTTTGTTAGCAAATCTTTAAAATTTGGACAAATTTCTGATCTGCAGAATGGGGGAAATGATTTATTTCAACTGACTGGTCGAGAGTTAAGGGTACGCCAAAAATAAGACTAGGCTATTTTCCAACTGTCTCTGTTCTCATCACAGAAATACAAGTACATACAACAAGAATATCACTTATGTAAATTAAAGTAACAGTACAGATAGTAATGAAACTTTTGGCAGAGTTGTATTTCATATGATTTGTTGGGGAGAGTATAAAACATACTTTAGATTGAAAAACCTTTTAAAATGTGACCAAAGAAAAATGTCTGAATGAATTCAGGACATTTTTCTCTAATCCAAATCATTCAGGGCTCTGCAGACTCCCAGAATTTGGGGAGAAGTCACTTCTCACTAGTCTGAGAATTGGGAGAAGTTTTTCAAAATGGGGAGAAGTGGTGAGACTTTCAGGAGAAGTGGATCTGTTAAAATTAAGTTTTTGCGCATATTCCTCATTTCTATCAGAAAATAAAATAGCTTTACAACCAAGTAGTTGCATTTTATATTATGTATCATGCAATAAACATAGAAAATACTGCTTATCCTTTCAGTCCTCAATAAAGATCTTATTCCTGTGAAAAAATACTTTTGTATTTTTCTTTTTTTTGTTTTAGAATTCAAGAGTTTGATTCTGAATTATTTTTTTTTAATATTTCATAATAGATTCATATATGATAAGCAAAGTCAACTAATAAAAAAAAATGCAAATAGTGTATAGGCAGTCTGAATGAAATGAGTAGTGTTTCTATTTGAAGCAGAAAGTGAGAAAAGACTTTATTGTAACAACATGTATTTAATCAAACTATTACCAGAAGAAAAAAATCAGACTGGTACAAATTAAAAGAAGCTAAATAAGACATTTCACAGTGAGCTTAAATAAGAATGAAGGTGCCAGGGTGGAAACATGTGGGGAAAGGATAAATTGCTTGCTGCAAACATTTCCTCCTTTTTCCACAGTTTCCCATTCAAGATGTCAAAATGGGGGATTGTGTGGTAATGAGTTAAAGTCTGTGCACTTTACCTGATAACATATAAATGGATAAAAATTGTCATTAATTGGTCAAAAACGGTCCTCTGTGATTAAGTCAGTTATAGTGTGTAAAGGGTAAGGGTTACTGCTCAGTACCAGACTCTGTACATGCAGAGGTTTAAAGTTAACACAGGATAATTTGCTTCATTTTAAAGGATTACATGTTACATGTTATTTAAAGGAATTATTACCAACACAAGTAAGTGAAATTTAGTTTTTGGATAGAATGTATAATAACAAAAATCTCAGGAAAAGACCGTAGAAGCCTTCAAATTGTTTGCCATAATTTTCTTCACTTGTTACAATTAAAGCAGATAACTCAAATTGAAGGATTCTAAAGAAAAATTAATTTACTCATCGTAGATTTTTGGCAGAATTATTTTTCATCAAGGTTTCAAATTTTTAAAAATATTTTGACTTCTGGTAAATGACACGGCGTCCGTAAATGTCGGCCATTTTTCTCATTATGTGAAAGTAAGTAACAAATCTCGTAGACTGATGATAACTTAATTTACAGAAATATTTAAAACTTAAGAAGGTAAAGGATTTTAAATAAAGATTTCCAGTGCCGAGAGTATACACAGCATTGCCGAAATCAATCAGCGTAAGTGTGAATGAAGCAAGCATGTTGACTACATACCCCTATTTCTGTTAATCTGCTGGCCCCGCGACTACAGTATCTATACACGCTTGATTTACGATCAAAGGGCTTCCGACGGACAGTTGTATAATTGCCCACTGTCCCCTACTTTTATAGCCACTAGGCCAGATTTGGTTATCACCAATCGTATCCAGGCGACTTCCCGAAAATTCCAGGCGACTTCGACTTCGCTTTGATCAGCAAATCAGGCGAAGTTTTATGAAACCAAGCGACTTTTTCGCCTGAGTCACCCACTCTGCAGAGCCCTGTCGTTAATTTACATCAGGGTTAGATTTTCTGGACGTTTATCTCGATATAATATACATTGACATCCACTTATTGAGAGCACTGGAGTTCATTATAATTTGGCAAAAGTAGAAAATCATGCCTAACTTGTATGGAAATCTATTTCCACACCACTGGTCAGTTTGAATGAAAGAAATTTGACCTACCTTATCCCTAATAAGAAGTTTAATGTTTGGTGTCCCATTCTCATTTTCTTTGCCTGCCTCAATCTGTTTCAGAAAGTCTATCTTCTTTTTACTGGCAAGAATGTACATGGATTTCTCACACATCACAATTACAGTGTCTGAGAGCTCGTAACCAAATAACCATGTCTACAAACAAACACAAACTGGAGCTTTAAATGCAAGAGGTTAAACCTTTCCTGTTTTACAAAATTTTAGACTTGTCCAAATACACAGCAGTAGCATATGACATCACAAAGAAAGTATAGCCTGCCCACTGGGTTTTTATTTTGGGGGTACATGTACCCCCTAGGTTTTGAAATGGGGGTACTAAGAAAAATCTGGGGGTACAGTGTACCCTTTACTTTCAGATTTAAGGGTACACAATACGAATCTGAACCCTTTACCAAATGACAGACAATGTTGTAGTTATATAGTTTGTTATTACTCAGTAAAGAAGTACCACACGTCATGTGCAAGTTTCAGATGAATTTAGAGGGAAAGATAATAAACTTTCTTTGAAAACCTGGTTTTTGACAATTCACTTTTTCTTAATTATTGGATTTTGGACGGGTTGAATGGAATATGAGAGCGATGGCAAGTTAATTACAAGGGTGGGAATGTCATCTTGGAGCAGGCCATGCCAGGCATGTCTGCTCATTTTAAGAGCAAACTGTGGTATTAAAACGATTCTGGTACAGAAAATATCAAATGGTCTTATAAGTGTCTAAAAGTCACCATTTGTGGAGAAATAGAATAGGTTTTGTTACAACATTTTGCAGACAGCAACTTACGTAGCCAAACCAAAAAAACAACGTTAAACAAACGGCTCAATTTTGTCCCGCCTGACTTACATGTGCAACGGAACTTACGAGAGAAACTGATTTCAAAATCAGATTCTATATCATGAGTTCTTGTCAATCTTGCCCAAAAACATGTGAATACCTTGTGTTTAGTTTGAAAAATAGCGCAACTTTGGGCCTATTTCAAAACAAACTGGTGAGGCCATCAGGATCCGCATTATACGAACTTTTCCAACTGCTGGTTTCCCCATTCTCTATATGAAAACAAACCAGCTGGTTCCTGTCGCATGAAAGGGAAATCACTCGCTCCCGATGCGTTTTGTTCTACTTTGCTTGCAGTTTTGGGGGGGGGGGGGGGGGGGTTAGGTAAAATACGCAAGTAGGGTTTCCGTTTTATACGCTAATCATTTCAAATGAATACACACGTAATGGCATTTTTGTTTCTACGACTATTTATTTTTCTGTACGTTCATGCACGTCTTGGTGTAAGATTTGTACGTGAACCGAGGTAGTTGTACATGAATTACGTACTGCAGTAAGTGAATGGGCACCCTGAAGTAACCATCCTATATGATAGATAGTATTGTGGGAAAAGAAGAAATTGCTTGTTACAATCAGTATCTTCTTTTTCCACAATGCTTTCTTAAGTCTTATACAGGCATCGTACAAAATCGTAAGTGAATCACTCAAAAATTAAAACAAGAGGACCATGATGGTCCTATATTGCTGCCCTGAGTATGATGGCTCAAGGCATAATGGTATAATATACAAAATATCAAAGCCCTACACTTAATCATTTTGGAGAAGATTTTCTAAAGATTTTCTCCTTTAGTCTTAGGTAAAGTGAAGATCTAACAATATTGAGCCAATTTCAAGAGTGCAGTAATTCTTTGAAGTACTTAAGTAGAGGGTCAATAGGCACAAATACATACCAAATATCAAAGCTCTAGGCATAATGGTTTAGAAGGAGAACATGTTCTATGATATCCTTCATAACTCCTTCCTGGTATTGCACAGAAAAGGGCTATTTTCAGGAAACAGTAATTCTATGAACAATTTGGTAGAGGGTCAATAGGTATCATTACACACTAAGTATTGACCTAATGGTTTGGGAGAAGAAGATTTTTAAAGATTTCCTTTTTTATTTCTATGTAAAATCAGGGATCACAAAGAAAAGGGCTAATTTTCGGTAATTCTTTGAAGTATTTAGGTAGAGGGTCAATGGATGATGATTTGTACCAAATATCAAAGCTCTAGGCCTTATGGTTTGGGAGAAAAGCTCAGGTGAGCTAAAAAGTCGCAGACCACATTTTTTGGTATACTGAATTCTAAAAAACGTTTGTCTATTTTGGTAGAAAAACATTGTGGATAATGAAGAAATTGCTTTTTATTCAAGTGGGGCTTAAAAGGGCAAAATTGTGTGGAAATAAGTCAATGTATTTTAAAGATTAAGGATTATCTGGAGCAGGGATGTGGAATTCCTATGCCCAACTTGTCCGACACGGGCTTTTCTACCTGCGGGCAAGTACATTTTTCGAGGCTTCTTGTCCGTGGACAAGTAGGTATCAGGGCAAATCTTGGAATGGTACTAAATAGATAGAAGAGATTTATGAGCATAATGTTTGTATTGAAGGCTAGAAAATATTGTTTTTAATGAAGAAAATGCCGAGTTCCAGCATTTTCTTCATTAAAAATAATGTTTTTCTCAAAATTTATGTTCTTCATCTTTTCACGGGCAAGTCCATTTTGATCCTGTACAAGTAGAAATCACATTTTACTTGTCCATGGACAAGTAGAGAAAATCCTTATTTCAACATCCCTGATCTGGAGGATCCCATTCATGCAAAGTTAGCGTTGACCCGTTATCCCATAATTATCGAGTTCCCTAGCAGGCAAATACAAAAATAAAGGCCCCAATGTATGAAAATGAAAAAATAAAGAGTAAATAAAGTCTATTTTTGTCAAAGTTCTCATTGCTTTATTAAACCCACAGTCATACCAATGTCATTTTTTATGTTATATACTGTTTGAATTATGCCATTTAATACATTCCTTAAACTCAGGATGAAAGAAACAAAAGCAGCATTGTTTAACTACACATAAAGAAGAGAAAATGCTTTATATAAAGGTTTTGGGCTAGAATCACAGGCTATTTTGGCGTTTTAAAGGTTTCCTGTGGAAAGGTACAGGTTTTAAAGGTTTTGCTCTGAAATTAAAGGTATTTAAAGGTTTCATTAGGAGGCCCGAGTCTTTTGTAGGCAGTACAAAGATCAGCCTGCTGTCTGCTCCGAAATTTTTTCTCAGTATGACAAGGGTTCACTCATACCTGAATTGCTGTGGTTTTAGAATAGACCACCTCCTCATCTTGTCCCATTGATACAACAATGGCATCAACCTTAGCCAAGGGATCATTTTCTGTCGCTTTCTGAAAAACAGACAAAATACAGAATTCAGAGTGAATTGATATTGACTCGACCACGTCATGCTGGATAAATAGCTCTCACAATATTGCATCAAAATCTATGGATTGCTTACTTGTGGGTCAAAATTTCTTTTGAAAATTTATTTCTATTTAAATAAGCAATTTTGGCTTAAAGGGGACAAACAGATGGTGTAGATCAAGATCAGACTGCACATATGAGCTGATCTTTGTCTAAAACTTCAGTCAAAACAGGAATATTGCGGGTTCAGCATGACAAGGAAAGAGATTGAAAAACTAAAATCTACTTCATTACAAGAGGGCCATTGGCCCTAAAGTACTCACCTGAGATAAAGCATATGAGTATATAACACAGGATAATATCAAAGAGAGTCAGCAGTTAGAAACCCCATGTTACATGATGCTTTGACCTGTTGTAAAATATTTTCTTCTTTGTTTCTATATAAGTTAATCTATGCTATGGATGAGTCCAAAGATAGTTTTTTTTTAACATTTCCATCCTATTTCTATTTAAACAGGAAGGATCCAAAGGTGGAGTCCAAGTATGATTAAAGGGGCATTATATGAACAGATTTTATAAAAGTTCGCTTGAAGAGTCTACAAAACCCAATATCATTTTTCTGAAGTTTCTTGTTTTGAGGAATAAAATTTTACATCTTTTCAAAATAAAATAGGGTGAGGGGTTGGTTTGGTTTTTAAGATTTTCTACTATGATTCTATTTATAACTAGAGGCGATTGAGCGCCTGATTCGATCCACCAGCCTGAATTTACTTATCATTCCTGAGAAATTTGGTTGAAAACCATCCTGCAGATTGTACATTTCACTGTTTACCTTATATGGAAATAAGCCCAATCTATTAAAGCAATGTTTACAGTCAATTCTTTTTTTGGCAATCTAATAAGGGAACACCAAAGGCTCACTCCAGTGAAATTTGGTTGAAATCTATCAAATTTTTTCTGAGAAGAAGATTTTCAAAGCTCTAACCATATATGGAAATAAGCCCACGCCCAATAAAGCCATGTTTTTTTTCCTGACAAAATTCTTTGAAGAAATCTGATAAAGGATCACCCAGGGATCGGTCCAGAGAAATTTGGTTGAAATCCATCCATTGGTTTTTGAGAAGATCTTAAAAGTTTTCACCACACATGGAAATAAGCCCCCTCCCATTAAAGCCATATTTTTCATCCCATCTTAATTCTTTGAAGGAATCTGATAAATTGCCCACCATCTATCAAAATCCAATTGAAACAGAAATTTTTTCAAGGGTTTCACAGGCTACCTGCAGATTAACCCTTTCCAGTTCAATCCCTGGTTTTTAAGTCCATGTGATTTTATAATTGAGAGAACAGTGCAGAAAAAATAGAAATTACTTGTAATAAGCAATTTCTTCTTTTTCTACAATATTTTCTACCCCACTAAATAGTTATTTTCAAATTAAATCTACTTCAAATTTTCATGAATTTGGACAGGTCTAAAATTTTGCAAAACAGGAATGGGTTAAGGGATTAACAAAAGTGCCAAAAGTCAATAATTAGTTTACCCGCTGGCCAGTCAAGAGCAAATCGGCACATGGGCCTAATTTTCATTTAGCGGCAGTTTTTAGCTTGACCGAACTTCAGGTATGGAGTTTGTAAACTATTTGCAATTCAGAATCGGTTTGACTTACACACGTTCAATATGGACATCTACTGCGTCAATTTAAATTGCTGTTACTAGTGAAAAAAATTTCTTTTACTATAGTATGGGATGCGTATGTCAAGACATAAACCAGGGTTAGCTCTGGCTTGAAAAAAGTTGTCGCCATCACTTTCGCCAAATTAAAAAAGTTGGGGCCAAATGGAAAAAGTTGGGGCCAAATTGAGGAGTTGGGGCCAAGCTTGAGCATTTCTTAACTTCACTGTTATTTTCTTAACTTATATGCTGCTAAATAGATAATGTGCATATAAAACAGGTTTTTGATATGGCCATTTGTTTGTTGTTTTGTCTTTAATGAATGTAGCTTAGTCATACACTACATTGATTTTTTCTCATCTTTAATCAGTGCTTTCAGTACTTTGATTAGAAAATCGAGACTTTGATGAGAAGAAAAGAGAGAAGGAAATAGTAATAAACCTAGTAAAATATGCTTGATTTAATAATAAAATAATGCAGACTTCTGTAATTAAAAAAAAAATCGGTTAAGGGTGAACATTCTTGGGTACGAATGAACAAAAAGAAACGGTTTGTCTACTCTTGGGACGGTATAACTTTTGAAATTTCTGTCAAATCTTGACAAACTACCACTGCTTCTATCAACAGTTCGTCAGAATATCCTTCTAATGACCCATAAATGATGATTCAGTGTTTTAGCAAGGAATCAGGGTAGCGGTGCCGAGATTAGAAACTGACTGAAACTGTCAGCAGAAATATACGAAAATATGCCCCAATTTGGCAATTGTATTCATCAGGAAAAGGCAAATGGCGGCCAGTTTAATTACACTTTTCTTATAGAAAGCCTATTTATGCGTGATAATTGAGGTCTTCAGACCAAAGTTTCATCGGCTCATCCATAATACTAAGTCACGCCCTCAACACAATCAATACAACTCATCGGCCAATGAGCGCATTTTATTCATCTGATTGGCTGTCAATCAGAACTGTAATTAAATTTGGTGATGTGTTAGTCTTGTGTCAGACTCGTTGACATAATTGACCCGATATACAAGTCCTTGAGCAATTATACACACTTGGCTCTCGGACTTGATTTCCGGAGATTAGTCAAAGTAAAAGTATGTAAAAAAAAAAACTTTTCTTTTCTTTTGACGCCACGAACTTTCGCCAAATGAAAAAAACTTGCGCCAGAATTTTATTTTTGTCGCATTTGGCGACAATGGCGATCGGCAGCGCGAACCCTGTAAAAAGGCTTCAGTTGCCGTTTGTCAGTTGCTGTTTGTATAAAGTCAGAAAAGCTCAGCAACACGCTTTTATGAAAATAATTTATAACAAGTAAGCACATGAGAACTAGTTTGAAATTTGTATAAAAGTTACGTCGTCAATAAATATTGAATAGTTTTTCATTCACAGTAAGAAAGGTAGCCGATAGAATTCAAACAATAAGTGGAAATCCACAGAAAGCAGATAATTTGAATAAAACGAAAACGACTGCTTAATAATATTGCTAGTTCCGTCAATAAAATTAGAGAAACTAGAAATCATGAGATCTTACTTCAGGGGTGGAAAGCGTCCGAATAATAAATCGCAAATCAACTACACTCAGGGTTCTCCCCAAAAATTTTTTAAGGTGTAGTGGCAAATGCGCTGCATGTTGTCAGTTAACATATGATATGACTATATATAATAAAGGTCATTAAAAGTGCTTTTTAGCTTGTTTATTGATATCTTGATTTTTATTGAGTTTTATTCTTGAATAATATGCTTCAACCTTTTAATTATTATAGCTTTATTTCTCTACTCTGAGGCTGGTTTTGATACCAATCAAATGTGACATTACTCAGCTTATTTTGCCTCTCTATCCTATTTGTTAGAAATGGCACTAAATTGTCCCACTAAAAAGGGATGTGAAAAGGACAGAAAATGAAAGAATATATCCAAAAGCCATAAAAATACAGCGAGTCTAATAAAATCAAGGTATCAATTGGTCAAATGAAAGAATAAATCACAAAGTCTCAAAGGAATGAGTAAAAAAAAGTGTCAGCTGCTTGTCTGTTAGATAGGAATATCTTTTCATGCTTGGCCATTTTAACAAGTCTGTCCAAAAATCTTATCCTTGAGGACTTTCAAAAAAAAGCATGGAGTGTTGGATTGAAAAAATGCCCTTCTGCAGAATAATATGGATATTATTTTCAGTATTTTCAAAAATGTATTTATAAGATTCCTGTGTGAAATACCTGGTTTCATCTTCAAATTTTGCATCTTAACCCTTGTCATGCTGTATAAATGACCTTACTGAATTGCTGTAAAATCAGAGGGCTGAAAGCACTGATAGATCTTGTTGTTCACAAATAAATATTTCTTTTAGAAATCAACTTCATAAACAACTCTGGCAGGGAAAATACAAACAGGAGGTGTAGACTAAGATGAGACTGCTCTTATGTGCAGGCTGATCTTGGTCTACAGCTCCTGCCAAAACCGGAATATTCCGGGTTCAGCATGACAAGGGTTAAAGAGCTCAATCAGATTCTCTGTGTCAAATTTGAAAGGTTCGTTATTTGCCCATTCAGAATCCTTTGACTGTCTGACACTATAACTATTCTTCTACCAGTACTTTCAGCTCTTTGATTTCAATAAGTTAATCAAAAATGTAGTATATATCAGCAGTGTCCAATCTTAGCTTAATTCTTAAATTATAAAATGAAACTTGATCAAATCAAAAACCAAGTGTCCTTACCCTTCTCTTCTTCAAGTGATTTCAGCACTTTGATTTTCAAAAGTTTTTTTTTGTTTTCAGAATCTAATAGAGTGAATAATCTTTTCCTGATTCTAAATAATTATTAAACCATTACTTTTGGTAAAAAGAAAACCTAATTGGTCTAAGGCATTCTTTTCTTGAAGAGCTTTCAGCACTTTGATTTTTATGGGGTATTATTTCTTTTTAAGCAAAAATCATGAGAGGGCGAGATATCATTACATGATTACTAAAATTATAATAATACTATAAATCAAAATTTAAAAACATTTTTTTTTTTACAAAGGGGTTGAACAAACCAGGGTACGAATGTGAGATAATACCCTCCATGTTGGATAAAAAATAAACGAACTTACTCAGAAAGATACATGTATGTAATTATTAAAGTGGGTTGGAAACAAGCGCTAATTATAACTAGGATGGCTTCTATACCAATCTGTCTTCATTATTTTGGCAAATTCTCGTAAAGAAAAAGATCGCGAAAATGGCATGTTTCAGTGATCAGTGTATAAAATAAACTGACCAAATTAATCTTTCCTTCCAAAAATTATATTTCAAACCACTGTGGCTTTAGTTTGATAGTTGTCACATCAAATAACCACATATTTTACCTCGGCAAATCTCAGCCGAAGTGAAAATTTTCCGAGACTGAGTCGCCATTTTGAATTCATTGTTTACATATTGGTACCCATCATCCTTGGTGACTGGTAGCGCGCGGTACCAGTGGTAAACGCGAGAAAAAATCAATAATCACCAATTAGTAAGAGTGTAAGGGTCTTATCAATAAAGGTGTTACGTAATATACGGTAAACAACACTATAGATAAAGAGCCTGTCGTGTCCACGCTTCTGCAACCAGTTTTAGTGGCTTGCTTGACCCTTTCTTCAGCTAGAAATTAAGCTGTATCGGTGACCAAATTTATGCGTATCGGCGATCTGAAGGCGTATCGGCAAACTCTCTTAACCAGGGCTCCGGAAATTTGGAAATCTAAATCGGTCCGGGACTTTGCCAGCCCTCCCCCCCGTCGGCAAAAACTCCCCCCCCTCCTACGCCGTTAAAAAACGAATACCCCCGCCTTTTTCACCTTTTCCGTACGTAAAAGGGTTCATCATTATTCAGTAGTTGCCTTCTTTTTCAAATGTTCCGAAGATGATTATAATCTTCAACGAGTTGAAGAAAGATGAAAACAACTGACAGATCCTACTTTCATTTTTATTGAAAATTCGGCTGAGTATAAATTGCAATTCTGGCAATGTACGGCAGTCCACGAAATTCCAATATGTTGTAAAATTAGATAGACAAATAAATCATATTATTAATATTTCCGGGTTTACAGAGTACCGCCGATTTAATTATAGTAAGGACATACTTTTTCATTTTCATAAGCTAGTTATCCGATGTTCTGTTAATTTAACACAGTCATGTTGATAATCTCTCAACACCAGCGTTTGTTGACGGAAAATCACAGCTGACGTCACAAAAATGTCGGGTCAGTCCATTTTACCCCAAGGGATCACAGAGTCGTGAAGTACATCAACAAGACCGACGAGACAAACTCGAGTGGGTTGCCCACGTGTTGCACTATTTTCCTTGAGTGGAATTTGTTCACAAATCTCGGTCATTTATTTATTGTAGTTGATTTCCGATTTATAATTGGACGTTTTCCACCCATGAAGTAAGATTTAATTTTAATGGCGGAACTAGAGATATTATTAAGCTGTCGTTTTCGTTTATATTTAAATTATCTGTATTCTGCGGATTTCCAATTATTGTCAGAATTCTATCGGCTATGTTTCTTACCGTGAATGAAAAACTATAAAACATATTAAGAACGTGACTTTTTTTATGAATTCCATACCTGGTCTCACGTGCTTACTTGTGATAAATTAATATGAAAGCATTGTGCTGAGCTATTCCGACTTTGTACGAATGGCAACCGAAGCCTGTTCATGTCTCGATTTATATACGCATCCCATGTTAAACTAAAAGTTATTAGTTTCACGTGTAATGGCAATTTAAATCGACGCAGTAATAGATGTCCACTTCTTCGAACGTGCGTAACTCAAACCGATTCTCTTGCAAAACTCGATACCCGAAGTACGGTCAAGCGTGAAACTGCAAATTAGGTTACGTGCGGATGGGCATTAGACTGGCCTGCGGGTAAACTTTTGTTTATCTCTTAATTCTGCAGGTAACGTGTGAAACCCTTGAATTATTTCGGTTTCAAGTGGATATTGATAGATGGTGGGCGAGTTTATCAATATTTGAACATGATATTTGATGAAAATTTCAGACCGATTTTGGTGTAATTTTTGGGTTTCCAATCGGTCTGGCAATTCAAAATTCGGTCCAGACCGGCAATTTATCGGATTTCCGGAGCCCTGCTCTTAACTAATGAAGGCGTATCGGGGCCAATACGCCATAAAGGCCTGGGGAGAACCCTGACACTTAATACATGACAGAAATTTGTGCACAAATTCTACTCTGGGAAAATAGAGCAACACATGGTCCACCTACGTTGGTCTTTTTGACGTATGTCACGACTGCGATCCCATGGAGTAGAATGGACTGACCCGACATTATTGTGAAGTCCATGAACAGAGGCTCATGTGTTGAGAGAAAACCGCTATGACTGGGTTAAATTAACAGGACTTTAGATGACTAGCTTATGAAAAAGTATATCGTTACTGTAATTAAATCAGCGGTACTTGGGGTGGGGGGGGGGCGTACGTCACGGAAATATTCTGTAAAACCTTGAAATTTTGATAATTCAATTTATTTGTCTATTTAAATATATTTAAATTTCATGGACTACCGAACACTGCTGAAATTGCAATTTATACACTGCCAAATTTTCAAATACAAAATGAAAGTTGGATCTGTCAGTTGTTTTCATCTATCTTCCACTCGTTTAAGATTGTAATCATCTTCCGAAAATTTGAAAAAGAAGGCAACTTCTCAAAGAATGATGAACCTTTTAAGTATGGGTAAAGTGGAAAAAGGCGCAGTCACACTTAAACAAGCCCTATGAGATTTATAGCCCTACAGACGCCCTATGGAATTTGTATACGCCTTACGAGTATAGGAGCTATAATAGTGAATCGTTTTTAGAAAATAGGATTGGAATTAACATTTTTCTTGTTTCAAAACAATTTGCAAATTTTGCTTATTTATGATGATTTTGATGTTTATAATATCAGATAATTGTACCGGAAGTAGTCAACAAACGCCCTTTCTTTGATTGATTGCCAACAAATTCAAAGGCAAATACCCGTATACATATTAGTATTTTTTGAGAGACAAAGTGTTTATTTATTGATTTTAATCTTTATCTTGTAACATTCTTCAGTGCCACAAAAAAAAAGCCATGTTGGACATGGCCATCCCCCGCCATAAAAGCTTGATAGTAAACTGAAGCAATAACTCTATAATTATGCAAGCAAGATTTGTGGTTCTTGTGGACTGCACTTCTCCTCATTGAGATCTATCCACCTTTAAAGTTTCAAATTAAAAGCAATTATACTTTCAGAGATTTGCTCCGGACAAAACGTAAGTGTTTAAAACAACATAGGGCATTAACTCAGGAATTATGCAAGCAAGAGTTGTGGTTCTTGTGCACTGCACTTCTCCTCAATGAGATCTATCGACCTATGAAGTTTCAAGTTGATAGCAATTATACAGGCCTCTGCAGACTCTCAGAATTTGGGGAGAAGTGACTTCTCCCTAGCCTGAGAATTAGGAGAAGTTTATCAAAATAGGGAGAAGTGGTGAGACTTTCAGGAGAAGTGAATCAAGTTAAAAAGCAAAATTTGCCCGTATTTCTTATTTGTATAGGAAAATAAAACAAGAGGGCTGTTGGCCCTGGGGCGCTCACCTGAGATAAAGGCTCTTTTTCTTTCAACGGTCTAATTTCATGTTAAGGTTAGGATCATGAGACAACTGGGCCACGATTGGAAGCGGAAACTTTTTCCATGGGTTTTAATTTCAGAAATAAGAAAGAAGTCTGTGACCTTATGCTTCATGCCTATACCCCCCCCCCCCCCCCGGGTCTGCCCCTGGAGACCCGAGGATCATGATTTTAGCTATTTTGTTAAGGTCAATATACTGATGCTTCATGCAAAATATCAAGGCTGTACGCCTTCTGGGTCAGGAGGAGAAGATTCTTAAAGATTATTTTGAAATTTCACCTTTGTTGCCATGGCAACCAGAGTTTTTAACGGATTTCAATTCTTTTAGCTAGTTTTAAGGGGGACCACCTAAGGAACATTTCTGCAAAATTTGGTTCAAATTGGCCCAGTGGTTTGGGAGGAGATGTCAGTTTAAATATTGTTCTTTTATTTCTATGTAAACCCCACCCCCCTGGGGCTCCGCCCCTGGGGACCCGAGGATCATGATTTTAGCTCTTTTGAAAGAGGTCAATATACTGTTGTTTCAGGGTTCTCCCCAGGCCTTTATGGCGTATCGGCCCCGATACGCCTTCATAAATTAAGAGGGTTTGCCGATACGCCTTCAGATCGCCGATACGCGTAAATTTGGTCACCGATACAGCTTAATTTCTAGCTGAAGAAAGGGTCAAGCAAGCCACTAAAATTGGTTGCAGAAGCGTGGACACGACAGGCTCTTTATCTATAGTGTTGTTTACCGTATATTACGTAACATCTTTATTGATAAGACCCTTACACTCCTACTAATTGGTGATTATTGACTTTTTTCTCGCGTTTACCACTGGTACCGCGCTATCAGTCACCAAGGATGATGGGTACCAATATGGAAACAATGAATTCAAAATGGCGACCCAGTTTCGGAAAATTGTCACTTCGGCTGAGATTTGCCGAGGTAAAATATGTGGTCATTTGACGTGACAATTATCAAACTAAAGCCACAGTGGTTTGAAATATAATTTTTAGAAGGAAAGATTAATTTGGTCAGTTTATTTTATACACTGATCGCTGAAACATGCCATTTTCGCGATCTTTTTCTTTACGAGAATTTGCCGAAATAATAAAGACAGATTGATATATAAGCCATCCTAGTTATACTTAGCGCATGTTTTCAACCCACTTTAATAATTACATACATGTATCTTTCTGATTAAGTCCGTTTATTTTTTATCCAACATGGAGGGTATTATCTCAGACATTCGTACCCAGGTTTGTTCAACTCCTTTGTAAAAAAAAAAAAAAAAAAAAAGTTTTTAAATTTTGATTAAAAGTATTATTATAATTTTAGTAATCATGTAATGATATATCACCCTCTCATGATTTTTGCTTCAAAAGAAAAAATACCCCATAAAAATCAAAGTGCTGAAAGCACTTAAAGAAAAGAATGCCTTAGACCAAATAGGTTTTCTTTTTATCAAAAGCAATGGTTTAATTATTATTTAGAATCAGGAAAAGATAATTCACTCTATAAGATTCTGAAAACAAAAAAACTTTTGAAAATCAAAGTGCTGAAATCACTTGAAGAAGAGAAGAGTAAGGACACTTGGTTTATGAATTTGATCAAGTTTCATTTTATAATTTGAGAATTAAGCTAAGATTGGACACTGCTGATATATACTACATTTTTAATTAACTTATTGAAATCAAAGAGCTGAAAGTACTGTTAGAAGAATAGTTATAGTGTCAGACAGTCAAAGGATTCTGAATGGGCAAATAATGAACCTTTCAAATTTGACACAGAGAATCTGATTGAGCTCTTTAAGACGCAAAATTTGAAGATGAAACCAGGTATTTCACACAGGAATCTTACATTTTTGAAAATACTGAAAATAATATCTATATTTTTCTTAAGAAGGGACAATTTTTTTCAATCCAACACTCCATACTTTTTTTGAAGAGTCCTCAAGGATAGGATTTTTGGACAGACTTGTTAAAATGGCCAAGCATGAAAAGATATTCCTATCTAACAGACAAGCAGCTGACACTTTTTTTTACTCATTCCTTTGAGACTTTGTGATTTATTCTTTCATTTGACCAATTGATACCTTGATTTTATTTGACTCGCTGTATTTTTATGGCTTTTGGATATATTCTTTCATTTTCTTTCCTTTTCACATCCCTTTTTAATGGGACAATTTAGTGCCCTTTCTAACAAATAGGATAGAGATGCAAAATAAGCTGAGTAATGTCACAATTGATTGGTATCAAAATCAGCTTTTGAGTAGAGAAATAAAGCTATAATATTGGTTGAAGCATATTATTCAAGAATAAAACTCAATAAAAATCAAGATATTAATAAACAAGCTAAAAAGCACTTTTAATGACCTTTATTATGTATAGTCATACCATATGATAACTGACAACATACAGCGCATATATGCCACTACGCCTTCAAAAAATTCTGGGGAGAACCCTGTGTTTCATGCAAAATATCAAGGCTCTACGCCTTCTGGGTCAGAAGGAGAAGATTTTTAAAGATTATTTTAAAATTTCACTTTTGTTGCCATGGCAACCAGAGTTTTAAACAGATTTCAATTCTTTTAGCTATTTTTGAAGGGGACCACCTAAACAACATTTCTGCCAAATTTGGTTCAAATCGGCCCAGTGGTTTGAGAGGAGATGTCATTTAAAAAATCATTCTTTATTTCTATATAAACCCCACCCCCCTGGGGCTCTGCCCCTGGGGACCCGAGGATCATGATTTTAGCTATTTTCAAAGAGGTCAATATACTGATGCTTCATGCAAAATATCAAGGCTCTATGCCTTCTGGGTCAGGAGTTCAAATTGGCCCAGTGGTTTAGGAGGAGATGTCGTTTAAAGAAATTGTTGACGGACGACGCACAACGCACGACAGACGGACGCCGGACAAAAGACGATCACAATAGCTCACTTGTGCTCAGGTGAGCTAAAAAGCTTTACAACCAAGTAGATGCATATTTTGTTTTATATAGTATGTAGTTAATATTAAAGTATTCCTCATCCTTTATTTCAGTCCTTATTACAGAGATGTTACTCCTTTGAACAAATTTTTTTGACTTCTTTCTTTGGGTTAGAGAATATAGGAATCTGATTCTGAAATTATTTTCTTGAATTATTTCATATATAGATGGTTCTACAAATTCAATTATCAAAAGTTATAATAATCAATACAAATGTAATTTGAAAAGAGACTATAGGTGGTCTGAACTTACAAAAATGGTCAGAGTTTAATTTGAAGCCGAAAATAGGAAACATTATAATTATTACTATTTCATTGAACTCTTTACCAGAAGACAAAATTTCCAGACTGGTTCAAATTGAAAAAAAAGTTGCATACCACATTCCAAATCAGAATATACTCAAAACAGAAAATAAGAACAAGTTAACAAGAGGGCCAGAATGGCCCTAAAATTGCTCACCTGACTAATGTAAGATGATTCGAAATTCTGCCAACACTTTTGAAAAGGAATATCCATTTAAGTTTAGTTGAAATTGGCCCAATGGTTACTGAGGAGATGTTCAAAGTAAAAAAACTGCCCCGCCCTGCCACGCCCATATTTGGGTGAAATCAAAATTCTGCGAACACCTTTTGAATAAGGTCACCAAAGGAACATTCATGCCAAGTTTTGTTGAAATTAGCCCAATGATTACTGAGGAGAAGATATTTTAAGATTTCAAAATAAAAAACTGCCCCACCCTGCCACGCCCATATTTCGGCGTCAATCAAATTTCACAAACAACTTTTAAAAAAAGGTTCACCCAAGGAACATTCATGCCAAGTTTGGTTGAAATTGGCCCAATGCTTACTGAGGAGAAGATATTTAAAGATTTCTAAATAAAGAAACAGCCACACCCATATTTGGGCGTCAATCAAATTTCCTAAACACGATTTGAAAAGGGTCACCCAAGGAACATTCATGCCAAGTATGGTTGAAATTGGCCCTATGGTTACTGAGGTGAAGATGTTTAAAGATTTAAAGTCAAAAACTGCCACGTCCATATTTGGACATAAATCAAAATTTCGCTAACAACTTTTTAAAGGGTCACCCAAGGAGCATTCATACCAAATTTGGTTGAAATTGGCCCAATAGTTACTTAGGAGAAGATGTTTAAAGATTTCAAAGTCAAAAACTGCCACGCCCATATTTGGGGGTGAAACAATATTCTGCATACAACTTTTGAAAAGGGTCACCCAAGGAACATTCATGCCAAGTTTGGTTGAAATTGGCCTAATAGTTACTGAGTAGAAGATGTTTAAAGATTTCAAAGTCAAAAACTGCCAAGCCCTGCCACACCCATATTTGGGCATTAATCAAAATTCTGCGAACAACTTTTGAAAAGAGTCACCCAAGAAACATTCATGCAAAGTGTGGTTGAAATTGGCCCAATGGTTACTGAGGAGAAGATGTTTAAAAATTTCAAAGACAAAAACTTCCAAGCCCTACCACGCCAATATTTGTGCATAAATCAAAATTCCACAAACAACATTTAACAAGGTGCCAAACTGTCACAAGATACACCCGTCAAACTGCTTAATATTAACTGGGGGTTTGAATAGAACTGAGGTTATTTTGAATGAATTTTTTTGTCAAACAAAGTATGAAAAACAACAAAGGGCAATAACACAAAATATACGCTAGGTAGAGTTATGGTTCTTGTACACTGCACTCCCACTTGGTGGGCTCTATCCATCCATGAAATTTCATGATTCTAGCTATAATACTTTTAGAGATATACTCCGGACAAGATTCTAGTATGAAAAACAACAAAGGGCAATAACTCAAAAAATAGGCTAGGTAGAGTTATGGTTCTTGTACACTGCACTCCCCCTTGGTGAGCTCTATCCATCCATGAAGTTTCATGATTCTAGCTATTATACTTTTAGAGATATACTCCGGACAAGATTAAAGTATGAAAAACAACAAAGGGCAATAACTCAAAAAATAGGCTAGGTAGAGTTATGGTTCTTGTACACTGCACTCCCACTTGGTGGGCTCTATCCATCCATGAAATTTCATGATTCTAGCTATAATACTTTTAGAGAAATACTCCGGACAAGATTCAAGTATGAAAAACAACAAAGGGCAATAACTCAAAAAATAGGCTAGGTAGAGTTATGGTTCTTGTGCACTGCACTCCCCCTTGGTGAGATCTATACACCCATGAAGTTTCATGATCCTAGCTATTATACTTTTAGAGATATACTCCGGACAAGATTCAAGTATGGAAAACAACAAAGGGCAATAACTCAAAAAATAGGCCAGGTAGAGTTATGGTTCTTGTGCACTGCACTCCCCCTTGGTGAGATCTATACATCCATGAAGTTTCATGATTCTAGCTATTATAATTTTAGAGATATACTCCGGACAAGATTCAAGTATGAAAACAACAAAGGGCAATAACTCAAAAAATAGGCTAGGTAGAGTTATGGTTATTGTACACTGCACTCCCACTTGGTGAGCTCTATCCATCTATGAAGTTTCATGATTCTGGCTATTATAATTTTAGAGATATACTCCGGACAAGATTCAAGTATGGAAAACAACAAAGGGCAATAACTCAAAAAATAGGCCAGGTAGAGTTATGGTTCTTGTGCACTGCACTCCCCCTTGGTTATATCTATACACCCATGAAGTTTCATGATCCTAGCTATAATACTTTTAGAGATATACTCCGGACAAGATTCAAGTATGAAAAACAACAAAGGGCAATAACTCAAAAAATAGGCTAGGTAGAGTTATGGTTATTGTGCACTGCACTCCCCCTTGGTGAGATCTATACACCCATGAAGTTTCATGATCCTAGCTATAATACTTTTAGAGATATACTCTGGACATGATTCAAGTATGAAAAACAACAAAGGGCAATAACTCAAAAAATAGACTAGGTAGAGTTATGGTTCTTGTGCACTGCACTCCCACTTGGTGAGCTCTATACACCCATGAAGTTTCATGATTCTAGCAAGTATACTTTAAGAGATATACTCCGGACAAGATTCAAGTATGAAAAACAACAAAGGGCAATAACTCAAAAAATAGGCTAGGTAGAGTTATTGTAATTGGGCACTGCACTCCCACTTGGTGGGCTCTATCCATCCATGAAATTTCATGATTCTAGCTTTTATTCTTTTAGAGATATACTCAGGACAAGATTCAAGTATGAAAAACAACAAAGGGCAATAACTCAAAAAATAGGCCAGGTAGAGTTATGGTTCCTGTGCACTGCACTCCCCCTTGGTGAGATCTATACACCCATGAAGTTTCATTATCCTAGCTATAATACTTTTAGAGATATACTCCGGACAAGATTCAAGTATGAAAAACAACAAAGGGCAATAACTCAAAAAATAGGATAGGTAGAGTTATGGTTCTTGTGCACTGCACTCCCCCTTGGTGAGATCTATACACCCATGAAGTTTCATGATCCTAGCTATAATACTTTTAGAGATATACTCCGGACAAGATTCAAGTATAAAAACAACAAAGGGCAATAACTCAAAAAATAGGCTAGGTAGAGTTATTGTTATTGGGCACTGCACTCCGTATTGATGAGAAGAATATAACTGACAAGTTTAAAGTCAATCGGACTTACGGTGACAGAGTTATGCTCCGGATAAAGAAGTGGACACCGCCGGACAACCGGACGCCCGGACGGCCGGACGCCTGGACGCCCGGACACCACGGGTGATCCCATAATACGTCCCGTCTTCGACGGGTGTATAAAAAGAGTCACCCAAGGAACATTCATGCAAAGTTTAATTGAAATTGGCCCAATGGTTACTGAGGAGAAGATGTTTAAAGATTTCAAAGTCAAACTGCGACATCCATATTTGGGTGAAATCAAAATTCTGCGAACAACATTTAAAGAGAGTCACCCAAGGAACATTCATGCCAAGTTTGGTTGAAATTGGCCCAATGCTTACTGAGGAGAAGATTTTAAAGATTTCTAAGTCAAAAACTGCCGCGCCCTGCCACACCCATATTTGGGCATAAATTAAAATTCCACAAACAACATTTGAAAAGGGTCACCCAAGGAACATTCATGCCAAGTTTGGTTGAAATTGGCCCAATGCTTACTGAGGAGAAGATTTTAAAGATTTCTAAGTCAAAACTGCCAGGCCCTGCCACGCCCATATTTGGGCATAAATCAAAATTTTGCAAACAACTTTTGAAAAGGGTCACCCAAGGAGCATTCATACCAAATTTGGTTGAAATTGGCCCAATGGTTACTGAGGAGAAGATGTTTAAAGATTTCAAAGTCAAAAACTGCCATGCCCATATTTGGGGGTAAAACAAAATTCTGCATACAACTTTTGAAAAGGGTCACCCAAGGAACATTCATGCCAAGTTTGGTTGAAATTGGCCCAATAGTTACTGAGGAGAAGATGTTTAAAGATTTCAAAGTCAAAAACTGCCAAGCCCTGCCACGCCCATATTTGGGCATTAATCAAAATTCTGCGAACAACTGTTGAAAAGAGTCACCCAAGAAACATTCATGCAAAGTTTGGTTGAAATTGGCCCAATGGTTACTGAGGAGAAGATGTTTAAAAATTTCAAAGACAAAAACTTCCAAGCCCTGCCACGCCCATATTTTGGCATAAATCAAAATTCCACAAACAACATTTAAAAAGAGTCACCCAAGGAACATTCATGCAAAGTTTAATTGAAATTGGCCCAATGGTTACTGAGGAGAAGATGTTTAAAGATTTCAAAGTCAAAAACTGCGACGTCCATATTTGGGTGAAATCAAAATTCTGCGAACAACATTTAAAGAGAGTCACCCAAGGAACATTCATGCCAAGTTTGGTTGAAATTGGCCCAATGCTTTCTGAGGAGAAGATTTTAAAGCTTTCTAAGTCAAAAACTGCCACGCCCTGCCACACCCATATTTGGGCATAAATTAAAATTCCACAAACAACATTTGAAAAGGGTCACCCAAGGAACATTCATGCCAAGTTTGGTTGAAATTGGCCCAATGGTTACTGAGGAGAAGATGTTTAAAGATTTTAAATCAAAAATTGCCACGCCCTGCCACACCCATATTTGGGCATAAATCAAAATTCCAGGAATAACTTATGAAATGGGTCACCCAAGGAACATTCATGCCAAGTTTGGTTGAAATTGGCCAAATGCTTACTGAGGAGAAGATGTTTAAAGATTTCTAAGTCAAAACTGCCAGGCCCTGCCACGCCCATATTTGGGCATAAATCAAAATTTTGCAAACAACTTTTGAAAAGGGTCACCCAAGGAGCATTCATACCAAATTTGGTTGAAATTGGCCCAATAGTTACTGAGGAGAAGATGTTTAAAGATTTCAAAGTCAAAAACTGCCATGCCCAAATTTGGGGGAGAAACAAAATTCTGCATACAACTTTTGAAAAGGGTCACCCAAGGAACATTCATGCCAAGTTTGGTTGAAATTGGCCCAATAGTTACTGAGGAGAAGATGTTTAAAGATTTCAAAGTCAAAAACTGCCAAGCCCTGCCACGCCCATATTTGGGCATTAATCAAAATTCTGCGAACAACTTTTGAAAAGAGTCACCCAAGGAACATTCATGCAAAGTGTGGTTGAAATTGGCCCAATGGTTACTGAGGAGAAGATGTTTAAAGATTTCAAAGAAAAAAACTTCCAAGCCCTGCCACGCCCATATTTGGGCATAAATCAAAATTCCACAAACAACATTTAAAAAGAGTCACCCAAGGAACATTCATGCAAAGTTTAATTGAAATTGGCCCAATGGTTACTGAGGAGAAGATGTTTAAAGATTTCAAAGTCAAAAACTGCGACGTCCATATTTGGGTGAAATCAAAATTCTGCAAACACCTTTTGAATAAGGTCACCAAAGGAACATTCATGCCAAGTTTTGTTGAAATTAGCCCAATGATTACTGAGGAGAAGATATTTTAAGATTTCAAAATAAAAAACTGCCCCACCCTGCCACGCCCATATTTCGGCGTCAATCAAATTTCACAAACAACTTTTAAAAAAAGGTTCACCCAAGGAACATTCATGCCAAGTTTGGTTGAAATTAGCCCAATGCTTACTGAGGAGAAGATGTTTAAAGATTTTAAATCAAAAATTGCCACGCCCTGCCACACCCATATTTGGGCATAAATCAAAATTCCAGGAATAACTTATGAAATGGGTCACCCAAGGAACATTCATGCCAAGTTTGGTTGAAATTGGCCCAATGCTTACTGAGGAGAAGATGTTTAAAGATTTCTAAGTCAAAACTGCCAGGCCCTGCCACGCCCATATTTGGGCATAAATCAAAATTTTGCAAACAACTTTTGAAAAGGGTCACCCAAGGAGCATTCATACCAAATTTGGTTGAAATTGGCCCAATAGTTACTGAGGAGAAGATGTTTAAAGATTTCAAAGTCAAAAACTTCCATGCCCATATTTGGGGATGAAACAATATTCTGCATACAACTTTTGAAAAGGGTCACCCAAGGAACATTCATGCCAAGTTTGGTTGAAATTGGCCCAATAGTTACTGAGGAGAAGATGTTTAAAGATTTCAAAGTCAAAAACTGCCAAGCCCTGCCACGCCCATATTTGGGCATTAATCAAAATTCTGCGAACAACTTTTGAAAAGAGTCACCCAAGGAACATTCATGCAAAGTGTGGTTGAAATTGGCCCAATGGTTACTGAGGAGAAGATGTTTAAAAATTTCAAAGAAAAAAACTTCCAAGCCCTGCCACGCCCATATTTGGGCATAAATCAAAATTCCACAAACAACATTTAAAAAGAGTCACCCAAGGAACATTCATGCAAAGTTTAATTGAAATTGGCCCAATGGTTACTGAGGAGAAGATGTTTAAAGATTTCAAAGTCAAAAACTGCGACGTCCATATTTGGGTGAAATCAAAATTCTGCAAACACCTTTTGAATAAGGTCACCAAAGGAACATTCATGCCAAGTTTTGTTGAAATTAGCCTAATGATTACTGAGGAGAAGATATTTTAAGATTTCAAAATAAAAAACTGCCCCACCCTGCCACGCCCATATTTCGGCGTCAATCAAATTTCACAAACAACTTTTAAAAAAAGGTTCACCCAAGGAACATTCATGCCAAGTTTGGTTGAAATTGGCCCAATGCTTACTGAGGAGAAGATATTTAAAGATTTCTAAATAAAGAAACAGCCACACCCATATTTGGGCGTCAATCAAATTTCCTAAACACGATTTGAAAAGGGTCACCCAAGGAACATTCATGCCAAGTATGGTTGAAATTGGCCCTATGGTTACTGAGGAGAAGATGTTTAAAGATTTAAAGTCAAAAACTGCCATGCCCATATTTGGACATAAATCAAAATTTCGCAAACAACTTTTTAAAGGGTCACCCAAGGAGCATTCATACCAAATTTGGTTGAAATTGGCCCAATAGTTACTTAGGAGAAGATGTTTAAAGATTTCAAAGTCAAAAACTGCCACGCCCATATTTGGGGGTGAAACAATATTCTGCATACAACTTTTGAAAAGGGTCACCCAAGGAACATTCATGCCAAGTTTGGTTGAAATTGGCCTAATAGTTACTGAGGAGAAGATGTTTAAAGATTTCAAAGTCAAAAACTGCCAAGCCCTGCCACACCCATATTTGGGCATTAATCAAAATTCTGCGAACAACTTTTGAAAAGAGTCACCTAAGAAACATTCATGCAAAGTGTGGTTGAAATTGGCCCAATGGTTACTGAGGAGAAGATGTTTAAAAATTCAAAGACAAAAACTTCCAAGCCCTACCACGCCCATATTTGGGCATAAATCAAAATTCCACAAACAACATTTAAAAAGAGTCACCCAAGGAACATTCATGCAAAGTTTAATTGAAAATGGCCCAATGGTTACTGAGGAGAAGATGTTTAAAGATTTCAAAGTCAAAAACTGCGACGTCCATATTTGGGTGAAATCAAAATTCTGCGAACAACATTTAAAGAGAGTCACCCAAGGAACATTCATGCCAAGTTTGGTTGAAATTGGCCCAATGCTTACTGAGGAGAAGATTTTAAAGATTTCTAAGTCAAAAACTGCCACGCCCTGCCACACCCATATTTGGGCATAAATTAAAATTCCACAAACAACATTTGAAAAGGGTCACCCAAGGAACATTCATGCCAAGTTTGGTTGAAATTGGCCCAATGGTTACTGAGGAGAAGATGTTTAAAGATTTTAAATAAAAAATTGTCACGCCCTGCCACACCCATATTTGGGCATAAATCAAAATTCCAGGAATAACTTATGAAATGGGTCACCCAAGGAACATTCATGCCAAGTTTGGTTGAAATTGGCCAAATGCTTACTGAGGAGAAGATGTTTAAAGATTTCTAAGTCAAAAACTGCCAGGCCCTGCCACGCCCATATTTGGGCATAAATCAAAATTTTGCAAACAACTTTTGAAAAGGGTCACCAAAGGAACATTCCTACCAAGTTTGGTTGAAATTGGCCCAATGGTTACTGAGGAGAAGATGTTTAAAGATTTCAAAGTCAAAAACTGCCAAGCCCTGCCACGCCCATATTTGGGCGTTAATTAAAATTCTGCGAACAACTTTTGAAAAGAGTCACCCAAGAAACATTCCTACCAAGTTTGGTTGAAATTGGCCCAGTGGTTACTGAGGAGAAGTTGTTTAAAGAATTGTCTGACGCACGACACACAACGCACGACGGACAAAAGGTGATACCAAAAGCTCACCTTGAGAACGTTGTGCTCAGGTGAGCTAAAAATATTGTTGAAAAAGGAGAAATTTCTTGCTACAAACACTTCCTCTTTTCCCACAAGTTTTCCATTAAATATTCAAAATCTTCAAAAATTATATAGCGGGATAGTGTGGTGATGGGTTAAGGTTTGTCAACTTCACCTGTATCTAACAATAAATTATTAAAAAGCTTGTAAATTATAGATTTAACCCTTTCCCGTACAATCACTTGTTTTCACGACCAATAGGTTTTGTATTAAGGAAAACATTGCAGGTAAAGAAGAAATTGCTTGTCACAAGCAATTTCTTCTTTCCCTACAATGTTTTCTACCCTTTACATTTGTTATTTATCAATTTAAGTGTGCTTTGAATTTTCTTCTGCAGCCTCTTCCAAATTGGAGTAGTAAAATTGTGTTGTATGGGAAAGGGTTAAAAAAGGGTGCATTTTGACTGAGTTGTAGTTATTGTAAGTAAAGGGTAAAGATTATTAACAGCTGAGTACATAAATCACAGACTGTGTAGAGGTTTAAATTTGAAACTATGTTAACACGGAACCATTTGTTCTAGTTCTTTGGATTATGGCATTGAATGGATTAATTACCAAAATAAGATAAGTGAAATTTAATTTCTGAATAAAATCCTAACAATGTTACTTATGAAAAGATCATAGAAGCCGTAGATTGTTTGTCTTAGTTTTTCTATATTTGTTAGATCAAAGTAGATACCTAGAGTCCAAGGATTTCATAGAATTTGATTATTTTCCTTTTAGTTTTACGGGAAAATCATTTTTTATCACTAATATTTTTATTCTTTTATCAATGAATTTTGAAATACGGTAAATGACATGACAGTGTCTGATCCAGGATTTGAAAAACATGGTGGAAATTCCCCCATTAGTTTAGAAAACCTGGGGGATCTGTAATTACTATGGGGGCCTTCAAGTTTGCTTAACCAAACAACAAGACAATTGACTGGTCCGTACTGAAAGAAGTAGACATATTTTCAAAGTTATTTGTTCCAATTGTAAAAGTGTTTGACATATTATTATCAATGAAATAATTGCACTTCATTAGCCCTCTTATTTTAACTGGGGCCATTCTCCGTGCCGTTACAGGGCTTTGACTTTTTTCTTGATTCTGAATCTGCGGTGGCGTCGTCAATTTATGACTCTGATTCTAGCACCGTTTCAGTTTAAGTTACGATGGTTGACGTATTTTTGTCATCCAAATTTGTTTCACAGATAGAAATTGGTAATATGCCGTTTTTCCTGTCTGACAAGAGAATACAGACAATTCGATCATCACTATGACAACAAACGCAAATTCGAATTTTCCTGTTGACGAAAACGATTTTAAATTTTCTGTAAGTAATTCACTTCGAAAAGAACTATATTTTTTCAAAAGTGATTATTTTTTTATTAACAATGTTTTTCTCACACAATGAAAATATAAATGAATGTAATCAAATGCTCGTTTAAAAAGATTCGTAAAATCATCGGTCGACTTCGACTACTACTAATAGGAATACGGTAGTATGAATAACTATAGTTACAAACGCACGGTATTAGTTGCGATCGAAGTCAACCGTAGTAAACAATAAGGGAAGTCACTCTTGATACCGCTCGAAGAAAAAGGTAAACGGTTAGACGCGACTTGCTGTAAAGGCTAGATTTATTGATATTCCTTTCGAATTCTTTTGGCGCAACCATCCCGCGCTTGATAAAAAAACATTCGTGACCTTTCAGAAATGCCGGGGATTCCCTCAATCGCGTGTCCTAGATCAGACACTGCATGACGTTCATAATAAAATCCGTCATTATTCTCGCTGCTTGAAAATACGCAACAAATCTCGTATATTGAAATGATAAACATAATGTGCCACTAAAATAATTGAATCTTCAGAAGGTTTGATATCAAAAAGTTCCTATAATTCCAGCAGATCACAAGAGCTTGCAACCATCCGATCAGCCGAGATGCAAATTAAGCTAGTATGTTGTCTATGGTACACGCTTGATTTACGATCAAAGGGCTTCCGATCAGCAGTTGTATAATTGATTTACTGTCCCCTGATTTGATAGCCTCTAGGCAAAATGTGATTATCGCCTATCATAACAAGGCGACTTCCTGTATTTTCCAGGCGACTTCGACTTCGCTTTGATCAGCAACTCAGGCGAAGTTTTATGAAACCAGGCGACTTCTTCGCCTGAGTTGCCCACTCAGCAGAGCCCTGTTATACTTTCAGAGATATGCTCCAGACAAGTTTAGTGACGGAATGACGGACGGAGACCATTACAATATCCCCTTCGCAGAAACACCAGGGGATAATAAGAGATTGTGTGGTTTGGTCCAATGTTTACTTTTATAAAGCAGATATTAATGGTAGTCTTCTAAGACAAATCACTAAGATTGATCTCAGATTTTGATGCTTACAATAATTGTGCAATCAGTAATTGACATAGTTAATCCTTTTCTTATAATGTATTGTATTATAATTCCATAGGGCGTCTGTAGGGCTATAAATCTCATAGGGCTTGTTTTAGTATGACCCAAAAAGGCAAGGATATTTGCTTTTGTCGGCACAGGGGAGTGGGGGGGCATTGTCCCATCTTTCCAGAGCCCTGGTTACTAGGCTTTGCTTGGTTAGTGAATTCTAGTGTTGTAAATGTAACAAATTGCTAATCCAGAAAAATCTTTCCAGATAATTTTAGATGTAGGGATTTTCTGTTGGCCATTTGTAAAAAATATGTGCTAATTGCGCAGAATAATGAATAGCTCTCAAAAAATAACAAGATGCCTAACAATAAACAAGCTAAAAAGCACTTTTAATAACCTTTATTTGTATAGTCATATGTATCTGCGATATCGTAGCCCTCTTTCTGATAATCTGCTGACGAGGGCTACGATTGCTCTTTGTTGCTCACTCCAGGCATTTTGAGGTCTATTATTGGAAGTAATGTAAATACTACAAACAAAAGTTTAATACCAAAATGGACCTTAATTATTTATCTATCCATCTAAATAAATGTAAATCTGCAAAAAGTCGGATATTTTATGCATTTGATTCTCTATTTACTACACCATCGAAAAAATCCAAAATTTTCTGCCAAGTTGAATCAAATGTCAGCCAATTTTGCTGTTTGACAGCTGAATCTCAGGATTCCTGCCACAACAATAGCAAAAGAAAATTAAGGTCACCATATTTGGAAGATATAGTATTTTTTTAAAAAAAAGGACAGTTTTGGTAGAAAATAAGAAAAAGTTGTATGAAAGTAATTCAAGAGTTAATTGAATTTGATGGAAAAAATAAAGATATTGAGGAATCAGTATCTTTAAAGATAAAATTTTATCAATGGTCGGTAAAAAGGATACTATGATTTATTACAAACACCTGTTTTGACAGGGTGACAATAGTAAACAGTGTGACGTAATAATAGATCATATGACCAACCAAATGTCATGGCCCCCAAACTAGGGAAATATTTCATGAACTGAAAAGAAACCGGTATTAAATGATTGATACAATTGATATTCTTGTTATTTTGATAGAGCAGGGCTCTGCAGACTTCCAGAATTTGGGGAGAAGTCACTTCTCACTAGTCTGAGAAATGGGAGAAGTTTTTCAAAATGGGGAGAAGTGGTGAGACTTTCAGGAGAAGTGGATCGTGTAGAAAATAAAGTTTTGCGCGTATTCCTCATTTCTATCAGAAATGAAATAGCTTTACAACCAAGTAGTTGCATTTTATATTATGTATTATGCAATAAACATAGAAAATACTGTGATACTTTTGTATTTTTCTTTTTTTAGGTTTGACAATTCAAGAGTTTGAATCTGAATTTTTTTTCTTAATATTTAATAATATATTCATATATGATATAAAAATCAACTAACAAAAAAATGCAAATAGTGTATAGGTGGTCTGAATGAAATGAGTAGTGTTCCTATTTGAAGCAGAAAATGAGAAAAGATTTTATTGTAACAACATGTATTTAATGAAACCATTACCAGAAGAAAAATTTCAGACTGGTACAAATTGAAAGAAGCTAAATAAGACATTTCAAAGTGAGCTTAAATAAGAAAGAAGGTGCCAAAAATGGTAGTAACATGTGGGGAAAGGATAAATTGCTTGCTGCAATAATTTCCTCCTTTTTCCACAATTTCCAATAAAAATATTTCAAGTTGTTAAAATGGGGGATTGTGTGGTAATGAGTTTAAAGTCTGTCCACTTTACCTGGTAACATATAAATAAAATTAATTGGTCAAAAAAGGTCCTCTGTGATTGTGTATAAAGGGTAAGGGTTACTGCTGAGTACACAAAACCAGACTGGGTACATGCAGAGGTTTAAAGTTAACACAGGATAATTTGCTCAACTTTATAGGATTACATGTTATTTAAAGGAATTATTACCAACACAAGTAAGTGAAATTTAGTTTTTGGAAAGAATGTAACTCAGGAAAAGATCGTAGCAGCCTTTAAATTGTTTGCCATAATTTTCTTCACTTGTTACAATTAAAGCAGATAATTCAAGTTGAAGGATTCTAATGAAAAATGAATTTACTCTACGTAGATTTTCAGCAGAATTATTTTTCATCAAGTTTTAAGTTTTCAAAAAAAATTTGACTTCTGGTAAATGACACGGCGTCCGTAAATGTCTGCCATTATTTCATTATGTGAAAATAAGCAACAAATCTCGCAGACCGATGATAACTTAATTTACAGAAATAATTAACATTTAAGAAGGGAAAGGATTTTAAAAAAAGATTTCTGGTGCTGATAGTATACAAAGCATTGCTGAAACCAATCAGCGTAGGTGTGAATGAAGCGAGCATGTTGACTATTTGCTGCGATATTCTGATAATCTGCTGGCCTCGCGACTATCGATACACGCTTGAATTACGATCAAAGGGCTTCCGACCGGCACTTTTATAGCCACTGGGCCAGTTTTGGTTATCACATATGGTATCCAGGCGACTTCCCGAAAATTCCAGGCGACTTCGACTTCGCTTTGATCAGCAAGTCAGGCGAAGTTTTATGAAACCAGACGACTTTTTCCCCTGAGTCGCCCACTCTACAGAGCCCTGTAGAGTTTGTCCATAATATGTACATATGTAAGAAATCAATCTATAGAGAATCGATAATCACCAAACATACAATATTAGAACTTGCAATAAAGCGCAAAGAAGGTAGGAGTCGTAGCCCTCACCAGCAGATTAACAGAAAGAGGGCTACGATATCGAAGCTAAGTCATATCATTATGTTAACAGACTATTATGCCATGCATTTTCCACTTCACCTTCAAAAATTCCTGGGGAGAACCCTACATTACCATACAATCATACATTTTTGGTGTCAAACTATCAAGCATTTTTTTTTTTCTTTTATCGTGTTTTCCAACTCAATTGGCATATATTTTTTTATTTAAGCCATATTTATTTCGCTGGCACCATGTAAATACATGTTGACATTGTTGCACAAAACACTCATTTAACCGCGTGCTGTCCGGTGCTCCCATAATTGCACAATAATCCTCTCCATTCAATCTTTTTGTACAACGGAACAGAGAAATTGCTATCATTATTTATCATCGTTCTCGACATTTGTCTCATTTCATATCTCTATCATGACAGAGGGTTTAACTACTTACATTCCATGCAGAATAAAGTGTTTTTATACGACGCATAAATGCGTCTTTATCAACGTGTATATTTGACATTTTAAAAAGAAATTATATGTAAACACATTCGATGAACATTTTCGTCAAAATGGCGGGAGTACTTGGGCAATCACGTGATTTAACTTACTTGAGACCGGCTTGTTAGAATTGAGATTAAGCCGAAAACCAGCAATCGGGATATCCCAAAGGGAGGGCACTCCTAAACAGGATTTACAAAAATGGCTGTCTGTGTTGCAGTCATCGCGAAAGAGGTGCCAATTTTCCCTTAACGATTTTTATAAGCCCGTCGAAAAACGGGATTACCATGGGCGTCCGGGCGGGGGTACGGCGTGCAGTTATTTGTCTGGGCCATAACTCTGGAACCTTATGTCTAATTGACTTGAAACTTGTCAGTTGTATGATTACGGAGTGCAATGCATAAGAACCGTAACTCTAGAGATATTATTTTTCAAGTTGTTTCCATTTGTTGTTTCTCAGATTTGAATTTCAGCAAATGTAAAAAGGTAGAGATGTCAATGTCAGCTATATTGTGAAAAATCTTGAAAACTTTGAAGAGATCAAACTTATGTCACATAATGTGGACGGTACTCGAGTGGTGGAAGATTGAGTTCTCTAAGTCGATCAGAATATGACAAATCTCTTAGTTCATTTGACAAAGCCTTTAATTTTATCAACAATACTAATATTGTTAAGGACTCTATACACTTCGACCAAAACAGCCCTTAATCTATGGAAAGGAAGTGATGGGAGTCCAAAAACCCTGAGTCTTTGCTGAGATTATAATTTTACAAAGAGTATAAGATTCTATCAACCTGTCTTTGTACATTTTCAAGTGGCATATTGTATCAGGTCAACTTGGCCTATTTTAATTTGGTCTATCGGGCACTAAGCCCATGGAATAACTATGCACTGTCAGCTAGGCCCTAATATATGGTAATATGTTTGGAGTTTCATTAAGGTAAATGTAGTTTTTAGTAGAAGAGAAATTTCATTTTATCTCATCTTGTTTTTGTGAATATGTAAGATTTTCAATTAATTTTCTGGTGAATTAAGGAGGTGTCTTGAATACTGGCATGTGCCATGGAGTTAAATTAGATTAAGTGTTTCGCCATTTCAAAAGGTGTGAAATAATCGCCCGTTCTGGGGCTGGCTATGTATTTAGGCAATAATTGAAACTTAATAGGAAAACAGAAATGAAATGTAATAAAAGGGAAAGAAACGTATTTTCAATAAGAAGATTTTTTTTGTTTCTTTTTAATGCATTTATTTAAATCAAAGTGATAGGCCTAATACTGTGACATAAAAACTTGTGTATAAACAGACAACAAACACATGTAAAAGATGATATATTCTACTAACGAAAAACTTTAAGACTAGTTCAAAGGAAAAGAATTTGCAGATGACAATTTAAAAGTTATGAAATGGGGAAAATCTTTATAAGTAAAATGCATTATGGGAAATGATGAAATAGCTTCTAAAGAAACTTTCTTCATTTTCCACAATATTACATCTAATTATGTAAGATTCATGTGAATGGAAAGAATGTGCAGACGCCAATTTGAACTTAATGAAAAATTAAAAAGTTGTTTTCTTAAACCCTTGTCATGCTGAATAAATTACCTTAGTGAATTGCTGTAAAATCAAAGGGCTGAAAGCACTGATAGAACTTGTTGTAAAAAAACCCAACATTTCATTTAGAAATCAACTTCATACACAACTGTGGTAGGAAAAGTACAAACAGGAGGTATAGACTAAGATAAGCCTGCACATAATTGCAGTCCGATCTTAGTCTACACCTCCTGCCAAAACCGGAATATTCCGGGTTCAGCATGACAAGGGTTAATGAGTAAAAACATTGCAGATAACAAAGAAAACACTTCTATCAAAGACTTTCCTTTTTTCCATAATGATATTAATGAAGGTGGGGAAAAAAGGAGGGATTGCAAGTTATTAGACTTGAATTTATTTACAACAGTTAGGTTAAAAGTTCAAATGATCGAAGTTGCAGACACTGATTTTACACTGAAAGGCAAACATCCTGTTAGGTATTAAAGAATATGGAAAGTGGAAAATGTTTCCACCAAAACTCACATTTATATTTGGAGTAATAGTATCATTAATCATCTGTATTGGTTTTGAATGTGACTCTTTGATAAAACAGTATGGAAAATGAACAGTTTTACAAGTTTACTTTTGAAGTTAACTTCTAACTTCTCTCATTACCTAATTTCTCGATTACCAGAAAAGGTCTAATAACTTCACAATTATTCACATTTATATTTGGATGGATTGTTTCTATATTTATCTGCATGGTTTTCGAAAATGACTTATAAATTTCACAGTATGAAAAAAGGGGAAGTAATTTATCAAATCTAACTTCTAATTTCTCTCATCATCTAATTTCTCGACTACCAAAACAGGTCTTATGCCTTCAATGCAATTCACATTTATATTTGGATAGAATTTGACTAGACAGTGTGAAAAGAATTATCAAGGCACTTCACAGTCCAATTTTTTGCAACATGAGTATCAAGTATTAACAATGTGGAAAAAGAAGAAGTTTAACATTTAAGCTAACTTCTGTTGGTTCTTTTTTTCATCATTTTATTACACGACTACGTAACATTGCTTTATGACAAAAATATTTTTATTGAATTGCTCATGTAATTTAGAAGGTGTCTTCCCGATTCTCCCACATTTGAAAATCCAATAATACCATTTACCTGGTGGGAAAAAGTGGGTAAGGGAAAATGTGTGATTACAGTTAGGTTCAAATTGTGTTCCATATGTATTGTGTATTATAGGCAAATTAATTTATAAGTGTTTAATTGGTCGAAATAAAACCACCAAAGTTTAATTGATAATCATGTTTAAACCTGTAAATCTGGCGTGAAATAAAAAATGAAACCCGAATTAAATTATTAATCAGTCAACAGATATGACTTATTTCTGAACCCCAACAGAAACTACACAGCCGCTGGTGATACCTTCCTAATGGAGAAAGACAACCTCTTTAAGCCGAGTGTTTCCTGATGTCGACGTCAAAGCCGGCTTCTTTCACTATACACACTGTATATGGTGAAAATTAAATAGCTTTGGGCCGACTTACCTATACAGAACAGACGAAGATTTCCATAGATTGGTCCGACGCGCTGTCGGAGGATCAAGACCTTTGAAGAGAAGGAAGTATCACCAGATCGACAAGCGCTTTGCTTCCCTGAAAGACTGAATTTATGAAGAAAATATGATGTTGGTTTAGTATGCTGATGCAGCTTCATATCTGTTGCATTTATAGATACAGAGATAATTGCCTTCTTACAAACTTTGTATATACACATGTTGAAAGATTTGGACATTAATAAGGTTTCCTTCTAAACTACTGGACTTGAACTTAAAAGATCTAAACGATGAGATCTACAAAAAATAAAAGAACTGGGAATAAACTGAATACGAGTATTTAAATAATTAGATGCCTTTTGATTCGAGTCAAATAAATACGTACATTAAAACTAAACTTATATAGATTTTTTTTCAATTTTATACCAAAGCATTTGTAGAAGGGGAAATTTTGTCCGTCTTTCCATTTGTAAAGCTGTTTGTCCGTAAAAAAAGAATTCTTTTTTTGTGACAAAGTAAGGCAAAATGACCAAGATCCAGAAACAACAACGGAATCGGTATTGGCTAAATTTCTCTGCAATACACAATTCTACGCCAATCCCTTTTCCACTTTTCCATTTATCACAGAATTACAAAGGTCAAATCAGTGTGTTAAGTATGAAATGATCCTTTACCCTCAGTTTATGTTTACTGTTTAATCAATCCCGATTAGCATATGCTAGAACTGTTATCTTTTCCAAATATTTTCTTTTGCGTAATAAGTACTGCATCCATACAATATATCCTCGGATGACCACCAAAATCTGGTAACTTTAATTTGATTAAAGCTGTAGTTAAGAGGTTTTAGTTGCACCTCAACCATACCATTGTTCATTGCTGGTTCATTCTTGAGAAATAGATGAAATGGTTGTCTGGAAAGAAGAGTAACTGCCAGATAGCTTATGAAATGTTGTGAGAACGGAGGTAATTGCTTGTTCTAAGTAAATGTTCCTTTAATCACAATGATTTCACTTCTCTTCTGCCATCATTAAAGAGACATTGTATAGCATAAGTTAAAATGGATTCCTTATTCGAAATGCTTTATTTCTATTTGAAACGCTTGTGGAATAGGGTTTTAGAACTTAACAGTTATTTAGCCCCAGGCAAGGATTATCTCACACCTTACCTGTACCGACTTTTTATCGATATTTTCAAATGTGGGAGAATCGGGAATAAACCATTTAGAATAAGACAGAAATCACAAAAAAAGAGCAATTGACTGATGACTTGATTACCCGATGAATTATGGTTCCATTAGGATTTAACTTTGCTTAATACTTTGACGTCTTTTACCGCCAAATAGGTTTGCTTCTTTTGTTCTTTTTTAATGTTTTGAACATTCAATTTGATTACAAAATCAGCTTAATTCCCTTCTTTCAATTGTCTGAAGGCATAACATTTAGAGATTTGAAAATTTAGAGCAATTTTTTTTCTTCCATAATCTGTGAACAACAATACCATTTTAATCTGTATGATTAAAAAAAATGTTACAATATAAAATGCATGGACAAAATAGATTATTAGTAAAAGAATAAGAATTACAAAAATCTTTCTATATATTATGCAATATACTTTCATTACTATATACTAAATATTGGGGCAGAGTTGACCAGACCAAGTTAACATACAGTGCCAAGTTATTTCATAGGCCGATTTGACACTTGGCTACAGTATTCAAGATGGAGCCTAGCCAGGCTCTGGTAAAGAAAAACTGTCATTGTCTATATATGAAAATGAAAGTTTGATCAAACCTAGAATCTTATTTGCTTTTTCAACCAGGATATTTACTTGACTTAGGGATTTAAGGGTTTTGTCAATTACCACTCCTAAATCTTTTTCACATCTGATGTGATTACATTTATTCTCATTTAACTTGGATAACCATTTAGAGCTCCAATTTCCAAGAGCGTTTAAATCTTTTTGAAGAACTATGTGGTCATATGTGTTGTTTACACATGAAATTACTTTAGAGTCATCTGCAAAGACTCTTGTTTGACTATCAATCTATGCAACCTGGAAGATCATTTATGTATATAATGAAAAGGATTGGAAAAAGTATATTACCCCTTGGGGAACCCACTTTTCACACTAGCTCATTCTAAGTCTTTGCCATTTAGAACAACTCTTTGTTTTGTCTAAGAAATCTTTAATCCGTTCAAGGACTTTGCCTGTTACTCTGTATGCATTCAATTTTGTTGTTAATCTTTTGTGGGGTACAGTGTCAAAAGCTTTTTAAGAGATGAAGAGAATATTTTTTGTTTTCATGGAGGTATGAACCGAAAAACCTAATCACACTGTATGAATACGTGAAGCGGATTCATACATTGTGTGATTAGGTTTTTCGGTTCATACCTCCATGAAAACAAAAAATATTATCTTCATTTCTTATAATTTAATAGCATCGAGCAAAAAATGCAACATCTTAACAAATTTTGATACCTTTGTGTAGTGAACTATTTTTATGCGGAAGCATTCAAAATGGCTGCGTACTCAAAATTTTGTTCATGGAGGTATGAATTAAATTTTTCGACCAATCAGATAGCTTGTTTTGATAGACGAAGCTAACAATTAAATTATTTGAAAATAATGGTAAATCATGTCATCCTTATTTCCTGTGTCAAATTCTGTTGTGATATATTCCTTAACTAATATTAAGAAACTAGACAAAAAAAAAAAGATATTGACCTGTAAGTCCAACATCAGTTGTATTTAGATTAATGGGATCTATAGTAAGAAAAGAATTTCTAACTTTTTTTGAAAATAACAATCTTTTCAATATTAGTCAACATGGATTCCAAAAAGGTACGTTAAACCGAGCCCCTGTGTGACGATGCTATCCATTGAACAAGTAAAGAACCAGTGGCAGCTCTCAGCAGTTTCATCCTGTATCCTTGTACTATCCCTGTAACAACTCACCATCTTTTGGGGGCGTCGCTCATATGGGCATGTGCTACAGTAGCAACGATAAATAAATGGAAATACATACAAAGGGCAAATCATGCACAACACATTTGATAGAAGTTACTAACCAGAATTCAACCAAATTTCACATAAATGATCCTTGGGTGACCCTGTATCAGATTCCTTTAAAGAATTTTGATCGGATGAAAAAATGGCTTTAATGGGCAGGGCTAATTTTCATATATGGTGAAACCTTTAAAAAAGATTTCCTCAGAAACCAGACAATGGATTTCAACCAAATTTTACAGGAATGATCCTCGGCTGACCCTTTATCAGTTGAAAAACATGGCTTTATAGGCAGGGCTAATTTCCATATATGGTGAAACCTTTAGAAATCTTCTTCTCAGAACCAGTTGAGGGATTTCAACCTAATTTTACAGGAATGATCCTTTGGTGACCCTATTTCAGATTCCTTCAAAGAATTTTGATTGGATGATAAACATGGCTTAAATGTGCGGGGCTAATTTCCATATATGGTGAAAGCTTTAAAAATCTTTATCTCAGAAACCAGTAGAGGGATTTCAACCAAATTTCATGGAAATCATCCTTGGATGACTCTTTACCCAATTTCTTCAAAAAATTTTGATCCTATGAAATCATGGCTTTAATTTCCATATATAGTGAAAACTGAAAATCATTTTCTTAGAAACCATTGGATGGATTTCAACCAAATTTCTTTGGAATGATCCTTTGGTGACTCTTTTTCGATTTTTTTGATTCGTTGAAAATATGACTTTTATGGTTGTGGATTATGTCCATATATGGTATCCAGTGAATTTTTTTAAAAAGATTGTGAATACTTTTTTCATCTGACTTGGTAAAAGAATTGACTTTTGTAAAACAAAGGGAAGGTTGAAATTGAAAAGATTTCATTGTCAAGACTTATTTTTCACACATGGTGAAAGCAACTCCCAAAAACACCATTTGCTTAATCAGTACAATCAGGCCTGTAGAGCAATACAGGCGCTCAAGTGCCTCTAGTTACGGTTTATGTCCATATGAGAAACACCCAAGAAGAGGGTTCGTTGTTGCGGGGATGAAACAAGGATACAGGGTAAATACACAGGACCTCAGTTCAACATCTTATCAAAAAGACGCCATTTTTTTTTATCATTTGTTTGAGGCTCACAGTTTTAGATATTTGTATTGACAGTGATAGTACTGTGTTTCCAAATAACAAATGATAGCGATAAGGATTAGTAGATTTGCATTATATACAGAAAGCTTATGAAAATTTAATTAAGAAATCCTCATTAAAGCAAATAAGTGCACAGTTTTCATCGGATTGTCTTCAACTTTCACAGAATGATTGTAACATAAAGATCATTCCTTTCAAAATTGGGTCCAATCCATGTAGAGTTCATGGGAAAAGGGGCCTTATGAAAATTTCATTAGAAAATCCTTATCAATGCATTATAGTAAACCGTTTTGATCTGCGTCTCTTCAAACTTTCTTTAAATGATCTGTTAAGTTTAAAAAAAAAAGAGGCCTCGTGAAAATTTAATCAAAAAATCCTTGTAAACACAATATAGTCAACAGCTTTGATGGGATTCAAGCTTTCACTGAATGATTATTCCATCATAAGAATAGTTCCTTTCGAAAATAGGTCCATTCTGTCTAGTAAAACACGAAAAGGGGCCTTATGAAAATTTCATTAAAAAATCCTTAGTAACACAAAGTCCACAGGTTTCGTGAGATTCCCTCCTTTCAGTTTGATTGTACCATTATTATAAGATTATTGATTTTGACATTGGATCTGATCCGTCAAGAATCATGGGAATAGGAGCATTACAATAATTTCATTAAAAATAAAATAGACTTATTATTTGACCTTGCATAATTTTTTAATTTGACTTGTTATTGTAACGTAATATGACTATCCTCATGTTGGGTATCAATGTATTGAGAGTGAATAAAGGAATTTGTACTTTAATGTATTGCAAAATATTCTATTGTATGTTAAAGTTTTTATTTATTTTCTTCCATATTCTAGAACTATCCTCTTTACATAAAGGCTGCATCATCAGATAATGAGCTAAAGTTTTACTACACAGTTCACACGTCATTAGATGTTATTGAAGAAAAAATTTCAACAGTCGGCAAAAATGTGAATGAACTGCGGGAGTTGTACCTAGGACTGCTTTATCCAACAGAAGATTACAAAGTGTATCCTTTGATCTTAACCCTTTCCTGTTTTCAAAATTTTAGACTTGTCCAATTTGAAAAAAAGCTGCAGATGACATTTAAAAGTGGGTGCAATTTGAGAAGTAACCAACCGACAGTTTAGAAAAAATTGAGGGAAAAGAAGAAATTGCTTGTTACAAGCAATTCCTTCTTTTTCAATAATGTTTTCTCAAGTATTAAATCAAAGTGACATAAAAACAAGGGATCGTATGGGAAATGGTTAACCCATACAATCACGCTAATTTACGCCTCTCAAGAAAATAGCTTCTAAACACTATGTGGATAATTAAGAAATTTCTTGTCACAAGCAATTTCTTCATTATTCACATGGTTTCTACTGAGATAGTGAGAGATATTAAAGACTCTATTAATTTGATATTGTTGTCTGCAACATTTTTTAATTTGGGCCAGTCTAAATTTTTCCTGTGTGATAATGGGTTCAACTAATGATAAAGTACTGTCTTACCTTTTGAAAGAACTTTTTAAAATCATGTTGAAAAACAAAAGTTAATTTAAAATAAATGAAATTGAATGTTCCCTCAATCTCATATACGTCTTTCTTCATTTAAGCCAAAAAGGGCTATACATTGTTGCATCAATTCATTGGCTTCAAATGCTTTTGATCAGCCTGTTTTCCATACAGTCAGGCTTCACTAACTTTGGAATACTAGCGTAAAACCATAATTAAATGGAGATATTTTTCTTTTTCCAACAATGATTTCTAAAATCACATGTACTTAAGTACATATATAAATTCTTAAGTTGCGTAAAATACAAAATATTTTAGCAACATCCTTCACTTTTGACTAGTCTAAAATTTTGTTATCTGGCAATGGAGTATGTTAATCTTATCTTATTCATTCTTATATTTATTAGAAATAAAATTGTCTCTGAGAAGTTTGTATGAACCAATTCCCTTGCAACAAAATCTTGGACTGGTCCAAATTCAAAGATCACTATATCAAGTTGATGGAATTTTATTCATTATCATTTATCGTCTTTTTGAATAGAAAACATTTTGGATAATGAAGAAATTATTTGATACAAGCATTTTCTTCATTTTCCACAATGTTTTCCAAAGCTTTTTTCTTAAGGAAGGATCGTAGGGAACGGATGAAGGTTTTAAAACTCCTTCTAAATCGTACTGGTGTTCCTTGACTCTGATATACAGTTATGGTTATGTAACAAACACCAAGATCAAATTTGTTATAGTGGTAGAGTCTTCAAATACAACTTTACGGGATAATGAAATCCGAAGCGTAAGTACATCTGCTACTTGCTTGTTTTTTGATGCCCTTCAAGGAAAAAGTTAAAAAAAAATATCGTGGAAAATGAAGAAATGGCTTGTTACAAGCAATGTTTTCTACCCAAAGACAAGGACTTTAAGTACATGTACTTCAGCAAATAAAAAATGTCATGTGCAATTTCTGTCAATATTGACTTGTCTAAAATTCTGTCATCTGTTTACCTATTTCCACACAGTCCTACTTTTCATGCCCCTCAAGAAAAAGCTTTCAAAATATTGTGGATAATGAAAAAATTGCATGCAATTTCTTCATTATCCACAATGTTTTCTACCCAAAACGACAAACATTTTTAAAGTTATTGTTCAATAACCTTCTTTGTCAAAGTTATCATGATAAAGAAACAAGGTCAAAGTAACCAAGGAGTTAACTCATTCCCACAAAATCCCTTCTTTTTACGCCCCTCAAGAAAATAAGATTTGTAAACAATGAGGGAAAAAAAGAAATTGCTTGTTACAAGCAATTTCTTCATTTTCCACATTTATTCTACTTAAAGAGATAAATATTTTAGATTTTTCAACAGTTTTAAGTTGTTGTCTGCAACTTCTTTGAAGATAGTTGTGCTCAAGTGAGCTTAAATACCTGGGAGATGAAATTGAATGCAGAGTTTGCTACATTCCTGAAATACATAGAACTTCTTTTTATGGCGTAGGCATTTAACGGATTTAGTGGTTAAGCCTCCAGTGGCAGTTTGCACTCATTGAAATTTGAGACTAATTCAAAATTTTGTCTGTTAACCCTTTCCCGTTTTTTGAAATCTTAGACTGGTCCAAATTGAAAATGTTGCAGACAACATTGAAAATTGGATGTAATTTGAAATGAAACCATCCTAACTGGTAGAAAATATTGTGGAAAAAGAAGAAATTGCTTGTCACAAGCAATTTCTTCTTTTCGCACAATGTTTTCTCAAGTATAAAATTACAGCAAAATAAAATCCCGGGTTTGAACAGGATAGGGTTAACTTAAGCCATCAAAGCTTACGCTATGCTAGCTAAAAAGGCCTTGGAAAACGTGGAAAATTAAGAAATTATATCAACTCAAAATTAATGTCTTCAACTTCTTTAAATTTGGACCAGTCCAAAATTTTGTTGTCTAGTAATGGGATAATGTGTTGCCTGACAGTTCTTTCATATCAGACTAGTTTTAAGATCTTGTTTTCCATTATGAGCTATAGATTATTCAATAAGTTTTTCTTGTACATCTATGGTCAAAGTTGGTGTTGAAGGTCAAAGGCAATAATTTGCAGGGACATCTGGGTCTGACACACTTTTTATGCTCTCCTAAGGGCGAGCATATAGCTGCCACTTTCTCTGTCTGTCCGTCATTTGAACCGTCCTTCCACCTCGATATCTCCACAAACCTTGGGCCAAACTGCATATTATTACCGGGTTTTGGATAGCTCCAAGATCAAGGTCACAGTTCAAGGTCAAACATTTAAATAGACCTTGTCCAGAGCATGGCTCCTTCAGTTATGGCAAAATTGTTCTGTATTGTCAGAATATGTACCATTAAAAAAAACCCAAATAGCTCCAAGGTCAAGGTCACAGCTCAAGATCAACCATAAAAGTAAAGCATATCTAGAGCATAGCTCCTTCAATTATGGATGGATTTGGAAATACTGTTGCATAATTTTTCTTAATCATGTTTGAAACAAATTTTCAGATACCTCCAAGATCAAGGTCACAGCTCTAGGTTGTACATTAAAATTAAGCATGTCTAGAATAGGGTGAGCAGAAAACCACATCTTCATCTGTTGTCCATCCAAACCCTTTTTCCCCTTATCATATATTTTTTGTAACAGGGCTTTAATTGAGGAGCATAATCCATCTCTGATGACTCTTGTTACACTCGGTTCTAAGAAAGGCTGACATGTCACAATTAATGGATTACTGACCTGACCAGTGAACTCTGACAGGAAGTTCCACCTCAATGTATTAACCCTTGTCATGCTGTATAAATCACCTTACTGAACTGCTGTCAAGTCAAAGGTCTGAAAGCACTGATAGAACTTCTTGTTCAAAAATTAATATTTCTTTTAGAAATCAATTTCATAAACAACTCTGGCAAGAACAGTAGTAGCAGGAGGTATAGACCAAGATCAGACTGCACTTATGTGCAGGCCGATTTTGGTCTACACCTCCTGCCCAAACCGGAATATTCCGGGTTCAGCATGACAAGGGTTAAAAGGCATTACTTTGCAAAATTTAGGGTCAATAGCAAAACAGTAAAATGGCTGTTAGGTGACCTAAACATCATAACTACAGCTTGGATAAGTTATGACGTTCAAATCATCATACCAACAAAAAATATTCACATTATTGTCAGCTAATGTCAGAGTTCAAAGTTCACTTCCAGTCAAACTGATTGATTGATTCTTTGATTGACATCATGATCTATCATCTATCAAGATCTACCATATTCATTACAGATGTTTAGAAAGCTACACAATGCCTATGTTGATATGCTTTGTAATCCATTTTACTGTCCAGGGGACAACGTGACATCCAAGTAAGTGCAGTTAACCTATTTCCACAATGACGAATTTTGACGCTCCAAAGAAAAAAAAGCTTCAGAAAACATTCTGGAAAATGTTACAAGCAATTTCTTCATTATCTAAATTCTCCATCTTCTTTCGATTTGGACCTGTCTAAAGTTTTGCCATATGGTAATTGGTTAAACTTGTATTAACCCTTTCCTGTTTTTCAAAATTTTAGACCTGCCCCAATTCAAAGATTTTATTTCACTCGGTTATCTTACCAAATTAATCTACAAATAGAATTTTACCCAGGTTAATCGAGCACGACTCGTTTAGACGCTTACAAAAACAACAAAGCGTCTCGTGACCAAGATCACTCACATGAAACCACCATGAAATCAGTTTACTTTCAGCGCTCGTCGAGCTCGGACTTAGTTCTGTTTTGTGTATTACTTTTTTGTGCACAACTTTGCTATATGATGGCGCAAGCGTCTATTGACGACGCCTTTTCGGAGACGTCGGATAAGCAGTCGAATGTGAGCGTGTCTGCCTCCGCGAAAACTGATGACAAAACGACTTCGAAATCGGCTCGAGGTACGGGGTCGTCGAAATTGAGTTTGAAAGAGATGGATAAACGTTTATCTCAAATGGAATCTCATATGAATTCTACTTTAGAGCAGATTATGCATGGTTTGAATTCTATTAGTTGGGCTAATCATACGGGTGGTACTTGTACCTCGCCGAGAGCAGACCCAGAGACTATGGGGGATAGTGCTCCTTTAGGGAGGCGCAGACCCTTAATAAGTTTGAACAATGGGATTGATGATGATATTGTTCAAGAGGACACTTTGTCTCTACATCCTAGGGAAAAGGAAATCATGGATTTATATGGCTTGGATAGCAAATCACAGCCAGAGAGTGTCAATTCCTCAGCATCTGAGGACTTCAACAGGGGGAAATTTACTCAGTATGCAAATCCGGAAACTCCCAAATTATTGGGCCAGTTGTTTGGAGATGATAGTTCAGCAGTTAATGCATGCTCAGATTCGGGGCTTGTGGTGGATGACTGTCAAGTAAATTTGCTCAATAAATCATGGAGAGCACAAATTCCGGAACGAATTTCTTCTTACAAGGAAGAATATAGATTATGTTTTCCTATTCATGAGAAGTCAGCATCTGTGTTACAGGTACCAGGTTTGGATGACTTATTAGAGCCTATGTTAGCAAAGAGGCATGGACCTAAGACTTTTAAACCTTGGGGTAAGAATAGGCAACTGTGTACTCAGCCTCTTAAATCAATTGAGACTTTGGGTTACCAAGGACAGTTGGCATCTAGAATGAATATTATTGCAGTGGCATATGTGCAGCAGGGCTTGGCATCCCTACTCAAGACTCTTCAGGACAAGGACTGTAATATAGATCGGGCCATTCAGCATGTTCGAGATTTATATGACATGTCAAATAAAGCTATGGATCAGGCTGGTAGATCAGGAGCTTTTCACCATATGATTCGACGCAAAGCGGCTGTGTCGGATTCAGGCTTGAATACTCTGAAAGACATTCAATCTAAAGTTATGTTCCTACCATTGAATGGTGATGGGGTTTTTGGATCTGGTTTGCAAGAAAAGCTCAAGTGCAGGAAAGAACAGAAAGAGCAGTTATCAGATTTAGTACCAGAATTTTTTGAGCATAAGGCCCCCAAGCGTAAAAGCACTAATTCGGATTATCGGACGAGTTTTAAACATGCTCGTGTAGATTCTCATGCGGGATACAAGAACAAAGGGAAACATAGTTCCTTTTCAAAGGAGAACACTTCCAAGTTCAATTACAGAAGTAGTCACAGTGAGACTCAGAAGCCTAAGGACAAGGAGACATCTATACCTCCCTTTCGGATTCCCAAAAAACAATGACTTGGTAAGCAAAACTTTATGTCTTTTACCTCATATTCCAGTGGGAGGCCGTCTCAAATACTTTCTTTCGGATTGGGAAAAAGTAACAACAGATCAATGGGTTCTGTCAATAATAAGAGAGGGTTACAAATTGGAGTTCGTTCAAAAACCACCTTTCTCAGGCATACGCAACACAAAGGTAAGGCTAACAGAGAGCCATGTTATTTCAAGAGAAATCGATATCCTTTTGGCAAAAGATGCTATAGAACATGTACCTATAGCGGAAATTCATCAAGGTTTTTACAGTACCTTGTTTCTGGTACCAAAGAAAAATGGCAAAATGAGACCAGTGATAAATCTAAGACCTCTCAATCAGTATTTGAAGAAAAAACATTTCAAGATGGACACACTTCAGAAAGTAATAAATTTAGTTCACCCTCAAGACTGGGCTGTGTCAATAGACTTAAGCGATGCATATCTTCACATCCCAATTTTTCCCAATCACAGAAAGTATCTGAGATTCTGTTACCAGGGGCAATGTTTTCAATGGAAAGTAATGTGTTTTGGTCCTACAGTAGCCCCTCGTGTTTTCACAAAACTAGTCTCGGTAGTAGCAGCTTTCTTGAGAACATTGAATGTAAGACTAGCAGTATACCTAGACGATTGGTTAAATCTAAACCAAATAAAGAACGGGCTATTGACCAATCTGAATCAGACAGTAAACCTTTTGATCTCTTTAGGGTTTATAATCAATTTAGAGAAGTCAAGCCTGGTTCCTCAACAGATATTTGTTTATTTGGGAGCTCTTTTCAATCTCAAGCAGTCAATAGTATGTCCTACTCAAGAAAGACTAGAAAAGCTTCAATTAACAATCATTTCACTTTGAAGGGACAGACTCAAGCCAGGGATTTTCTTGTTCTTCTTGGTATAATGGCTTCCTGCATAGAATTGATCCCAAATGCCCGTCTGTACATGAGACCAATTCAACTACATCTTCTACTTTACTGGAAACCGTCAAAGCACCCACTGGATATGCTCGTTCCAGTTACAGCACATGTAAAGTCACATCTAGCTTGGTGGCAAAATTCAGCAAACATTATGAGGGGTCGATCGCTACAGCAGTCTGTGGGGGAAGTTACTCTCACAACAGATGCTTCAAAGGTCATGTACGGCGGACACTTGGGAAACAATTATGTGCAGGGAACTTGGACACAAGAGGAGTCCAAACTACACATAAATTTACTAGAAATGAAAGCTGTTCATTTAAGTCTAAATCATTTCTTAATGAAACTTCAAGGGAAAACAGTTCTGATAAGATCAGACAATACAACTGTAGTACAATATATCAACAAACAAGGGGGTACAAAGTCAGGGAGCCTTTGTATAGCTGCATGGAACCTATGGCATTTGGCTCTGCAAAACAACATTTCACTAAAAGCAGTTCATATTCCGGGGAAGAACAATTGCTTAGCAGACTCCCTGAGTCGTCACAAGATCAGAGCAACAGAATGGACTCTGAATCATTCTATTGTTCAAAGGCTTTTTCAGAAATGGGGCTATCCTATGATGGACTTATTTGCTTCGCAGACAAACCATCAAACCCCAGTTTTTTGCACATGGTTTCCATGCAGTCAGGCTTTTGCAACAGATGCACTCAGTATTTCGTGGGAGAACATGTATGCATATGCGTTTCCGCCAATCTGCCTTATTCAGAAAATTTTGAAACATATACGGCAATTCCATTGTCAAATTATATTAATAGCACCGCTTTGGCAGAGGAGACACTGGTATCCAGATCTGTTGGAACTAGCGATAGCAGCTCCTCTAAAATTGCCAGTTGTCCCAAATCTACTTGTGCAACCAAGAACACAGATTTATCATCCAAAACCAGAGTTGTTCAATCTAACAGCCTAGATGTTATCAACAAACGTTTCGAAACAATTGGCTTTTCTAAAAAATCTAGAAAATTGCTCATGGCTGCCTGGCGAAAAGGAACTCAAAAGGATTATTCCTGTAAGTTCAAACTGTACAATAGCTGGTGTATCACACGGAAAATTGATCCCTATTGTGCCACTATAATACAAATTGCTGATTTTGTAACAGATTTATATCAAAGGGGTTTACAATACAGCACTATAAATGGCTATAGGTCAATGCTGTCATCTGTTTTACCTTGTATTGATGGCCATAAAGTGGGTCAGCATCCATATGTAATTCAGTTATTAAAGGGAGTGTTCAATTCTAGACCTCCTCAAGTGAAATTGGTCCCAGAATGGAATCTTTTAGACGTGCTAGAGGCTCTTCAGAAGAAACCATTTGAACCTTTGCCTAAAATAAGTCTTAAAATGTTGACATTGAAAACGGTATTTATGATTGCTATCACGTCTTTCAGGAGATGCAGTGACCTACAGTCTTTCAGGATAGGGTCTGAATCTGTAAATATTCAAAGTAAAGGTATTACTTTTATTCGTCATGGATTGGCAAAACAAGACAGGCAATCTCATCGCAAGGCAACAGTATTCATTCCAGCTTTTCCAGAAAATAAGAAACTGGATCCTAAAAGGTGCTTATACCACTATTTGAAAGCTACTGAACGTTTCCGTAAATTAGCTAATGGGAAAGAAGAAACAAAGGTTTTTCTTAGTTACATTGAACCGCACAAACCGGTTTCAGCACAGACTATTTCTAATTGGATAGTGAATACTCTGAAAATCACTTTGAATGACAAAAAGTTAAAGGTTAAAGGACACAGTACCAGAGCTATGGGACCATCATTAGCCTTGTTTAGGGGAGCCTCAGTGGAGTCCATTCTTAATTCAGCAGACTGGACGTCTGAGACTACTTTTATTAAGTCATATCTACGGGATTTAAACTGCAATGTTTTGAGATCGTAAGACTTGTTGAACCTTTCAGCGAGTCGCAGTTGTAAATATTTATGAATTTCGGTATTTACATTATATTGTGAGTTATATAGACTATGTGGGATTAATGTTGTACATTCATACATGTATATAGTAGGAACCATGTTTGGGTATTGAAATATCATTTCAATAATTACATACAGTGTTAGTTCCTTTGGAGGAAGAGAGGAACTTTTTACCTAGATGTTCATTCCATAGTTGAATTGCTCTTAGATCTACTGAAACAATAAAGCACCACCTGTTGAGTGTAAGTACTGCTTTAAAATCAATTCTATTTGTAGATTAATTTGGTAAGATAACCGAGTGAAATAAAATTGTAAAATTTTTTCAGCAAATTTAAATTTTATGAATAAGGTTATCTTACCAAATTACATAAAACCCACCACCTCCCCCTTTTTTGTTTCAAAAGGGTTAGCTCTCCTTGCGTCAGTAAACTGATTTCATGGTGGTTTCATGTGAGTGATCTTGGTCACGAGACGCTTTGTTGTTTTTGTAAGCGTCTAAACGAGTCGTGCTCGATTAACCTGGGTAAAATTCTATTTGTAGATTAATTTGGTAAGATAACCTTATTCATAAAATTTAAATTTGCTGAAAAATTTTTACAATTTTGCAAACAAAAATTTGAAGAGGATTTAACTTGAAAAATAACCTGAAAACAGTAGAAAATATTGTAGAAAAGAAGAAATTGCTTGTTTAAAGCAATTTCTTCTTTTTCTACAATATTTTCTCAATTATAAAAGTCTTAGGTGACAACTTTTTTGTGAAATATATGAAGGATTGGTTCAACTGCATACATAAATTATTTACAGGATTCTCATGAAATCCTGTTGATGGACCTTTTGAGAACCCTGTCTCCTCTCATAAAGATGATTCTAGAGAGATCAACCAACATATTTAGTTTGATAATTTTATTTGCAAAAGCTTTTTATTACGAAGATCCTTTGTTTTTTGAAATAGAATTTTGATGCTAGTCATGTCACCAAAGTGTTCACTGGTGGTCACTTGAGCAAGATTGACTATTGGTTTGTTGGTGTGGAGTTTTATGCTTCTTTTAAATATATCGCCGGCATAGCACAGTAAGTAGCACATCAGACTCATAATCTTCAATAATGGGATGTCATGAGTTTGATCCTGGTGGCGGCATATATCCTTTCCGACATTCGTCTCTCACCAATGGGTGGATAATCGTAAACCTTAGTGGTCATTTGACAAGCAATTATGTGAGGACAATCGTGTCTGTAACACACTTCTAGTTTTTGTTTTCTTTTTCAGAACATTTAATAATACAGTAACAAGTATGATGCAGGAATGATGATCGTCACCAAACAAACAGCTTTTTAAAAAAAGGGACCATACAATCCATATTAACCCATCACCAGATGGGAAATTTTAGACTGGTCCAAATTGAATGGAGTTACAAACGAAAATTTAAAGATTATGAAATTTTAGATTTTTTTTAACTTTATGGGTTGAAAACATTGTATAAAATGAAGACTTGTTACAAGCAATTTCTTCATTTTATATGATGTTTTCCAAATTGTTTTTCTTGAGGGTCGTCCAAAAGGGTCACTGTGTGGGAATGGATTAACGCTTCTTCAGAAAAAGGCTGGGGAAAACAAGCAATTTCTTCATTATCCACAATGTTTTCTATCTCACAAGACAAGATTTTTGAAATTTCACAGCCTTACAATTGTCATTTTCAATTTCTTTCAAATTAGACCAGTCTGAATTTTTGTGTATGGGAATAAAAAGACACCACAGGACAAGCATTATTCTTTAACCCATTCCCACACAATCCCCTGTTTTTGTGCTCAGAAGAAATATAGCTTAGGAATGCATTTTTTGTCTTGTAATTAATTAACATTACTACACAAGACATTCTATAAGTTTGACATGAAAGAAAAATATTGTGAAAGGAGAAATTGTTACAATTTCACTTATCTTGAATAGATATCTGCTACCTTTCAATTAGGGTGACTGAGTTTAAATGTCTAGTAATTGAGCAAATTAAGTATATAATTTATCAGGTGTCAGTGCAATTTTGTAAATAAAGTAGTTACATTCATTTAATCTTGTCTGTATCTTATTTTATTCTAAAAGCATTAATTTTCCATTAAAATCATTTCCTTTCATTTATATATCTCAATCTTTGTTGAAACATTCATTTTTCTCTCCAATGGTCTTGAGAGCTTAACCAAATTTCACATGAATCATCTTTTAAAAAGGCTTTTATTGGCATAGCTGACTTCCATGGTAATAATGAAAATCTTCTTTTCAGAAATAAGTACATGGATTTCAACCCATTTTCTCAGGAATGATTGCTGGTGACTATTTATAAGATTCGATTATAGAATTTTCCTATGTTAAAAACATAATTTTTTGTATGGGGCTACCGTCCACATATGGCATATACTGAAATTTTGGAAGATCATGTTTTCCAAAACAGGAGGATGGTTTTCTTCTTAATTTCACTGAAATGATTATTTTGTGATCTTTATCAGATTTTTTAGCTCACCTGAGCATGTAGTGCTCAAGTGAGCTTTTGTGATCCCCTTTTGTCTGTCGTCCGTCCGTCGTCCGTCAACAATTTCTTTAAACAACATCTCCTCCAAAACCACTGGGCCAATTTGAACCAAATTTGGCAGAAATGTTGCTTAGGTGGTCCCCTTCAAAAATAGTGAAAAGAATTGAAATCCGTTTAAAACTCTGGTTGCCATGGCAACAAAAATAAATTTTTTAAAAATCTTGAAAAATCTTCTCCTCCTGACCCAGAAGGCGTAGAGCCTTGATGTTTTGCATGAAGCATCAGTATATTTACCTCTTTCAAATTAGCTAAAATCATGATCATCGGGTCCCAAGGGGCAAGGCCCCAGGGGTTGGGGTTTATAAAGAAATAAAGAACGATTTTTTAAATGACATCTCCTTCTAAACTAGTAGGCTGATTTGAACAAAATTTGGCAGAAATGTTGCTTAGGTGGTCCCCTTCAAAAATAGCTAAAAGAATTGAAATCCGTTAAAAACTCTGGTTGCTATGGCAACAAACGTAAAATTTTAAAAAAAATCTTGAAAAATCTTCTCCTCCTGACCCAGAAGGCGTAGAGCCTTGCTATTTTGCATGAAGCATCAGTATATTGACCTCTTTCAAAATAGCTAAAATCACGATCCTCTGGTCCCCATTGGCAGAGCCCCAGGGTTTGGGGTTTATATGGAAATAAAGAACGATTTTTTAAATGACATCTCTTCCAAAACTACTGGGCCAATTTGAACCAAATTTGGCAGAAATGTTGCTTAGGTGTTCCCCTCAAAAATAGCTAAAAGAATTGAAATCTGTTAAAAACTCTGGTTGCTATGGCAACAAAAGTAAAATTTTAAAAAAATCTTGAAAAATCTTCTCCTCCTGACCCAGAAGGCGTAGAGCCTTGATATTTTGCAAGAAGCATCAGTATATTGACCTCTTTCAAAATAGCTAAAATCACGATCCTCTGGTCCCCATTGGCAGAGCCCCATAGCTTAAATCATGATCCATTGGTCTCCAGGGGGGGGGGGGGGGGGGTATAGGCATGAAGCATTAGTTCACAGACTTCTTTCTTAATTTCTGAAATTATAACCTATGGAAAAAGTTTTTTCCTTCTTTCAAATCAGCACTAAAGCCTTGGAATTTGTAATTTAGACTTTTGGATCCCCAAGTTCAGTCTTTATATGTATTTGTGGCCCACTTGTTTCATTATCCTAACCTTAACATGAACTTAGACTGTTGAATGAAAAAGAGCCTTTATCTCAGGTGAGCGCCCCAGGGCCAACGGCCCTCTTGTTTGATGAAATTTTACTTTTTATAATAAAGCCAAATTTCATCTAGATATCACAAAGTGATGTAAGGGTACACTAGTACTCTCCAAGGGGGACAACTGTGACTAGTCATTTTGAAATCATCATTTAATGAAGATGTGCTCCAGACAAGAATTGGTCACACATACTAACTCACACAAAAACACCCCCCTTTTCACACACTCCCACTCAAACACAAAGACAAGTAACTCTTGGATACCCATAGCCATCATATGGCGGGTACATAATAAAGAATTGATGTCCCTTTGGTCCCTGTGTTTTCCAATCCTAAATTATCATTTTATACGCCTCATACTTATGAACTTGTGAAGTTCATGATCTAGTAGTAAGACACAGGCCCTGGCATTGGAGGGTCCCGGGTTTAAATACGGCTCGAACAGTGGGAATTTTTCTGAGTAAACAATACACTAGTAATTGCTTCTGTCCATTCGGGTGTGTAAATATTTACCTGTGAGGATTGTAAGGTCCAAATTGCCTGGAATGTTCCTAGGGTGGTGCCCTTTAAAATTGCTAAAATCATCATCCTCGGGTGCCCAGGGGCGTAGCCCTGGGGGGGGGGCTATCTCCTTCAAACCGCTTGGTGGATTTCAACAAAATTTGGCTGGAATGTTCCTTGGGTGGTGCCCTTTATAAATTGTAAAAAGAATTGAAATCCATTAAAAACTGTAGTTGCCATGGCAACAAAACTGAAATTTTAATGGAAACTTTAAAAATTATCTCCTCCTAACTCAGAAGGCGTAGAGCCTTGATAACTGGCATGAAGCATCAGTACATTGAACTCTTTCAGAATTGCTAAAATCATCATCCTCAGTTACCCAGGGGGGATGGGGCTTATAAAGAAATAAAGAAGGATTTTTAAAACGACATCTCCTCCCAATCGCTTGGCGGATTTCAACCAAATTTTGCTGGAATGTTCCTTGGGAAGTGCCCTTTATAAATTGCTAAAAGAATTGAAATCCGTTAAAAACTGTGGTTGCCATGGCAACAAAACCGAAATTTTAATGAAAACTTTAAAAATTATCTCCTCCTAACTCAGAAGGCGTAGAGCCTTGATAACTGGCATGAAGCATCAGTACATTGAACTCTTTCAGAATTGCTAAAATCATCATCCTCAGGTACCCAGGGGTGGAGCCCCAGGATGGGTGCGGCTTATATATAAATAAAGAAGGATTTTTAAAACGACAATTCCTCCCATATTGCTGGGACGATTTCAACCAAATTTGCAAGGAATGTTCCTTTGGTGGTGCCCATTATAAATGGCTACAAAAATTGCAATCCCTTTAAAAATCTGTTTGCCAAGGCAACAAACTTGAATTTTAATAAAAACTTTAAAAATTATCTCCTCCTAACCCAGTGGGCCTAGAGTCTTGATATTTTGCATGAAGCATCAGTACATTGAACTTTCTCAGAGTTGCTCAAATCATCATCCTCTGGTACCCAGGGGCGGAGCCTCAGGGGGAATGGGCCTTATATAGAAATAAAGAAGGATTTTTAAATCGACATCTCCTCCCAAACCACTTGGCTGATTTCAACCAAAGAATTTAATCAGTTGAAATCTCTGGGTGCTATGACAACAAGAGTAAAATTGAAAAAAAAATGAAAAACAAGATGTGTTTGTGAAACACAATGCCCCCGAAACAGGAATTTAGAAACGGGTGATTTTTATTGTTTTTTTTCTTTGTTTTAGGGAAAACAGTTAAAATTTTGACCTTGACCTTGATGAAATGACCTTCCCCAGTTGCGCATTGTTGTGACCTATCTACATACCAAATATTTGCATTGTAACTTAATTAGGGATGAAGTTATAGGAAAATGTTTAGTTGGAAGGTTAAGTTTTCGAGTAACGTTTTAGGGAAAAGGGTTAAAATCTTGACCTTGATGACATGACCTTCCCCATTAGCACCTAGTTGAGACCTATCTACATACCAAATATTAGCATTATAACTTAAGTAGGGATGAAGTCATAGGAAAATGTTTAGTTGGCAGGTTAAGTTTTAGAGTAATGTTTTAGGGAAAAGGGTTAAAATTTTTATCTTGACCTTGATGAAATGACCTACCCCAGTAGCACCTTGTTTAGACCTATCTACATACCAAAATTAAGCATTGTAACTTAATAAGGGATGAAGTTATAGGAAAATGGTTAGTTGGCAGGTTAAGTTTTAGAGTAATGTTTTAGGGAAAAGGGTTAAAATTTTGACCTTGACCTTGATGAAATGACCTTCCCCAGTAGCACCTTGTTTAGACCTATCTACATACCAAATATTAGCATTGTAACATAACTAGGGATGAAGTTATCAGAAAATGTTTAGTTGGCAGGTTAAGTTTTAGAGTAATGTTTTAGGGAAAAGATTTAAAATTTTGACCTTGACCTTGATGAAATGACCTTCCCCAGTTGCACCTTGTTGAGACCTATCTACATACCAAATATCAGCATTGTATCTTAATTAGGGATTAAGTTATCGGAAAATGTTTATTTGACAGACAGACAGACAAACACGGTAAAACAATATGCCCCCGATCTATCAATGCGGGGCATAATAAAAACCATCTCCTCCTGACCCAGAAATTGAAGAATCTTGAATTTTGCATGAAGCAACAGTACATTGACCTCTTTCAGAATTGATAAAATTTTAGAGCCACAGAGTTACTAGGCTTAAATAAAAGAAGGCAACCCTTTCATTTTAAACCAAAATCGGCTTGTTGATTTTAGTTTAATGTTAACCCATTCCAACTCAATCCCTCCTATTTACGCCCCTCAGGAAAAAAAAGCTTTGGAAAACATTGTGGATAATGAAGAAATTGCTTGTATCAAGCAATTTCTTCATTATCCACTATGTTTTCTATCAAAAAAGACGAAAAAATTCAAAATTCCATCAACTTGAAATTGTCGTCTGCAGCTTCTTTCAATTTGGACCAGTCTAAAATTTTGCTGTGTTGGAATGGGTTAAAGGAGGTTTTCTCCCGACCCAGTTCATATTAGGCTTTGAAGGATAAAAGAGCCTTATCTCAGGTGAGCGCCAGGTCCACTGGCCCTCTTGATTTATTGAGGGGCATCCAAAAGCGTCACTGTTTGGGAATGGGTTAATCCGCTCCCACTCATTGACGCCCTCAAGGAAAAAAGCTTTGGAAAATATTGTAGAAAATGAAGAAATTGCTTGTTACAAGCAATTTCTTCATTATCGACAATGTTTTATACCCCAAAATACAAAGATCTTTTTAAAAAAATCATTAACTTGAAATTGCTGTCTGCAACTCCTTTCAGTTTGGACAAGTCTAAAGTTTTGCCGTCTGGTAATGGGTTAACAGCCAACTTCCAAATCAATGATGGGGAATTAGTACGAAGTCTGTTGAACATACAAAAGTTTAGAGAAACAGACTATAAACCCACAATTTTCTAAAAATTATTCTGACTAAAGTTCAAGAAGATTGAACCATATTTGTATCCCCTACAGTGTATACAAAGGATTTTTTCTAAGATTCCTTTCCCTGTGTTATCCAAGGGAACATTCCTATTTTCAATAAGGACTATCCTCATGATCTGAAAACATTATGACTTAGTAACATAAATTTTGAGCATATATGATATATTACAACCTTGACACTGCTGTCAGCTCACAAAAATGTGTTTGTGAAACACCATGTCCCTGCATTAGCCTTTCTTGGGAAATGTTGCCTTGATATGTGCAGATTGCGTCAATGAGATCTATCATTATGCAAAAAATGAGCATTATATCTTGAATAGGCTTGAGGTAATTGTAAATGTTTAGTTTTTTGGATTAGTTTCTGCAGAAGTTTGACCTAGTCAAATGACCATTGCCTTTGAGCCCTTTAAGATTACTTACCATTAAAAGACAATGGCCAATATTAAAATCTTTTAATTAAGCTTAATATGACCTCGACCTGACAAATGACTTTCAAGTTGAAAGATTTCTTACTTTAAATATTATACCTTTAAACAAACAAGAGCATCATATGTGAATACTAATTCTAGGCTGTTCAAGTCCCTGATATTTGGTACAACGTTCAAGTGGGAAAAAGGGGCAACATTCTTTCCTCAAGATTGTGTTAACAAGAATATTTCAATAAAGTTTTCATGAGGCCCCTATTCCTGTGATACTCTATTGACCTTAACCCATTTTAAATAGAATCAATCATTAGGATTATGCATTCATTCTGTGAGAGTATTCAATGAAAGCTTTGTATTCTATTAGCTCACCTGAGTATGAAGTGCTCTGGGTGAGCTTTTGTGATAGGTTATTGTCTGGGGACTTTCTATCTGTCTAAGTTTACAAAAAAATCTTCTCCTCCTAAACTAACCATGGAATTTCAACCAGACTTCACAGAAATGATCCTTAGGCCATGCTCTTTCAAAATACTTCAAAGAATTGAAATCCATGACGAACATTTGTTATCATGGCAATGAATTGAAAAAACTTAAACGATCTTCTCCTCCCAAACCATAAGGCCCAGAGCTTAGATGTTTGGTATAAATCAGCATCTATTGACCCTCTACCAAATTACATCAAAGAATTACTGTACTCTGAAAATAAGCCCTTTTATCCCTGATTTTACATAGAACTATAGAAGGAAATCTTTAGAAATCTCCTTCTCCCAAACCATAAGGCCCAGAGCTTTGATATTTGGTATATATCATCATCTATTGACCCTCTATAAAATACTTCGAAGAATTACTGCATCTTGAAAATTAGCCCTTTTCTGTGCAATTCCTGATTTTACATAGAAATAAAGAAAGAAATCTTTGAAAATCGTCTTCTCCCAAACCATAAGGCCTAGAGCTTTGATATTTTGTATAATTCATCATCTAATGACCCTCTATCAAAATACTTCAAAGAATTCACTTACTATGAAATTTAGCCCTTTTCTGCACGATCCTATGTTACATATGAATAAAGAGGGAAATCTTTGAAAATCTTCTTCTACAAAGATTTAAGGCCTAAATACCCAAAGCTTTTATATTTGGTATTAATCATCATCTATTGACCTTCTACCAAAATACTCCAAAAAATTAACTTCTATGAAAATTAGCCCTTTCTATATTATCCTGTTTTTACATATGAATAAAGAAGGAAATCTTAGAAAAATCTTCTTCTACAAATCTACAAGGCCTAGGGGTGTAATATTTGTACTATATCAATACGTATTGGCCCTCTACCAAAATTCTACAAAGAATTACAGTATCATGAAAATTAGCCCTTTTCTGTATGATCCCTGATTTTATTAATGAAAATCTTTGAATATTTTCTCCAAAAGCATAAAGCCTAGAGCTTTAATATTTGGCATGTATCAATACCTATTGACCCTACACCAAAATACTTCATAGAATTATTGTATTCTGAAAATAAGCTCTTTTCTGTGCAATTTCTGATCTTAGAAAGGAATATGGAAGGATATCTTTGAAAATCTTCTCCTCCTAATTCACTATGCCTAGAGCTTTTATATTTGGTATGTATCAATACCTATTGGCCCTCTCTCAAAGTACTTCAAAGAATTAATATACTCAGGAAATTCAGTGCTATTTGGCGGGATCTTCCGAATACCTAGGATTACAGGTGAGAATCTTCTCCAAAATGAATAGGCAAAAGGCTTTGATCTTTTGTATATATCATAAAGCCTTGAGCCATCATGCTCAGGGGAGCAATACAGAACCACCATGATTCTCTGTTTTGTAATGGAATTTTCATAAGGTCCCTTTTCCTATGATTCTTGAGTGATCAGATCCAATTTAAACAAGAGGACCATGATGGTCCTATATTGCTCCCCTGAGTATGATTGCTCAAGGCTTTGTGATATGATATTCAAAATTACAAAGCCCTACACCTAATCATCTTGGAGAAGAAGATTTTTTAAAGATCTCCTTTAATCCTAGATGAAATCCATCAACTGGTTTATGAGAAGAAGATTTTCAAAGCTTTCACCATACATGTATATGGAAATTAGCCCTACCCTTAATATTAAAGCCATGTTTTTCATCTGATCAAAATTCTTTGAAGGAATCTAATAGAGGGTCACCCAAAGATCATTCCTGTGAAAATTGGTTGAAATCTGTTCAGTACTTTCTAAGGAGAAGATTTCTATAGGAAAAGTTTACGGACGGAAGTATGCACCCACCACGGACACCACGCCATGACAATAGCTCGCTGACTTTCAGCCAGTGGAGCTTAAAATTGTTTACTTTATTGTGGTACAAGGATTTTAAAATGCACTTTTCATAAGGCTCTTTTTCTTGTGATACTTGAAAGATCAGGTCTAATGTCAACATCAATGATCGAAACTATTGTACAATCATTCTGACAAGAGGACCATGATGGTCCTAAATCACTCACCTGAGACATCTGCAAATTACAGTACTTTTTTGTATAAACAAGATGTGTTTGTGAAACACTATGCCCGAAACAGGAATTCTTTAGAAATGGGTGATTTTTTTTTTTTTTTTTTTTTCTTTGTTTTAGGGAAAAGGGTTAAAATTTTGACCTTGACGAAATAATTTTCCCCAGCTGCGCCTTGTTGAGACCTATCCTATCTACATACCAAATATTAGCCTTGTAACTTAATCAGGGTTGAAGTTATAGGAAAATGTTTAGTTGGCAGGTTAAGTTTTGCAAACAAATGGACAGACAGATGGACACCGGTAAAACAATATGCCGATGCGGGGGCATAAAAAAGCATTGTGAGAAAGGGAGTGACAAGCAATTTCTCCATTACTCATAGTGTTTTCAACCTGAAATTCTTTGTATTTAGATTTCAATCAAACTCTAATTACTGTCTGCAACTTCAATGAGTGTAATTTAAGCAACCTTGGTAGAGAGCAATCTCGATGTACCGATGCATTACAAGTTATACATTAGGCGAAGAAGATATTTGAACATGCTCTTATTGAGCCGTTTTCATAACTTTGGATGCCTTGGGAAGGGCCATGTTTGTCTAAAGAATATAAACATGGTAGATAGCAATAATGTTATATGTTTTAATGTAAATGCTCTAGAACCTATATTCAAGAAGAATTCGAATGCGAATTATGTAATTTTCTACCCCAGGAGCAGAGACGTTTTATCCTAAGAGCTTATTTTCCTGTAACATAGTACAAAATTATTTAGTCATGCTACATACCAAATATGAATGCCCTTTACCTTATATTTCAGAAGGAGAAGACTTTTGAAGTTGCTCTAATTGGGTGTTTTCCAAAATTTTTGACCCCTGGGGCAGTGCCATGTTTTATCACAGGGCTAAGATTTTAGCTAACATGGTAGAGAACCATCTGGTTATGCGATATACCAAATATGAATGACGTAAGACTTTGTAGATTGGGAGGAAAAGACTGTTGAACATGGTCTAATTGAGCATTTTTATGAACTTTGGACACCCAGGGAAGGGGTGTTTTATAACCCTTTCCTGTTCAATCCTTGGTTTTTAAGTCCCTGTGATTTTTTACCTGAGAAATTATTGTGGAAAAAGAAGAAATTGCTTGTAACAAGCAATTTCCTCTTTTCTCACAATGTTTTCTACCGCATGGGATGGTTTCATTTCAAAGTGCATCCAATTTTCATTGTCATCTGCATTCGCTTTCAATTTGGACCAGTCTAAAATTTTGCAAAACAGGAAAGGGTTAATCTACAGGCATAATTTAATCAAAATTGATTGATAACAACCAGGCTATGCTACACTCAAAATATAAATGCCCTCCGCCTTAAAACTCAAATTTTGCGTTTTTCCAAATTGTGGACCCCTAGTGCAGGGCCCTTTTTGACCCTAGGAGGAAAACTTTTAGTGATATAGTACAAAACCATCTAGTTATGCTACATACCAAATATCCTAGTTTAAAAGGAGAGGTCTTTTGAAATTGCTTCAATTAAGCATTTTTCCAAACTTCAGACCTCGGGGGCAGGGCCATTTTTGACCCCAGAGACTAAATATTTTAAAATTTGGTAGAGAACCATATGATTAAGCTCTATATAAAATATAAATGCCTTTGGTCTTGTGGTCTATGAAAACAACAACAACAAAGATTAAATTTCACATTTTCATATGCAGTGGTTACAAGATTTTTTCACGGAAAGAAATTCTTTTAACATCTTTTGAAGAGCTTCACCCTAGGAACATCCCTGCAAAGTTTCAGCTTGATTGGCTTACTGGTTTAGGAGGTGAAGATTTTTAAAGATATTTAAAGAATTACTAAAGATTCCCATTTTCAAATGCCGTGGCAACCAGAGTTTTTCACAGAATTAAATTCTTTTAAAAAATATTGTAGAACTTCACCCAAAGAACATCCCTGCAAAGTTTCAGCTTGATTGGCCAACTGGTTTAGGAGGAGATAATTTTTAAAGAATTACTAGACTCACATTTTCAAATGCCATGGCAACCAGAGTTTTTCACGGAATTAAATTATTTTAACAACTTTTGTAGAACTTCACCCAAGGAACATCCCTGCAAAGTTTCAGCTTGATTGGCCAACTGGTTTAGGAGGAAAAGATTTTTAAAGAAATTGTGGATGGACGGACAGAAGGACGACGGACAACGACCGATCACAATAGCTCACCTCGCACTTTGTGCTCAGGTGAGCTAAAAAAGTTCTGGACTTGGTAACAAGGAGTTTAAAATGAAATTTTCATAAGGCCCATTTTCCTGGTTTTTTTGACAGTTCAGACCCCATTTCGAGAAGAATGATCCTTATGATCTTGCAGTCATTCTGTGAATGTTTCAACAATATCAAATCAAAGCTTTGGGCTTTATTATGTTAACAAGGATTATTTAATCAAATCGTCCTAAGGTCCCTTTTCCCTTGATACTTGATGGATCAGACCTGATTTCATAAGGAACTATCCTCACAAAAGTTTAAAAATTCTCCAAGAGTATGAAGATGATCCGATGAAATCTTTGGACTTTATTGCATTAACTAAGATTGTTTTAATTAAATTTTCCTAAGGCCCCTTTTTCTGTGTTTCTTGATGGATCAGACCAATTTTCATAAAGGAACTATTGTTATGATATAACAATCATTCTGTGAAAATTTGAAGTGAATCCAGTGAAATCTGGGTAAATTATTATGTTAGCAAGGATTTTAATAAGGCCCCTTTCCTGTTGTTAGTGTTAACTAAGATCTTTTGAATTTTCGTAAAGCTCACTTGGTGGATCAGACCCACAATCCTTATAATAGTACGAAATTCTGTGAGGGTTTGAAGGGAATCTGATGAAAACTCTATACTAGAGTGTTAAAGAACTGTTAATTAAATTCAAATTAGGCCTCATTTCCCGTGTTTCTTGGCAGATCTAACCAAATTACATAAATGATGGTACAACCATTCCGAGAAAGTTTGAAGAGAATCGGATGAAAACTGAGGACTCTTAGAGCGTTAACAAGGAAAGTTACCAGACTGATGGACTACTTAATGGACCAACGGAACGACAAGCGGACTCCTATATACCCCCCAAACATAGTTTTGGGGGGTATAACAATAGACTCTAGAGTATAAATGAGGATTTTAATAGATTTTTACATTAAACTTCCATTAGGCCCCTTCTCCCATTTTTCTTGGACCCAATTATGAAAGGAACGATCATTCTGAGAAAGTTTGAAGAAAAACTGATGAAAACTGTGGAATCTAGAGCTTTAACAAGTAAAATTGAATAACTGACAGATGCATGGATAGGAAATTGCCATTAGGCCCCTTTTCCCATTTTTCTTGTACCCAATTTTGAAAGGAACGATCCTTATGACGTTACAATCATTCTGAGAAAGTTTGAAGAAAAACTGATGAAAACTGTGGAATCTAGAGCTTTAACAAGTAAAATTTAATAACTGACAGATGCATGGATAGGAAATCGCCATTGCTATAGCTCTTCTGGCCTTTGGACACTATAGCTTAAAACAACCAACCTGCTGTTAATCAGGAATTACAAGGCAGGAGTTAGTCCCTCCTACAAACAGGCAACAGAAAAAGGCAGAGGTTCTTTCCTGGAAAAATGCCCGTTATATAGGTTTATTGGCAAAATTGCCTTAAATGGATGGATGGACAGACTGACAGACAAAAAAGCTTCAATTTCAAGCTTGGACTTCAGGAAGTATGTAACTGAAATACAACTTTTAACTGAAATAGCACCGAAAATAATGTTAAACACCATGCACAAGGTCAACAAAACAAAAATAATTTTGGGATCAATTTCATGTTTATTTCATTATGACAAGTTTTACCTGACAGACAAATGATCATAAACAGGATTCATCATAACACATACATATAGACAAGGTTGATGTGTAACATCACAAGTGTAAAACATGATAAAATGAAAATACAATCCCTTCTATCAGAGTTCTAGATAAAAGGAGGTAATATCAATCTCATGTAGTTATAAATTAAACCTTTCCCACACAATTCCACTGTTCGACATCCCTCAAGAAAAAAGCTCTGGAAAACAATGTGGAAGATTATGAAATTGCTTGTTAATCAATTTTTTGATTATCCACAATATTTTCTACTCAAAAAATCAACAACCCAAAATATTTTTTAAAATTTGCTCACCTTCGGATTGTGGTCTGCAACTACTTTGAATTTAGATGAGTCTAAAAGCTTGTCGTCTAGTAATAGGTTAAGTGACCACTCGACAACATGTGGGATTGGTTCAACTGCATACACAAACTATTAAAGGATTCTCACTTAATCCTACTTGATGGAACTCATTAAAATCGTTCAATGAGATCCACAAATAGGATTTAGTTTTGATAATTTCATCAGCAAAAAAGGGCAATTGTTCATAGAAAGTGAATTTTGATACTGGTCACTTAATGAAAGTTATCGTTTAACTCATTCCCACTCAATCCCTCCTTTTTTTTACGACCTTCAATAAAAAAGCTTTAGAAAACTTTTGTGAAAATTGAAGAAATTGCTTGTAACAAGCAATTTCTTCATTTTCTACATTGTTTTCTTCCCAAAAACAGAAAGATTTTTAAAATTTGAACAACTTTGAATTATCTTCTGCAACTTCTTTCAATTTGGACAAGTCTGAAATTTTGTCTTGTTGGAATGGGTTAATAGAGGTGGAAGCTTGAGCAAAATTAACTGTATTTCAATTCAACCATTTATTGCAGGTAATCATTTGAATTCTCTTATTCAACTGTACCAGAACTCGTACGAATTGTCTCACCTTACACCATTCAAATAAGTACCTAATGGATAGGGTTTAACACATTACATCATGAGAAAATTTTAGACTTGTCCAAATTGAAAGAAGTTGCAGTCGACAATATAAACTTGATGAATTTTTAGATTTTCTCAACTTTCTGGCTAGAAAACATTGTGAATAATGAAAAAATTGCTTAATACAAGAAATTTCTTCATTTTACACAAAGTTTTCTTTGTTTTTCTTGAGGGGCGTCAAAAAGTGTCACTATGTGGGAATGGGTTAAGAAAAACATTTAAAACACCTGAATTCAAAATCAGAAATACCCCCAATCTACCTGTAGATGTTATAGAAAAGATTCAAGATTTCAAGCATATTCCCTTTTTTCAAAATATGCAAATTTTCACTTTACAGGGAAAAAAATCTAAATCAGACATTTACAGAAGTCCTTTTCCTAGTGAAATGGTCTCATACAGAGTGCATGCCACAAAGCTAGAAATGGGTCAAGGCTATATGGTCATATTACTTGATAGCAGATGAAAGCCTTTTCATGTCATATATGATTAGCATTCAGAAAATATAAACCAGGTTAAAGTTTTAGAAACTATGTCAAGGTTAAGTCCCAAGGACAAGAAGTCAAAGGTGTTGGTTTCAAATGGAAGCCTATTCCACATGAGTTTTTCTGTAAAACATGAGTCCTCTAGGGTAAATAATGACAGACATAAAAAAAACTTAACCAAGTGCAGACGTGTACATCCCAGGGTAAGACAAAAGCACCTCCTAGACTTTTGTCCCAAGCAAGCTAAAAAGGTTGATTTTAGACATTTTTTGTAAGCTTCTTTCATTATTATAGTAAATGGATATAGTATATGGGTATATAATAAATGGAATACTAATGATGTAGTAGTGATACAAAACCTTGTATCGTCTAGGAAATTTTTCTATTTCACACAACCTATGGTCTGTTTAAATTTTTCTATGTAGCTTGAATCCAATAAAAGACTGTAAGACAACTAAAACATAATACTCGTTAACCCATTTCAACTCAGAGACGCTTTTAGACGCCCCCAAGGAAAAAGCTTTGGCAAACATTGTGGAAAATGAAGAAATTGCTTGTCACAAGCAATTTCTTCATTATCCACAATGTTTTCTATCCAAAAATATGAAACAATTCAAAATTCCATAAATTATAAATTGTTGTCTGCAACTTCTTTCAATTTGGACCAGTCTTAATTCTTTCTGTGCGGTAATGGGTTAAATGGTTGTTATTTCACAATGGACGGCAAGTTTGGAGGAAACCATTACTATGTATCTTATACCTAGCAAGTTTCTTTGATTAACAATGACTAAATGAAAGAGGAACCGTAGCTCCAATAAAGTTTTCCCACAGAAAATATATGGTTTAGATTTAATGGAAAGATTTCACTTCATTTGGATTGGTAGAGCAAATATTCAGAAAAAAAAAATAATAATAAATAAATATATATGGCTGAATCTTGTTGAAAGCCAGTGTAGGAAGATTTTAATAAAGGATACTTCTACCATTTTTGATCCACATATGCTTACGAAAATATAAGATGAAAGATTCTGCAAATGACAATTTCAATGTGATGAAATTTTACACATGTTTTTCTAATTGAGTGGAAGAAATTGTGGATAATGAAGAAATCACTTGGTACAAGCAACTTCTTTGTTTTCAACACTGTTTTCTTAAGCTTTTTTATTCAGGAGTGTAAAATATTGGTTACTAAGGCTTCTAAATTTCCAAAACAAATTCCACATGTCCCACAAGCAAATGTATATATCACAAAATTCTGAGGAAAATTTGGTAAGGGACAGTTCTAGCTGAACAGTAGTACATGTACATCAGTTAAACCTAAACATTGTTGATAAGTTATGTCATGTTTCCTGGAAACACTTTTGACCCCGGGCTAGGCATCAAAATCAAACAAGCAAGTAAAATCTTTGATATAAAGGATTGCATAGTCCTGGTCCTTAATATATTATCAAAAGTTGATTCCATTATATTTCTGCTTGACAAGATAGCTGCTTTTTTAGAGAGTGTGTGATTTTCTTTGCTTCCATTCAAAATGATCACACTAGTGAAACCATTTGCAATGCTTATTTTTTACATGTGTAAAAAATGTACATTATAAATAAATCCATCCTATTCAAAACAATGTATTATAAGAAGACATTGTGATTTGTTTTTCTTACCATAAAATACCCTTTAATGATCTTTAAATTCCTGCAGACCATGGAGCCTTCACAAGAACCCCCTCTTCATATCTTATAAATGGTTTTATTTTCAGTAATACAAAAACAGTAAAAAATTGCATTTCAAATTGTCCCATTCATTTTCTCAGGGACAGTGCTCTTATTTATAACTTTTGTCATACAATCACCAATTCTCACATTTTAGATACATGTATTAATAGTAAGTGAAACATTGCATAAAAAAATGATGTTGAAAGTAATTTCTTTAACACCGCACAATATTTCATACCAAACAAGATGATTGTCTGTAAATTACATTTTAAAGTATCATCTGCATTTACATTAAATTTGGACCAGTCCATAATTTTGTTGTGTAGTAATGAGTAAAAAGCATATTAAACAGTACAATAAAGTGTCAAGTTTGTAAACAAAAACAATACTGGAAGCAGACGAGATCAGAGAGGTTTAACCCATTACCAGATGATAGAATTTCAGACTTGCCAAATATTGAAAGGAGTTGCAAGCTACAATTTAAATTGCACTAAATTTTAAAAAAGTGACAAATATAGAGAAAACATTGCAGGAAAAGGGGTAATTGCTTGTTGAAAATCAATCTCTCCTTTTCTCAATTATTTTTCCATAATTTTTTCTTCAAAGCCTCAGAAAGTGTCATTGTGTGGTAATGGGTCAAAGATGCAATGCCATTCTTTTACACCATGTAACATTTACACTACACATTTCTTTCTCACTCTATTACACAATAAAGCTCGGTCAAATTCACTCAAGTTAATACACACACTAACAGATTTCTTACTAATGTAAAACACTCTTTAAAATCTCTCTCTCAAATACTAAAACATCTTTCCAATCATTATTTCTCGCACATAATGAGATACAAAAACCTTGATATTTCTAACTTTACCCTCTCCCATTTTGTGAAATTTTAGACTGTTTCATATTGAAAGAGGTTGCAGAAGACAGTAAAAGTTCGACGCAATTTAAATTAAAAATCATCGTATGTTGTAGAAAATATTGTGGGAAAAAGAGAAATTTCTTGTTTCAAGTAATTTCTTTTTTTCCCCCACAATTTTTATATAATCACATCAATGTAAATTCCCGGATTTGTATAGGAAAGGGTTAAAATAAGAATAATAAGCTTGACAAAGACTAAGTTCGAAGAACCATTTAAGCATGGGAAATATTGTCAGGTCTAGCTAGTTTCCAAAACAATTTTTCATTGATGAAACTTTTTTTCTCTTTTTGTGAGGAAAAAATTACAGAAAATGAAGAAATTGCTACATAAAAAAACATGGTTAAAGGAGATGTTGCTTAGTACAACCAACATGTCCTATTTTCCAAATGTTTTCAAAAAAGCCAAATATTTATCAATATAAATGTATTTTGAACAAGGTGCCAAATTGTCACAAGATACGCCCGTCACACTGCTTAATATTAACTGGGGGTTTGAATAGAACTGAGGTTATTTTGAATGAATTTTTTTTGTCAAACTAAGTATGAAAAACAAAAAAGGGCAATAACTCAAAAAATAGGCTAGGTAGAGTTATGGTTCTTTACACTGCACTCCCACTTGGTGAGATCTATCCATCCATGAAATTTCATGATTCTAGCTATTATACTTTTAGAGATATACTCCGGACAAGATTCAAGTATGAAAAACAACAAAGGGCAATAACTCAAAAAATAGGCCAGATAGAGTTATGGTTCTTATGCCCTGCATTCCTACTTGGTGAGCTCTATCCATCTATGAAGTTTCATGATTCTAGCTATAATACTTTTAGAGATATACTCTGGACAAGATTCAAGAATGAAAATCAACAAAGGGCAATAACTCAAAAATAGGCCAAGTAGAGTTATGGTTTTTGTACACTGCACTTCCACTTGGTGAGCTCTATACATCCATGAAATTTCATGATTCTAGCTATTATACTTTTAGAGATATACTCCGGACAAGATTCAAGTATGAAAAACAACAAAGGGAAATAACTCAAAAAATAGGCAAGGTAGAGTTATGGTTCTTGTACACTGCACTCCCACTTGGTGAGCTCTATCCATCCATGAAATTTCATGATTCTAGCTATTATACTTTTAGAGATATACTCCGGACAAGATTCAAGTATGAAAAACAACAAAGGGAAATAACTCAAAAAATAGACCAGGTAGAGTTATGGTTCTTGTGCACTGCACTCCCCCTTGGTGAGATATATACACCCATAAAGTTTCATGATCCTAGCTATTATACTTTTAGAGATATACTCCGGACAAGATTCAAGTATGAAAAACAACAAAGGGCAATAACTCAAAAAATAGACCAGGTAGAGTTATGGTTCTTGTGCACTGCACTCCCCCTTGGTGAGATCTATACACCCATAAAGTTTCATGATCCTAGCTATAATACTTTTAGAGATATACTCCGGACAAGATTCAAGTATGAAAAACAACAAAGGGCAATAACTCAAAAAATAGGCCAGGTAGAGTTATGGTTCTTGTGCACTGCACTCCGTATTGATGTGAAGAATATAACTGCCAAGTTTAAAGTCAATCGGACTTAGGGTGACAGAGTTATGCTCCGGACAAAGAAGTGGACACCGCCCGGACAACCGGACGCCCGGACACCACGGGTGATCCCATAATACGTCCCGTCTTCGACGGGCGTATAAAAAGCCACATAATCCAGAATTTTGTCAATTTTGAGAAAAGCTTAGAAACATCATGGGAAACGCAGAAATTGCTTGTAGTGATGAATTTCTTCTTTCCTCACAATGTTTTCTACACAAAACTGCAAGTTTTTAGATTTATTTTGAAATGTTGTCTGGAACTTGTTCCATTTTGGATAAGTCTATTATTTCATTGTCAGCAAATGCCTTTACAAGAATCTGAACAATTGATGGCTTGCTGCTTTGGTCCAAAGTCAACATTCTTTTTTTCCCCCTGACAAATAGTTTAAACTATTTCAACAGTTATTGACCCAATATTGCAACTACAGCTATTTCAAAATGAAGTAACATGGTTTAGTTTCCAAAAATGAAATTTACATTTTGTTTTGCCCTGATATCGCTTTCCTGTACGAACCCTGGGTTGTACATTGCTGGGATTTTATACTTGAGAAAACATCATGGAAAAAGAAGAATTTGCTTGTAACAAGCAACAAGCAATTTCTTCTCTTCCCACAATATTTTCCACCACATAGGGTGTTTTCATTTCAATTTGCATCCAATTTTTATTGTCATCTGTAACATCTTTCAATTTGGACCAGTCTAAAGTTTCAAAAAACAGGAAAGGATATAACAAATTGCTCAGTAAGACTTTAGCTTGATGTAGGTGTGTTAAGCTACCTGTCTATTCTTCATCAAATCAATACTTTACAATAAAAACACTATTTATAAACACAATTTACAAAGAAATAAAATAAATAAAAGCCTAAATACATAAAACTGATGTACACGTTCTCATTCATACAATCAGGATGCTGAACAAAAATATTTATGCCTCGCCATGATTTACATAATTTCAAACAATTTCAATATTTATTTGTATTAAATGTCAGAGTTTATACATAATTGAATTCCATGATGACTTCCTGTTTGTCCCATCAATGTGCCATTTTGATAGGGAAAATTGAACTTATTTCAATTATTTGAAACAATAGCATAGAAAGTTCTCTTTGCTGAGGGTATTATTTTGGAGGCGTGACAAGTATCATAGCTGATCAAACTATTTGGTTCGTGCAAGCTGACTAGAGTTGATACATTTTGTTTCTGACAGAAGTATGTCTTTTTATCTTACTGTATACTTATTTTGAAAATTAAGAATGATTGACCATTACCTGGCCCCTTAACATTATAAGAATAAGCTGTAGTTACAACATTTAAGTTGCCAAACCAACTAAAATGCTTCACAAAAATGTCTACCAATCTCAAGTTCAAATTTCACTACCGGTCAAAAATGAATTGGTGAATTTTCCACAGCTGAATCGGAAATATTTCTACCCTTATCACACTGAATTAACTCCTTTATGAAAATGCACTGAAATGAAAGGTTTGAAAGAACAGGAAGCACTGGTAATGGGTTAAATTTCTTCCGAAATTAATTCCATAAACATCTCTGGTTGAATTGGACAGACAGGTTATATAAAACATCAGACTCCATTTATGCGCAGGAGTATATTATACACTGTACTATATACTTTGTAAATTTACACCTACAAAAATTTTCATTAAACTTGGACTGAAATTTGTTGTCTTCAAAAAGGTGTAATTGTTGGACAGTGCGATACAAAAATATCTTATTCAAATTTTATCATTGATTCATGTGGTTACATAATAAATAAAAATAATACAAACATACACATATGTGCAATACTTGAGAAAATGTGAATCCATATAAACATCAAAATAAAACAACAACAATTTGGTCTAGGTGAAATACACAAATAAAAATAAATGCCTTGAAAAGGGACACACTAGAAATTTAAAGGAAAAGTGTGGCCAAGTTCTACAAACATATTTCCAATTAAAAATAAAATAAATCGAGATGACCTGTTGGAAATTGATATGTTAAATAAAATGTGGTAGCCTCTCGCAGACACCTTATGTTAATGTTATGTTCAATACTGGATGTCTATTTGTCAAAGGTCAAACCACCCTATGTCACATTGATGAAATAGCAGTCAGAAAACACAGAATCATGTATACTCAAAGATAAGATTATGTGCCAAATAAAATAACTCATTTCAGTTTTTAGTCTAGTTAACATCTGAATGAGGGTGTGTCTATAAACAATAAGATGTCATTTTGACCTTGACAAACTGATTCAAAATGCAAAGACAGCATCTTCACCAAGCAATAAATGTCTACCAAATTTGGCAAACCAGTCCATTCTTTGTCACATTATCATCTTAGGATTTGACGAATTGGTAACAAGGTTTAACCTGTCTATTTCACACAGTACAAGGTTACTATGAGTTCAAGTTCAAGGTTGCTTTCAAAAAAAGTTGGGATCCTCCACATCTGTATCAAGTTATTATTTCAAAAAGGTATTGTCTACTGTCAGATAAACTGACATGAAAAAAGCAAATATACCCCCACAAAGCTGAAGGGGGCTTAATAATACTTGCTTCATTTTCATGTATTTAACTTCACAACTTGCTACTATGTTTTTCAACCATATAGAATCTTAAGCATTCTAAAATATTGACAAGCCATCACTTGAAGTCTCCAAAATATTAATTTGTTTAAGGGCCTAAAACATAAACAGTCAAACTTGTATTAACCCATACCCACACAATCAGGCTTTTTATGCACCTCAAGAAAAAAGCTTGGAAAAACATCATGGAAAATGAAATTATTTGTTACAAGCAGTTTCTTCATTATCCATAATGCTTTCTTTCCCCCAATACAAAAGAATTTTTGAAGTTCACCAACTAGAAATTGTCATCTGAAACTTCTTTGAATTTTTTTCATATGGTAATGGGCAAAATACTCAGGAAGTTACAAACGGCAAAGGCTTAAGAAAATGGCTACCTTATAGGTAAGATTAACCATTTTGCTCAGTGGTTTGAAGCCATTGTTCACAATATTGTACTCCAGGTTATTTAGAGCTTTATGTTGTTGCATATAATTAAACCTGGTCATATACTTAAGAGTTTACATTGTTATCAAGATCAAATGAATACCCCCAGCACACAGTTGAGTATAGAACATTTACAATCTTTACATTTAAAATTACAACGTTATATCTTTAGCTCATAGTATTTGCTCTACACATTTAAGGGGTTCTCATACATAATCCATCACATCTGAAATCACGAGGGTAATGTTGTTGGGTCTAATAAAACAACCTGGGTTAAAATTTAAAATCTGCTGTTGCCATATCTATAGCCCATCGGAACTTTTCTCGCTGCGTCTTGTTGTATACCTTCTCTATCGGGACTTCCCATTTCTTACACCTGTAAAAAATTTGAAACTTTAACCCACTATTTACCAAACAAGATGGTCTGAGAAAAAGAGGGTGAATGATATTTGCACTATTCACATTAGATACGGCGGGAGTATGTTTGGAAAAAATGAAAATGATGCTTATAAGTTATTTTTTTCACACAGTTAAATTGGAAATCCTGTGATAATGGCTTACTCACCTCAACAATAAAAAAGTGCACATCAAAAAAGGGTCTGAATTTGCATTTGAATAGGACTTGAACATCACTTTTAACAGTATTTCAGACATATTGCGGTGGGTGGTGTACCTAACCATGGATTCTTGGTATTTCTCACACAAGTACCACTGCTACATCCTTTCTGAGCCTCCAGCTGCTTATCCCACTTAGGTTTATGATTATTCACCCATTGGTAAGAGGAGCTGGGATTCCAACCAGGGACCCCTGACACTTTAGTCTAACATGCCAACATGAAATAGTTATCCTCTGTGTATTAGATTAAATTTCTAGATTTAAAATCATTTCTAGTTTCTCTCATCTCTGAAAACTTACCACGCCACTGAGATTCTAGGATCTAAATAATTCAATTTGGAGGTGCCTAAAGCTATTTCCTTGTTTTCATCCTTGTCTGTGGCCTGTACTTCCAACTTGGTAAGTTGTTCTTCCAGTCTTTCATGGGCCTTCTTTTTCTTCTCATAGACCCTGAAGAGAATTGCAAATACCTATGTATCATTATACTCATTTTCATAATAGGCATCACTTTACTGTCCGTCTAGTAGGTTTTGCTTTTTCCAAGCTACAGATTTCTTTTCTATGAAGAAAATAACAATTTCTTTAATGCTCTCTATTCAATGATTGAGATTTCTCTGTAGATAATCACTTGATACTTTCACTGAAAAACAATTACAGTATCAGAATGATAAAACTCAGTTTGAAAGATTAACCCATTCCAACTCAAGCCCTCCTTTTTACGCCCCAAAAGAAAAAAGCTTTGGAAAACATTGTGGACCATGAAGAAATTGCTTGTAACAAGCAATTTCTTCATTATCCCCAATGTTTTCTATCCCAAAAGAAGAAAAAAATTAAAATTCCATCAACTTGAAATTGTCGTCTGCAGCTTCTTTCAATTTGGACCAGTCTAAAATTTTCTTGTGTTGGAATGGGTTAAAACCTGCTTTTGTTCATTGCTGGCTTACAGGGGACCAAAGACACTAATGATGTCATCATTAATTCACATGAAAAATTATGGAAATTTACACCAAGAAATGTATTTGTCTATTTCTGGATAAAATAAATAGATTAATTTTTTATTTGGTGCAAGACTGATTTATCTTTCCTTGAGTAAACAGCTAAAGCATATTTTCAAGTCTTGCTCTACTTGTGAAAATATAGATTTTATTGTTCACTCAATGAATCAGTCTTACACTGCAACAAACAAATATCCTTTTAGTTAGATATTGTACATCATGAACCCATTACCACACACTCGCACTTTTTGATGCCCCTCAAGAAAAACCATTAGGAAAACAGTGCGCATAATGACAAAATTGCTTTACAAGCAATTCCTTCATCATCCACTATGTTTTCTACCCCAAAAGACAAATATTTAAAAAATTTCATCAACTTGAAATTGTCATCTGCAACTTCTTTCAATTTGGATTATTCTAAAAATGTTTGTGTGATAATGGGTTAATAAAATAATCTCAATATAATCAATGTTTTCCACAACTATGTAGGAAACAGTAAGGAGAGTTGAAAAGTTTTTACACAATTATTTTGAACAGTAAAAGCTAAACTTTGATCTGCATCAGGCAAATAGCATGAATCAAGTAAAAGATTTCAAAACCAACAAGAAATATGTCACAAACATAGATGCCCCCTGCACACTTATTTGCTACATGACCTTCAGTTGTGTCACTCAACTTAGAAGTGTCAACACAGTTGTACACATCAGATACAACACTAGTACAGTAGAATCCCTTTATTAGCAACTCGGATAATTGGGATTTTCCAATAGTAGCAACTTTTCCCCTAGCACAAAACCATTTACTCTTGGATCTATGTAAATTTGATCGAATAATCAAATTTCACTAATACAGTAGAATCCCTTTATTAGCAACTCGGATAATCAGGATTTTCCGATAGTAGCAACTTTTCCCCTAGCACAAAACCTTTTACTCTTGGATCTATGTTGATTGGATTGGATAATCGAAACTCAGTTATTAAAAACTCCCGGTTAATTGCATCATTTTACGGCTTAAAAGAAACAAAAAAATCAATAACAATCTAAATTATGACCTCTGTTTTTCAGGTGAAGACACGAATGACCCGTTTATACACAAAGCTGTCTGCCAGTTGTAATTTTCACACATGTACATTGTATATGCGAGTGATATTGTTCCTATGTCTTGGTTTATTCTTATTGAGATTTAAATCAAGGAATATGTCTTTGTGTGTATTTTTTTCTCACTGTCGATTTTTTTAAAAAAAATTTATTGTCGACTTATTTAAGCTGACCAATCTTTGACCTTACTGATTGAGTAAAAACCAAAATATTCTAACAATGGTAACCTTAATTGAACATGTGAAAGCTGTCCACCTTGTTCAAAAATGGCCGTGTGTAAAATGATTGAATAGCCTAAGAAAACCGACCATCTTACCTTTTCAGCTCCTCGGATGGAAAATTATGAAACAAGAGGTAATTTGATAAACTAACTACAAACCCAACTTTTCGAAATTATCTCATTGACAATTGGTCACAAATTACGAGAAATCTATACTGGTGCAAAATTCTTGCCTACTTTTGGTTTGCATTCAACTTCTTTTGTCTGCAATCGCACCTAAAATGGAAAATCGGATAATCAAAACCCCCAGTTAATAGCAACTTTTCCTTTGACAAATGGGGTTGCTAATAAGCAGATTCCTCTGTACTCTTCAATGGGAACAACTGGGAAAATCCATCACATAAAGTTGAAGTCATGTTACAGACTAAAACTGGATGCACACATGAACACACTCAAGCACACAAGGACAGACACAACTCTCTATGCCCATTGTAATTACATGGTAGGAGCATAATCAAATATGCTTATACATGTACTTACATTTTGTTTTTCTGTGTTTTTTCTGACTTGAATGCAGCTTTTGCGTCTTTCAGTTGTTTCTTAGCTTCTTTAACTTGTGCCCTCTTGTCTTTGATCTAAAACATAAGAGTTGGTGAATTAAATAGCATTTAGAAAATATTTATTCTAGAAATTGAGCTCATATTTAAAGTTATTGTCTGGACAAGTTTGATCTTAACTGCAAACTTTGAGCAAATGAAGACAGAGGTTCCAGATCTGAAACTTTTCTTTAAAGTGCGAGTGTAACCTTTAATTTTGAGTAATCGACTGCTTTTTGAAGCATTCAGACTCAAGCCGAACAAGAGTGTGAAATTGCACAAACAGGAGTTATTTGAGGACAACATAGCTCACCTTGGGGTGCTATTTGAAATAGGGTTAAATGTTAATGGCACATGTTCATAGTCAAGTTCATCCTCTTATTATGAATGTGTGAAGTATGGGCACCCTATGTTGTAAATGATCAAGACAGAAAAAATTGAAGTTTTTGATTAAAGTTTTTTTTCATAATGGGTTTCAGATCAAGGCTAAAAGGTCACAAGGTTAAGTTCATTGTCTCAAATGAAAGCCCATCTCCTGATAAGTGCATATACAGTTCTCTATATAAGTGAACCTATATTCCCTCAGAAAAAACTTCCGGAAATTAAGACCTGGACATAAAGTCACTACCGATATTTGAGAAAAACACCCTGCATTCATCACTTGGGCATTTTCTCACGTCACAAGATAAAAGGTTTGATAAACTTAGGAATGTATACTCTGACCAAAGTTGTTAAAATACCCTCCAGTAAAAATGAATCCACAAGGAGTTTATCGAAATATCTCCAAGATGACTCATGTACATGGAAATTTACATAGCGCATACTAGATTATAGCCAGTTTGCTAACAGAGCCATTGCTGCATCAAAGACCATTTCTTTGGGGGACACATTTTTGATAATGTGCCGGGTCAACCTGTGGACATCGGACTAGATTTCGTCAAATATCGTCATCCCGTCGCATTTGTGTTAACTAAGATTGGACCAGAATTCGCCAAAAAGTCCAATCTTTAAGTTCGTGGCGTATACTGAACAGAGCGTTAAAAATGCACATCTATTTCTAGTTTGAAACGAGGGATTCTATTTCAAATCTTTACATAACATCGGCCATTCAGACATCAAAAATGCACATCTATTTTGTTTTTGAAACGAGGGATTCTATTTCATAACTTTACATGACATCAGCCATACAGACATCGAAGTTACCCAATTGATCTCTCTAATTTCTGAGAGTTCTCTTGCTTTTCAATGATGTCACACGTGTTATCAGTAAACATCAACTAGTAGAAATAAAATGGAATTTCTTACAAGATGCAACTCTGCTACAAGTCTCATCTCTTTTTGTACAGTTTTAGAATAACCAAGTCTCATTTTATCCCATTCTACAAATCAGAAATTTGTCCAAATCCCGAGAGATTTGCTAAAGACTATACCAAATGTGTAATCCCAAATTTGGACAATAAGTGTTAGAGGAAGGGTAACATTGTGGGAAAAGAAGAAATTAATGAAAGAAACAAATTTCTCAAAAAACAATCTCTTCTTTTGATCAGAAATAGGTTGTTCAGGGACATGCCAAGCCCACTTACAAAGAATATGGTGCACAGAATGTTTTTTTTAAAACTAAGACCTTGACCTTGGACGCATCGCAACAAACGTTCCGCATGACACTAGCACTCATCAAGAGATTTGTTTGTTTGTTTGAATGGGCTTCAACACCACTTTTAACAATTTTTTCAGTAATATCGTGGCGACTGGAGCACCTAGCAATGAATTCCTGGTATATCTCACACCAGTACCACCATTATATCCTTTCCTAGCCTCCAGCTGCTATCCCACTTAGCTTTACCATTAATCATCCATTGGTGAAAAACAAATTTCAGAGGATATGTGCTTCCGTCAGGGATCCAACCCATGACATCCCATGATTGAAGATTGGTCTATTGTGCTACCAACTGCGCTAGAATGGTGGCCTCATCATGAACAATAAATGTGCCGATTATTTTCAAATCCATCCTTAAATGTAGAAGTTATGCACTGGACAAGGTCAATTTTGTCATTTGACCGTCTACTGCACCTTGACCTTGGAGGTATCACAACAAAAGCTTTGCATGACACTAGCACTCATCAAGAAGAACAACTGTGTCAAGTTATTTTCAAATCCATCCATAAATGTAGAAGTTATGCTATGGACAAATTCCTGATGGACACACTGACGCGTGCACATTGAAGTGAAATTGTGACACACAGATTTATCAAAAATGGCCAAAACAAATAAGGTGTGTTCGTGCCACACCATGCCTCCACAACAACAATTCTTCAGAAATGTTACTTTTATAAGCAAACTTGACCTTGATGGATGACCTTGACCTTACAACCAACTGATACCTTTCAATGCAAGGAACCGAATAAGAGCAATGTATCTTGAAAGGTGTTTGAATAAGAGCAAAATGTTACAATTTTTGTTTTTTAAGTTTCTAACCTTCATAAAAGTCCTTAACTTTAACAAGTTAAAGATCAAGGTCTCAAATGAAAGCCTAGCTTCTGATGAGTGCATGTGTGAAATATGAGCACTAGTTATAATAGAGTTATATCAAAATACTGAAAGTACTGTAAGCTAGCAAGCATTGTTTTGGTAAGTAATCTTCTTTGTCAAAGGTTATCATGACAAATTAACAAGGTTAAATTAAACCAGGAGATAATTCATTTATCATGACAAAATCTTAGACAGGTTCAAATTGAAAGAAGTTGCAGACAACAATTTCAAGTTGGTGGAATTTAGAAAATACCTACCTTGTTGGGTAGAAAACATTGTGGACAAAGAAGAAATTGCTCGTCTCTTGCTTGTCACAAGCAATTTCTTCATTGTCCACAATGTTTTCTGAAACTTCTTTTCTTGAGATGCTAAAAAAGCAGAATTGATAGGGAATGGGTTAAATAGTATGCTTTTGAAAAAGTTCTCTACAATTTGAAAAGTTTGCAATAATCCTGAAATACATGATAACTACTTTTTATGGCGCAAACATTTAATGGATTAAGTGGTTAAGCCTCCAGTGGCAGTTTGCACTCATTGAACTTTGAGAAGACCTCAGAATTTTGTCAGTTAACTTTGCTAGCTGAAAACTTTACACAAGAGGCCCAGTGGGCCTTAACGGTCACCTGAGTAAAAGAGCACCAAGACAAGTGATTTTGTTTGAAAGAATTAGAAAAAGGTTTGGTTGAAATCCCCTCAGTAGTTCTTGAGAAGAAGATGAAAATGTTTAAAAGTTACCAAAAATTACCCCCTTTTGGTCCCCATTTTAGGCACCCCTGACCTCCAGCCTTTTAATTTTCACAAATCGGTATGATCAGTACCCAATGATGCTTTTCACCAAGTTAGTTTGAAATTGGCTTAGTACTTCATCAGAAGAAGGTGAAAATGTGAATTTTTTAACATGATGAACTTTGACCTCTGGGTGTGGCCCCATACATGACCCCAGGGGCATGAATTTCACAATTTATAATATACCTGTCCTAGTTGTCATGCACACAAAATATTTAAGCTCTGGCATTAACGGTTTATTAGAAGAAGATTTTTTTAAAGAAGTACCAAAAATTACCCCTTTTTGGCCCCTATTTGGGCCCCTATGACCCCCAGAACCCCTATTTTCACAAACTTGAATTGGCATCCCCCATTGATGCTTTCTACCAAGTTTGGTTGAAATCCGCCCAGTAGTTCTTGAGAAAAAGATGAAATATTTAAAAGTTACCAAAAATTACCCCCTTTTGGTCCCCATTTTAGGGCCCCCTGACCCCCTAGCCTTTTTATTTTCACAAATCCAAATAACCATTACCAAATGATGCTTTTCAACAAGTTTGTTTGAAATTGGCTTTGTACTTCATCAGAAGAAGATGAAAATGTGAATTTTTTAATATGATGAACTTTGACCTCTGGGTGTGGCCCCATACATGACCCCAGGGGCATGAATTTCACAATTTATAATATACCTGTCCTAGTTGTCATGCACACAAAATATTTAAGCTCTGGCATTTACAGTTTATTAGAAGAAGATTTTTAAAGAAGTACCAAAAATTACCCCTTTTTGGCCCCTATTTGGGCCCCTTTGACCCCCAGAACCCCTATTTTCACAAACTTGAATTGGCATCCCCAAATGATGCTTTCTACCATGTTTGGTTGAAATCCCCCCAGTAGTTCTTGAGAAGAAGATGAAATATTCAAAAGTTACCAAAAATTACCCCCTTTTGGTCCCAATTTTAGGGCCCCCTGACCCCCCCAGCCTTTTTATTTTCACAAATCCAAATAACCATTACCAAATGATGCTTTTCAACAAGTTTGTTTGAAATTGGCTTTGTACTTCATCAGAAGAAGATGAAAATGTGAATTTTTTAACATGATGAACTTTGACCTCTGGGTGTGGCCCCATACATGACCCCAGGGGCATGAATTTCACAATTTATAATATACCTGTCCTAGTTGTCATGCACACAAAATATTTAAGCTCTGGCATTAACGGTTTATTAGAAGAAGATTTTTAAAGAAGTACCAAAAATTACCCCTTTTTGGCCCCTATTTGGGCCCCTATGACCCCCAGAACCCCTATTTTCACAAACTTGAATTGGCATCCCCCAATGATGCTTTCTACCAAGTTTGGTTGAAATCCGCCCAGTAGTTCTTGAGAAGAAGATGAAATATTCAAAAGTTACCAAAAATTACCCCCTTTTGGTCCCCATTTTAGGGCCCCCTGACCCCCCCCCCCCAGCCTTTTTATTTTCACAAATCCAAATAACCATTACCAAATGATGCTTTTCAACAAGTTTGTTTGAAATTGGCTTTGTACTTCATCAGAAGAAGATGAAAATGTGAATTTTTTAACATGATGAACTTTGACCTCTGGGTGTGGCCCCATACATGACCCCAGGGGCATGAATTTCACAATTTATAATATACCTGTCCTAGTTGTCATGCACACAAAATATTTAAGCTCTGGCAATAACGGTTTATTAGAAGAAGATTTTTAAAGAAGTACCAAAAATTACCCCTTTTTGGCCCCTATTTGGGCCCCTATGACCCCCAGAACCCCTATTTTCACAAACTTGAATTGGCATCCCCCAATGATGCTTTCTACCAAGTTTGGTTGAAATCCGCCCAGTAGTTCTTGAGAAGAAGATGAAAATGTATAAAAGTTAACGGACGACGCACGACGGACGACGCACGACGACGGACAAACGATGATCGCAATAGGTCACCATGACCATTCGGTCAGGTGACCTAAAAATGGGACGCCGGCACAAAGGGTACGACAATAGCATTTCCAAAGCATTCATCCAGGGCAAGTTAAAAACAGGGCAAGTTAAAAACAATCTTAAAATTTGAGAAATGGTTCTGTATGGATAGACACACAATAGATTGATATACAAATAGATGGCCCTACCAAGTACAATATGCCTCCCACAGACTTGGAAAACATAATTTCTTTATATCAATTTATTACACTGTCAACATATGTTCAGGTACAGCATTTTAACAACCAAGTAAAAGGCAGATGAATCTATCCTGATGTGGAAAACAGAGAAGGGCCTGGTATTAAATGTTGTGAACTGGAAATCTTATACAGAACTCATGTTTGTTAACCCATATTGCTATATGTATTACAGTACACAGAAAATGAACTGTATTGGTATTTTATCAGTCGTGAAGACACTAACATTGAGAACAATAAATAGATCTATCTAGAGTTTAAAAGATTGTGGTAATACAACAAAAGAAATAATAAATAGTTTTTATAAGGATAAGGACAAAGGTACTGTACATAATATGTGTTTATGCTAATCTACAATAATCAAGAAAGAGCATCTACCTTTGCCATTATATTTTCCATCTGTTTGCTGAAGTTTTTAGGAGCTGCCCGTTGATGGTTACACAGTATAGCCACAGCTCTATTGGCACGATTGTAAGACAACATCTTAGCTGCAACTGGATCTTCCTCTGAAAAACAAAATTAATCATTTTTCACACCATCTGATACTAGCTTAAAACGGTTGTTGTTCCAGCAGAGGTCAATTATGCTTGCTGTTTTTTGACATGAGGGCCAAGAGCCTAGATCACTCAACTGGATTCTTCAATGATCTAAGAACCATGAAACTGAAACTTAAAAGTGGGTGTTGTGAAGACACAAGCAGTACACAAGACTAATAAAACATCAACAAAGATCAACGATTTCAAAGTAATCTTTTTAACCCATTTCCAGCTAAAACCCGCTTTTTTACACCCACAAAGAAAAAGGTTTCGGACAACACTGTGGAAAATGGAAGAAATTGCTATTACCAAGCAATTTCTTCATTTTACAAAAGTTTTCTACCCAGAAAGCTGAAAAAATCTAAAAATTAATCTATTTTTTAATCAAATTTAAAAAGTTTTCAAAGTTTTAATCAAACCAATTTGTAATCTGTAACTCCTTTTAAATTGGACCTATCTAGAATTTTATTGTGTGGTAATTGGTTAAAACAGAAAGGTCAAATTTTCAAAAGAAGACGTTCTTAAAACCTGACTTTTATTCTGACCAAGTTTTATCTAGACTTCTTCGAATTTTGACCTCCAGAGTTTAAAATTGAAATTGTCACCAAGGTCCCTTTTCCCATGGTTCAAAAGAAAGGTCCCATTTTTGACAGGCGCCTTTCTTATGACAAGACAAACATTCTGGCCAAGATTGATTGATTGATTGAATGGGATTTAACGCCACTTTAACAGTATCAGGGTTGCATCTAGAAATTCTCAAAAAGGGGGGCTGTCCCCAAAACAATCAGAAAATGGGGGGCCAGGCCAAATTATTGGGTAAAGTGGGGGGGGGTAAAATTCAATGTATATGATAGTGTTTACCTTACAATACTTTTGTTGTCAATAATATGAATAAGTCTTTGATTCTTCAAGTAAACTTTAAAATATTCAGGTATTGTCTACTAGTACAGTCACAGTAAGTTTATTGTTAACCCAAGGTTTTTTACTACTTACAAAACCACTTCCTTAGCAGTTTTTAGTAAATTATAATCCTCATTTTTACAGCATAGCCTTCTTGTCGTTTGCATAAGGCCATTCGTTTGTTCGCCAAGAGTCCAAATAGACACAAGGCTTTTTCTTTTTAGTGATCCGATCATGTTCGTCGCCGTTTTCAACCGGGTTATCACTCGAGTTCACTCATAATAACACTTTCACTGAAGCTTGAGGTATCATCATCAGTCCTATTATCCGTCTTATTTTCAGACTCTCGCGTTAGTTAACTGGAAAAATGGTAAATTTTCGATAGAGGAGACTGATTTGGCTCAGTTCAGCCATGTTGTCCAGACAATTTTCGGTACGTCATCCGAGGCTGGAACCCGGTCTGTTTATTAAACTGGAAGCCCAACCCTTTTCCATTTCCAAAAAAAATGGCCAGGAGAGCATTTTCTCGCTAATAATGAAAGGGATCTTGGATCCTATCCATTTTTTCTTAATAAAAAAATTGTGAAATTGTTTGTGTTTTGCGATGTACAAAAAATAAATAATTATAAATTCTTTTAACTTCTAGTCTAATTTGAAAGACCGAAACCATTCAAGTATTGAAATTTTTCCCCCCGTGGTAACCGTCATCAGTTGCTCGTTTTTGAAGTTGAAATACAATCCTTTTTCTTGAAAAAAGAATTTAAATTACATTTTACTTGTAAATTTTAGAATTTCTCGTCAGGTTACCTGTTACCTTACCTTAAAAAAAATATTAGCACGCACGGCAATGAAATTTTCGTGGGCCAATTTAATTTTTAGCGCGACCGGGTACGCATAGAAATGTTTATCATGCGGGATTATGATTATTCTAGCGGGATTCCCGCAATCCCGCGCTCTAGATGCAACCCTGAGTATTTCAGTCATATTGCAGCGGCTGGATTTCTAGTATTTCCCACATCAGTAGTACCATTACATCCTTTCCTAGGTTCCAGCTAATATCCCACGTAGGTTTACCATTATCCACCTAATTATCGAGTTATTTTTTTCTTATTTATTTTGTCTTATTTTTTTTTTGGGGGGGGGGGGGTCCTTTGTTCACTTTTCACTTACAGTTAACCCATTTCCAAGCAAGGTTGTTTTATGACACCCCTCAAGAAATAAATTGGTAAAACATTGTGGAAACTGAAGAAATTGCTTGAAACAAATGAGATTTTCATAAACTTTGAATTGTCATCTACAACTTCATTTAATTTGGATCAGTCTAAAATTATGTCATCTGGTAATGAGTTAAGCCCAACAATGTACTGACCATTGGTCATGATGTCTAGCTGTTCCTGTAAGGTTCTTGAGGCGTTGTATGTTCTGAAAACTTTGGCTGTTAAACCCTCCATCAGATCTTGTAAGTGTTTGTTCAGAATTACAGTCTAAAATCAAACAAAGTATGTACAATAAATGCATGGAAATAGTTTCTGTTTTACTTCAATAGCCTTTAACCCTTTCCTACACAATCCTGCATTTTCAGCATCAGAGGAAAAAAGCTTTCAAAAATATAGTAGATAATGAAGAAATTTCTTGTTACAAGCAATTTGCATATTACAAGCAATTTCCCCATTATCCAAAACGTTTTTTTCAAAATTAATCAACTAGGAATTGTCGTCTACAGCTTGTTTGAATTTGCAACACTCTAAAATTGTGTTGTCTGGTAATGGGCTAAACTACTTTTTAAAGAAACAAATCACTGACAGATTACAACTCATTTGCGACTGTACATGTTTATTTCTTCTTTTAAGAATTTTATCATTTTGAAAGAAAGCTCTCAAAACATACAATATGTTGACATTTACTATGTCTGAACAATTTTCTACATTTTTCTTACTTCTGTATATGCTTAAGCCATTACCATACTGCTTTTTGACGCCCCACATAAATACAGGAAAACAATGTAGAAAAAATTGCTTGTTTCACAAAAATCTGCATTTTCTCATTGATTTCTATCGCCGCTTGACAGAGACATTGGAAATTCTATCTTCTCAAAATTATTGTATGCAACTAATTACTTATCTGATTTTAGGCCTGTCTAGAATTAAGTTGTCTAGTAATTCATTACTGCATTGTGTGGCAACTTAGACATGGAGTTCAAGATGGAGAAAATACCTTCTTAAATAAATACATGCACCTACTTAATAAGGCTTAGCCATTAGACCTTATGTTGTAAGAATTCAAAATAATTGATAGGTTTAGACTTAAACCCAATGTATCTTTATGAATGTAGACTAGACAAAGACAAGTTCTATTAAAATCTGAACTAGAATTGTTGCCTGTAAGGGCTTACAAATACCCCCACTGCCGCCTCTTCTTAAGCAAGGCTAAATTGTAACCATTGAAATGTTGGCCATTCATGATTTATCAAGTTGACAATTTTTTTTTTACAAATCTTTAGTCAGTGAGGGGCAATGACTGTAAAAAAATAGGAATTTTGATCAACATTGAAGATGGAAATTATGGATTTCATGCAACATCGAACATGGATTTTATGTTCTTGAATAAACATGTCAACCACTTATAATTTTTTAATCTGTCAACCTGTTCAGGAGTTATGATTTATTCTCTATATATTGTATATAAGAAAATAAATCAAAGGGGCTTAGGTCCTGAAACAGTTGATTAATCATTATGAAAATTGCAAGTGCACAAGTTCCCATTGCAAGGAAGATTTTGGTAAAGTTTCAGGAAAATTGTTCTGGAAATGTGGGAGGAGATGAGGACACGAAATTATGTCCACAGATGTACGGATAGACAGACAGACGGATGAACAGACAGATGGACCGGCAGAAAGACCGACCGACGGACAACCTAATTCCAGAATACCCCCCCCCCAACTTCATACATGTGAACCACTTTTAATTTTTTAATCTGTCGACGTGTTCAGGAGTTATGACTTATTCTCTATATATTGTATATAAGAAAATAAATCAAAGGGGCTTAACTCCTGAGCCAGTTGATTAATCATAATGAAAATTGCAAGTGCACAAGTTCCCATTGCAAGGAAGATTTTGGTCAAGTTTCAGGAAAATTGTTCTGAAAATGTGGGAGGAGATAAGGACACAAATGATGTCCATGGACAGTAGGACAGACAGACAACCTGATTCCAGTATACCCTCCCTATAACTTCATTGTGGGGGTATAATTAAGGTGGATTAATTGCAATCATGCCGGAACATGCAACTATAACCCATGTACAGAAAATGGATAAATCCATTCCAACAAATTGATGCTTTTCATCCCCCCCCAAAAAAATAAGGCTTTGAAAAACACTTTTGAAAATGAAGAAATTGCTTGTTAAAGCAATTTTTTCATCATCCAAGATGTTTTCTATGCCAACGGTAATTTTTTTTCTAAAATTTCATAAGCTTAAATTGTTGTCTGCAACTCCTTTCAATTTGGACCAGTCTAAAATTTTGCTGTCTGGTAATGGTTTAACCCTTTCCTGGATAAACCCGGGATTTTACGTCACTGTGATTTTATATTTGAGAATACATTGTGGAAAAAGGAGAAATTGCTTATAATAAGCAATTTCTCCTTTTCCCACAGTGTTTTCTACCACAAAATGTGCTTTTATTTGGAATTGTATCCAATTTTCATTGTTGTCTGCATCCTTTTTCAATTTGGACTAGGCTAAAATTTTCAAAAACGGGAAAGGGTTAATACAAGATTTGCTCACAAAAACCCCAAACTTACAGTTAACCTGTCAAACAGATCATCTCCTTCTTGTTTGTTATCCATAAACATCTGGAGATTTTTAAATACTCTTTTTTCTACGGGTACACTGTTTTGATAACGAATGGAATCCTTTCCCAGAAAGTCAAACTCTACAACAAACTGTTTTCCGTCCTTTTCAGAATGAAGCTTTACATGTTCAAACCGCAATGAACAACAGCCAACAGTATCTGCAGTCTCACCTTCATCCTTTTCATTACCGGCTCTCAAAGCGAGCTGAAATAAAACATCAACATTAGCACCTCAACCCTTTCAAGTTTTTTTTTTTTCTATTGAGACTGGTTCAAATTGAAAGAGGTTGCAGATGACTATGAAAATTGGATGCAATTTAAAAGGAAACCATCCTATGTTAGTAGATTTTGTGGGGAAAGGAGAAATTGCTTGTTATAGGCAATTTCTCCTTTTTCCACAATGTTTTCTCGGGTATAAAATCAATGGGACATAAAATCCCAGGTTTGTACAGGAAAGGGTTAAAAACTTATATTTCTTCTAAGACAGACTCTTGGGAGCTAAGCAAAACATTAGAGGGAGCTTAAATTCTTAATTCATATGATATACAAAAATTACTGTGCTCACAATCCCACACAACCATGCTCGTTCAGGCCCTGTGTGAAAACAACTCAAGAAAACATTGTGGAAAATGAAGGTATTGCTTGTTTCAAGCAATTTCTTAATTATTCAAAAAGTTTTCTAAGCCAAAACAAAATTATTATTATCTATTATTTTTTTTATTTTTATTTTTTTCATTTCCTCAAACTAGCTTTGAATTTGGACTAGTCTAAAATTTTAACACATGAGAATGGTTCAGGTCATTTTAATCAGTGATAGACTTAAAGCAATTGTTTCTTTGAGTTGATACTGCAGGATAGCTTCAAATAGGAAAGAAGAAATATATTACAGTCAAACTTGAGTGGCTTGAACATGTTGGGGACTGCCTATTTGTTCAAGGTTTCGGAAGTTGGACTGTGCCAAGGATAAAATAAGGCACTATCATTTGTACGAGGTAGGAAGTGTCAGTGAATACATTCACTTACTTGCTTGGTCAGTTTGCCTTTCAAAGAATCCAACATATGTATAAATGCTTTCAAACCTCAGCATGTGGATTTTAACAACATTTATTAAGAAATTATAAAATTTGACAAAACTGATTGCACTTATCAAGCATATTGGTAAGTTTATTTTGTTTTCATGTTCATTGTTGATGAATGTGCAAACAATCAATTACTAGGTAAATTTTTTCTTAAATTATAGAAATAGTGCATTTTTCACGGAAAATGTTATTATTACACACAGTGCATTATTTGACAATAAGGTGTCATAAACGGATTAACAAACCGAATGTGTGAAATTCATTTAACATATCAGCTTATGATTGTCAGTTAATCCTTTGTTTGACTATTCCCACTGAAATATATATAGTGATTTGTAGAGTGATAAGAGTTCAAAAGTTTGACTCACATGGTGGACATGTTTCCCGAGGTCAAACACTATTGATTATAAATACATTTTGCAGAGACTAAGTTCTATCTATATATACTGCCTATCTCCCCTTTCAGGTATTACTGGCAAGTAGTTTCTTGTTCTAAATTTCCATTGTGTTGAATTCCCATGTTCCAGTAAATGAAGTTTGACTATACTTATGTTGAAATAGAATATATACATTTGTGTTAGTGCAAGATTGATTTAACTTTCATTTAGTGTACAATAGTGTACAATACAAATTATTATCTTTACCAATAGAGAAAAACATACTTTTGCTGTTCTCAAAATGAAAGATACATCGCTTTTGCATGAGAACAACAATACACTCAGAAGAGAAACATGAATAAGAGCGATAAGTTATAATCAACCCAAACCATTGAGTTTATCTGTTTGATAGTTTCATCAGTTTCAATCAGTGAAATTATCAAGTGATAATCCACTTATAACTCAAAAATTCTATCAAAAGCATTCCTTTCTTCCCACATATTTCATACAAAGGCACATCAAATGCTTTTCAAAGGTTATACTCTGTTACAGTAAGGTTGAGTAAACATAACTAGATTTAATCTACCCAAACCAAGGGGCTTCATGTTTCATCATTTCTTGGTGCATCTGTTGATTCATGACCTGGTGTTTCACCAAATGTCATATCTATTATTCAATGGGCAACATTAAACCATTACCCGAAGACAAAATTTTAGACTCTTTTGAATTTAAAGAAAATGCAGACCACATATCAAACATTGCACTTAAATGTGATTATAAATGCCAAATAGGGTAGAAATCATTTTGACAAAAGACTAGCTTGTAAAAAGCAACTTCTCCTTTTCCCACAAAGTTTTCCATGATCATATTTCTTGGGGAAGGGGGGGGGGGGGTTGTTCTGTGGTAATGGGTTAAAAGTTCCTTCACTTATGTTACTTTCACCTCACCTTATCAATAAAGTACAATGCAACTGCTCTCTGCCTGATCCTCATTTCCTTGGATTTCCAATCTTCCTGGTACTGAGCACGAATCTTGTCCACACATTTATGAAGCCGTCTAGCAGTCTCATATTTCTGCCAATCTTTCTCACCCTTCAGTCTAGACGAGGCATTTAACATTACATACTTAGTTTGTCCCTGAACATTCTCATTCCAACTTGCTAGCCAAGATACCTGTAAATATTGTAATGTGTTACACAAGTACCAAAACACATTCCCTTGCGCGTTAAAAATATGGTCTGTGGTCATGTGTTGGGACTCAAAACTTTGGCAGTGGTGTGGAATTCACATGCCCAAATTATCTGGCATGGGCTTTTCGACTTTTGGACAAGTACACTTTTCATAGGCAGCAGTCATAGTGCACTTGGTAGTATGTAGGACTCTCAATCGTGAGGTCCAAGGTTTGATTCTTGATCACAGCATATATGTCTCCTGCCAATAGATGGATAATCTTAAACCAACGAGGGATCAGCAGCATGAGCCTAGGAAAAGATGTAGTGGTGGCACTGGTGGGAGAAATACCAGGAATCCACAAAAGGTGCTAAGGCTGACATGATATGACTGAAAATCTGTTAAAAATGGTGATAAAACCACTTCAAACATTTTTGGAGGCAACATGAATGAGGACGAATAAATAACAGGACAAATCTTAGAATGGGACAAACTAGAATTTGTCACAGTATGTGACTTAATTCCCCTGCAAGTCCTTTTAGTGTAATGAGAGCTTTAACAATACAAGGACATAGCTACAGACTTTGCTTTTCTAGAAAAGAGGTGTTTGCAACACAAAACTGGTAGCATAATAAGCTGTATATGTCTACAAAGCATTATTAATGTTTAACTTCAAGGGGAGATTATTCTTTAACCAGGGAAATCAAGTTTGTTTGTTTGAATTGGATTTTAAGCCGCTTTCAACAATCTTTCAGTTATATCGCAGCGGCTGGAGCACCTAACAATGGAAGTACTACCATTACATCCTTTCCTAGCCTCCAGCTGCTATCTCAAATAGGTCTACGATTATTGACCCATTGGTGAGAGACAAATAGTTGAAAAGGATGAGTGCCGCAGTCGGGATCTAACCCGGGACCTCTGGATTGATAGTCTGACGCACTACCAACTGCGATATGACGGCGGCTCAGGGGGAATAAAGACTTCAAAATTGCGTCTTGCAAAACTACAACATGTGGTTTATCTTTGTATTAAGTTTCAATGGTATGGAAGCAAAACTGAAGGAGTAGTTTGCCACACAAAATTGGTAGTATAATTACCTGTATATGTCTACAAAAGAATAAATGATGTCTTAGTGTAAGGGGAGATAGTTCTTGAAACGGGGGGAATTACGAATTCAGAATTGCATCTTGCAAAACTTCAACATGTTGTTACTCTTCCTATAAAGTTTCAATGGTATCAAAGCAAAACTGAAGGAGTTTGCCACAAAAAATTGGTAGTATAATTAGCTGTATATGTTAACAAAAGGATTAATAATGTCCAAGTTTAAGGGGAGATAATTCTTGAACCAGGGGGAATAAAGATTTAAAAATTTTGTCTTGCAAAACTTCAACATGTGATAAATCTTTGTATTAAGTTTCAATGGATTTGAAGCAAAACTGAAGGATAAGTTCACCACACAAAATTGGTAGTATAACATGAGCAATGTCGGACATGGCCAACCCCCGCCCTAAAAGCTTGATGGTAAACTGAAGCCAGTTAGATTAAGGCTTCTTGTGCACTGCATTTCTTCTCAATGAGTTCGATAATAGCTATTATACTTTTAGAGATATGCTCAGGACAAAATCTAAGTCTTTAAAACAACAAAGGGCAATAACTCCAAAATTATGCAAGCAACAGTTGTGGGTCTTGTGCATTGCGCTTCTCCTCGACAAGATCTATCTATGAAGTTGCAAGTTTATAGCTGTTATACTTTCAGGAATATGCTCCGGACAAAATCTTAGTTTTTAGAAACAACTAGATGGTTGTCCCAGGACAACTGCTGTTTTGTAGGCATTATGCTCCAGAAACAATTTTAGTGTTTGATGTCAAGCTTTGACCTTGAACTTGAAGCTATCCAAAAGATTCTTTCAAATGGCACATCTTCTCATGATGGAGAATCATTGCGCCAATTCATTTTGAAATCCATCCATAACTGTAGGAGAAATGCTCTTGACAATCACAATTTTTGTGTTTGACCTTGAACTGTGACCTTGACATTAGAACTATCCCAAGAATTCTTTCAAATGGCACATCTAATCATGATGGAGAAAACTTGTCCCAAGTTATTTTGAAATCCTTCCATAATTGTAGGAGTAATTGACCAGAAAAATTCGGATGGACAGACTAACTTACATACTAACACACATGCACTGACTTGTCATAGTGACAACTATGTCTTGCTCACCACAAGTGGGCTCAACAAAAATAACTCAAAAATTATGCCAGCAAGAGTTGTGGTTCTTGTGCACTGCACTGCACTTCTCCTTATCCAAATATGAAGTTTCAAGTTAATAGCATTTATACTTTAGGAAATATGCTCCAGACAAGCTTAGTGACAGAATGACGGACAGAGACCATTACTATATCCCCTTTGCCAAAGCGACATGGATAAGAAAAAGATTGACAAACCAAACTGTTCATTCATACCCTAGATGACCATATATGTCAGCATTTTACTGGTTTGGCCATATCAAGCTGTCGTAAAGACTTTTAGGTTGTCAACCGTCAATTTCATTTTTGCAAAATAACGCTACTAACCCCACTCCCAAACAACAAAATATTAGACTTATCCAAATTTACAAGTCTATGCAGACAATATTCGCCAGATAAGGTAGAAAACTCTGTGAGAAAAGAAAAAATTGCAAAGGATCTTGGTGTTTTCTACAACAATATTCTTACAATGCATGTAATGTGGGATTGTGTGGGAATGTGTTAAGTCAAGCTTCATGTTGTTGGTCAGAGGGCAATTACTCCTTCTTTCACAATATTTCCTCAACTTGAAATATCAGGATAGTAAAAATTAAACATTTTGTGGAGGTAGCTAAATAGTATACTTACTGTGTTGTCATGTTGCACTCTCTTCCATTTATGGCCTTCAGGTGGTACTGGGATCTCGGAATCTCTGAAATATATCAATGTTTTTATTAAAATTCAGTTATCTTCCTCTTTAATCTCTGAAATGATTTAATCTCTGAGATAAATTTGTGTTTTTCTCATCAAAATTCAGTTATCTTCCTCTGATTTAACTTTTTGTGTCAAGAAGATTGAAAGCTTTTCAATGAAAAGATGAATGATCATCCTCTAGTTGTTGATCTGTAGTATTGCTTAATTTATTTCTTTTTTCAAATGTTGTTGGTCCTTCTCACAAACTTTTACAATACAAATTATAAAGTGTAGAGAGGTTTCTAAAGCTTATGGATATTTTATAGGCATAAAACAATTGTGAAATCACCCAAAAAATGTTTGATTGTAAAATATTATAAAATAACCCTCACTTCATATGTGATCCCCCCCTCCCAGTTTACAAGTTTACTTATCAAAAATAAAACAATTTGGTAAGATTGTCTTTTTTCATTTTGCCATTTTTGTTTCTTCATATGGAGCTAAGTAACCAGACTAGTTTTGTCTACTTATATAGAGCGCAGAAATGTACAAACTTGCTGCAGTTGATAATGACATCCTCTGGCCATGTACGTGTTTTCAACATGCCCTGTTTGGGGTGATCTCCTCGACCTCTAAATAATCCTGGAGGTTCTATCCTAAAGTTCCCAATCTTCTCTTTGTGCCCATCCATTGTACATACACCATATTCCTCTGCAATCCTAGCATTCTCTTCTTTTAATTTCTGAATGTTAATACAAATCATATCAATCCATTCCAACTCAGTGATGCTTTTAGATACCCCAAAGGAAAAAAGCTTTGGAAAACATTGTCACATTGTATCAAGCAATTTCTTCATTTTCCTTAATATTTCTACCAGTTGAAAAAAATCCAAAATTTCATAAACTTTACATTGTTGGCTGCAACTTCTTTCAATTTTGGGCCAGTCTAAAATTTTGTTGTCTGGCAATGGGTTAAACAATATATTTTTGTGAAACACCTTCGTCTTTTTTCGGAAATCCATTTTGGCCTTGATGGATAACCTTGACCTTACAACCAACTGATGCCAATCTATGTTAGGAACCCCTTACCAAAAATATGAACTATGTATCTTCAAGTTTTGAATGAGAGTAAAATACATGTATTAAGTTTAATGTTAAGTTTAAAAAACTTGTGACCTCCATAAGTGACTATGATCTTGATTGATGAGACTTACCTTACAACCAATTGATGCTTATCAATGCAAGAAACCTATGTCCAAAATATGAGCCATATCTTAAATGGTGTTTGAATAATTAACAGCAAAATAATTAGTTTTTTTCATGTGCTATGTTTACTGCTCACAGATAAAAAGGCAGACAGACAGACAGACCTTTGTTAAACAATACACCCTGGATATTATCAAGGAATGGGCATATGCCATACTAGCTACAAAAATTGGTTCAACATCTGAAAGTTCCTTGCATTAACATGAGACGGTTATTTATTTAAATACTGTTCTCCAATCTGGGCCTTCCCTGGGCTGATTTTTCTTTACGCCATCACTTGGGAAAACAAGAGGCCCATGAGGGCCTGAGACGCTCTTCTGGTTATCAAGTTTTCCTTTAAAGAAATCTGATATTTAAGGAAGTTAATTACTCAAAGAAGAATGCATAAAGCAAAAAAAAAGGGGCTTTATCCCCTTTATTATTTTGAGCAACAATCCTCAAGGCCCCTTTTACCGTATTTCATGACAGATCCACTCCTTTTCTAAAAGGAAGTTACCTTATGACCCTACAATCATCCTGTGAAATTTTCATTAGAATCTGACAATAATTGTGGACTTTATCACATAAACAGGAAGGTTTTGAATAAAGGCCCCTTTTCCTGTGTTTTCTGATGGATCAATTTAAAAGACAATTTGATAATGATTGAGATCTTCATCACATACACAAGAATGTTTTGAATGATAATCTGTAAGGCCCCTTTTCCTGTGTTTCGAATGCCACAATTATTCATGCATCTTTGAAGAGAATCCGATAAAACGGTTGACTTATTGTGTAAACAAATATATTAAAATCAAGTTCTCATAAGGTCCCTTTGCCTGTGATATTTTACTGTTGGTTTTATCATTCTGTGAAAGTTAAAAGTGAATCCAATGTAATATGGGGATTTCATTATGTTTACTAGAATATTTAAAAAAAAAAAAATCATAAGGCCCCTTTTTACATGATACTTGATGGATTGTACCCAGTTCTGAAAAGAACCATTTAAGTTATTGTACAATCATTCTGTGAAATTTTGAAGTGAATACGGTGATGTTTGAAACAGCGAGTCGATAATTAGAAGACGTCATTTCTATCTGAGTACTCAAGTATTTGATCAAAAGGGTGAATGAGAACTTAATTAGTAAAATTAGTTCTCTTTACCATCCCTCATTAATTTTTGTTCATCTTATATCTGTTAATGACTGTATTTGGGGAATACAATACCTGTTTTTCCTCTTTGGTCCTATTCTTTCTTTTCTCTGACTCCTCTTTGAAATATTCACACATCTCACGAAAGTTACACTTTTTAAGGTCTGTTATCAACTCCTTCTCACTAGAGGTCATTGTCTTGAATAAGAAGAGACAATACTAAAAACAGTGCAGAATTAAAGCCCCAAAAACAACATTTCTAGATTAAGATTTTGATTCACCCATTCCCCATAATGACAATTATTGACACCCCTGAAGAAAAATAATTTGGAAATAATTTTGTAAAATAAGAAAACTGCTTGGAACATGCTATTCGTTCATTTCCCACGATGCTTTCAACACAGAAAGTTGAAAAAACCTAAATTTTCATAAACTTTGAACTGTAGTTAGCATCTCCTTTCATTTTGGGCCAGTCAAAAATTTTGTCTTCTGGTAATGGGTTAACCTTGTTTTACCATTTTCAACCCTTTCAAGAGTTTGATGCAAGATTGCAGTGCTATGGAGAACTTTGAAAAGGAACAAAAAGGGATCTCATCAGGTGTAAAACTAATACCTTGTGTCTATCAAATTTGAATAATGAATTTATAAAGAACATGACATTATGGATATTTTAATATGTTTTGCTGGATTTCATACCTTTCTCCAATCTTTCATGAAATTATTGTTGAACACATCTTTTGTTGTATAATCATGCTCCAACATTTTGGCATAAAATGTGGCAACTTCTTCCGCATTTTGTGATAAAACCATTGGTTTTCCTGCAGATATAGAAAGAAATACATCAACTTTCATATTAATGTAATGCTCGTTTTCTGCAAAATTTGAGTAAATAATGTTTGTGACTGTCATCTTAAGTCATAAATCACAATTTTTTCACAAAATTTATCTCTTCACTTTTTTGCTGACAAGTTTATTTCAATTTTAAACAAGTTGAAAATCATTATCCCAAGTGAGAATTTATCTTTGAGACTGTTATCTCTATTTATTTATTACTCTGCATCTGAAAAATAGAATGTGAACTCAAAATCCTTCCTTGTGATTGATTTAGTGCATGCAAACTGCTGAAATTGGGATTGATTAAATTTTCTCCATCATCACATGAATGGGTTTAACACCACTTTTAACATTATTTCAGTCATATCGCAGCAGCTGGAGAACCTAACAATGGACTCCTGGTATTTCTCACACCAGTACTACCACTACATTCTTTCCTAGCCTACAGCTGCTATCCCACTTAGGTTAACGATTATCTTCCCATTGGTGAGAGACAAATGTCGGAAAGAATATGTGCCGCCGCCAGGGATCAAACCCATGACATCCCATTATTGCAGATTAGGAGTCTGGCGCACTACCAACTGTGCTAGTTGTCCATGATCTGTTATCCTCTGTCTAGCATAAACTGTATTTCTCCTGACAAGTGCTCATAGTTTGTATGTAACACAGACAGAAGTCTTCTAAAAATGATAAGTTACTCTGTGTTACATAGCAACTATGTGCACTTGCTTACTTGAACCAAAATGACGTTAGCAATCAATTCATCCAAAATTAATCCTCATTCAGTATTCCTCTGAAAAAAAAGTATTTATTTAGAGGAAATAAGCTCAATTCAGAGGAAAATCTTATCTTAACAATCTAGACGTAAAGTGAACTTGAACATTTGCCAATTGTTATTTGACATATCTATTTTTGGTATTGCTACCTTAACGTCTTAACTACAGCTTATTCAAGCTGTAGTTACTACATTTAGATTACTAACCTACTTTTTCGTTATATGTTACTGGCAATAAATTTTGCAAAATACCTCTGTTAACTATTGAAAAGGAACAGTCAAAGACAGTACGGGGACGAGCAATCTATCTATTCTTACCATCATAATAAAACTTGACATCTTTTGGCATCCGTTCATACGGTGGAGCAAAGACAGGTCCCTTGTGTTCCAAAAAGTTCCATTTGATACCGTCTTCTTTCTTTTCCTCTTCCCACCATTTCCACACCTCTTGTGTCTCCTCTTTTTTCACCTTTTTACGAGGAGAGGGACTTTCTGTTTTATTAGCTGCTTTTGACTTGGTTTTCTTCTTTTTCTGAAAGGATTTGAATAGTATATGTTTGATCATGAAGAAGGAATTTCACACTTGGCTAGAACATACACCCAAAGGGCCTATAATGGCAAATATTTCAGAGGTTTGACCTTGACAGAGGACCTTGACATTAACAGATGTGTACTGATGTGAAGACCAAGTACAACATAGTACTATATAGAATCATTAATAAAACGGAAAATATTCTGATCCCAGTTTAAGTTTAGTTTGTTTGTATGGGGTTTTACGTCGCTTTCAACATTCTTTCAGTTATATTGCGGCGGCTGGAGCACCTAACAATAGAATCCTGGTATTTCTCACACCAGTACTACCATTACATCCCTTCCTAGCCTCCAGCTGCTATCCCACATAGGTCTAAGATTATCGACCCATTGGTGAGAGACAAATAGTCGGAAAGAATAAGTGCCGCTGTCGGGGATCGAACCCGGGACCTCTAGATTGACAGTCCGACGCACTACCAACTTTGTTATGACGGCGGCTCAGTTTAAGTTTAGGATGACTGACTTATTTATAGACAGACATATTAAAACAAATTATACAAAAAAGTGTGTCTCCAAATTATTGATGTCCAGACAAAAAGCTGTCATGAACTGTATTAGAACTGCAACATCAAACCTCATTTTTTTACCATCAAAGAGAATATGTCAGGCAAAATGCATACATTTTGTTTCCCGAAATCATTTTGCAGTATGTTAAGTCTTTCAAAAAACAGAAAGGAAGAAACAAGAACAATCTGAATGGATTTTTTGTTGAATGCAAACTCTAAAAAATATGTTTAATAAGGTCAGTTCCTACATTTAATTGCATGCTGGGCAATTTAACTTTTCTGGCAAAAAAACCCCCAACCTATCCACTTACCAGAGGTTTTTCATCATCAGACTCTTCCGCCTTGCGTTTCTTGGTTTGTTCTTTCTTCACCTTCTTCACTTGGGCCACCCTACAAAATGGAATTTTCATTTTTTTTAACTTTCTGGGTAGATTAGATTGTTTAAAATGAAGAAATTCCATATTTAACCCTTTCCCTAACAATCCCTAGTTTTTATGTCCCTGTAATTTTTACTTGAGAAAACATTGTGGAAAAAGAGGAAATCGCTTGTAACAAGCAATTTCTTCATTCTCCACAATATTTTCTACCCTATTGAATGATTATTTTCGAAATAAAATCAATTTTATATTGTTGTCTGAAAATTCTTTGAATTTTTGCAGGTCTAGAATTTTGTAAAACAGGAAGGGTTAAACAATGTTTTTCCAATTTGTTGTGTAACAATCCCTAGTTTTTACGTCCCTGTGATTTTATACTTGAGAAAACATCGTGGAAAAAGAGGAAATTGCTTGTAACTAGCAATTTCTTCATTCTCCACAATATTTTCTACCCTATTGAATGATTATTTCGAAATAAAATCAATTTTTTATTTTGTCGTCTGAAAATTCTTTGAATTTGGGCAGGTCTAGAATTTTGCAAACAGGAAAGGGTTAAACAATGTTTCCAATTTGTTGTGTGAAAAAGTGTAAATTATGGAAATGGGTTTAACAGATTATTCATTTACTAGGTAAAACTTCTTACTCATTTTCTTTAATATTTTGTATGGCAAATTGCACCATTTACCAATGCTGACGGCCAATCAGCAAGACGTAATATCATACAAATAACTGATGTAATGAAATTTAGGATTTTAGGTCTTGGAATACCCCCACCTTGTGCCACTGATTGATGGGCAGATTTCTTATCCATTTACCAACTTGAAAATAATGACCAACATATGAAGGTTTTGACTACTTTTTTTCTCAGTAAAACAGCCAATTGATTGATTGAATGGGTTTAACGCCACTTTTAACGGTATTTCAGTCATATCGCGTCAGCTGGAGCACCTAACAATAGATTCCTGGTATTTCTCACACCAGTACTACCACTACATCCTTTCCTAGCCCCCAGCTGCTATCCCACTTAGGTTTACAATTATCCACCCATTTGTGAGAGATAAATGTCGGAAAGAATATGTGCCGCCGCCGGGGATAAAAAAAACAGCCAATACTTTCATTTCAAATAAATAACCGCTTAGAATGTCACCTATTAAGCTTTACATGTCCATATTTAAAGAGTCTGGTCTAGTACTGTAAAGCAATCTGAAGAATTGCATGGCAATTACCAAGTTTCCTACCAGTTGTAGAATCATTTTTCTGTCAATCTATCAAACCCAACACACTTATTTTGGTTAAAAATCTATAGACTGAATCAAAACTCAAAGTTGATCAGATGCTTATTGTTATTAGAGACTCCAGAGAGTCATCGAGCATTTAAACAAGTCCCAAACACTGGAATTTTAGTGAAATTTTTTAAGTTGTATTTCCGTATTTTCACCAAGCTCACACATCAAAACAGCTGAATTTCTACAAACATTTAGAAAAAAAAGTCTGGAAAACCGAATGGTCTAACACAGAGCAAACCCAAGACTAGAAGAGAACTAATATCTACATTTTTCAAAGCCCTAAGGACTTAAGGTTAACACTTATATCTGTCTGATTTAATCAATTTCATTGAGATCCCAGTTTTACAGAATTTTTTTCTCAATGCTTGTTTGTTAGTTTGTTAGAATGGGGTTTAACACCACTTTTAACAGTATATATCGGCAGCAGGAGCACCCAACAGTGGATTCCTGGTACATGTATTTCTAACACCAGTACTACAACATCCTCTCTCAGCCTCCAGCTGCTTATCCTACTTAGATTTTACGATTACCCACAAATTAGTGGAAGAAAAATGTCTGAAAGGATATTTGTGGCTACCAGGGTTCAAACCCTTGACCCTATAATTGAGAGTCAGACCCACAACTAACTGCCCTATGGCCATACTAACTCAATGCTTGCAGTCATTGAGCTTATAGAGCTTATGTGAGTCTACAATTATAAGTTGCAGATCAAATTTGAGTTTTGTTACAGTCCAATGATTTTTTATGAAATATCAATGATGTACCTGAAAAATTCAAGTTCTTCAGACATTCTATTTGCATAAAGATATTGAGCTGGCTTTTGGTGTGCAAGTCTGCAAATGATAGTTACTGATAGAATTCAAGTTTCATTCCTGTCAATGCATATTTTATCATAAACAGAAGTTGGACTAGGAAATATCAGTTAACCTGACTTTTTCCTAAGAGCCTGCAGATATTGAGCTTATTTTCTCTATGTAATTTTGCAAAATTAGACTGATCAATTTCGAGTTTCTCATCAGTCAACTGATTTTTCTACAAAAACTTGGATGTTGAGTAAGACAGATTGACAAAAAAGTTATGGCCTTGGTTTTACCATTCAATTATTCAGAATGATTGTTATAATAACTAATCACCTTGCTGATAACGGAACATCATCGTCATCTTCCTCAGATTCCTCTCTTTCACGTTTCACTGATTTAGGTTCTGGCGATACTTTTTCCTTTTTCACTGGCTTTTGTTCTACCTCTTGTTTCAATCTCACAGACTGAAAAATAGTACAAATATTACACTGATGGCTTATTTTGTGTTAAGAAAAAGTAAAGAATGATAAACATATCAACTTCAATTCTATACATCAACAATTTAATGTTAGCAAAAAACCCTAATCATCAATGGAGTACAAATCCAAAAATTGATATTCCTAAGTGAAAGGTGAAGGCTTTTCATAGGTAGAAGGTTTAAATCACATGATCCCAGCCTTTAACAGTAAATGAAAGACTTTCACCCACTACACATAGTTCCAAGGTCCTAGTTAAAAGCATGAACTACGAAATCAGAAAATATTAGCTTATTTTAAGTCTTTGGTTAAAGTTTTTAAGCAGGTCAACGGTCAAGGTAGTTGGTCTCAAATGACAATAAGGTGTACAAAACATACTAACCAAAGGTGTATCATCTTCATCATCACTGCTGGCTGGCTCCTGTTTCACTGGTTCCTCTGGGAGCTGCTTTTCAGGGGATGACTTCACTGGAGACTTAGGCTCATCTTTCACTTTCACTGCTTCTTCCTTTTCCTTCATTTCTTTTTCTTTCATTTCTCTTTCTTTCCTTTCTTTTTCCTTTCTTTCCCTCCTTTCTTTCTCTTTCTGCTCATGCCTTTCTTTATCTTTGCTAGAGCTTGATGAGCTATGCTTTGAACTACTTGAACTATGCTTGTGCTCCCTGTCTTTATCTTTGTGTTCCCTGTCTTTATCTTTGTGCTCTCTGTCCTTATCTTTATCCCTGTGTTTATCATCTTTGGATCTATGCTCTGAGGATGAGGAGTGCTTACTCGAACTTGAACTGTGTTTATGTTTGTCAGATGAGCTGCTGCTATGTTTATCTTTACTTGAGGAGCTATGTTTATCTCTGTCCTTATCTTTGCTGCTACTACTTGAACTGTGGTGTTTGTCTTTACTAGAGCTGGATGAACTTTTTTCCTTATGTTTATCACTGGAGCTTGAATGACCATGTTTATCACTTGAACTGGAATGCCCATCTTTGTGTTTACTACTACTTGAGCTGTGCTTGTGAGAGCTAGAACTGGAATGACCATCTCTGTGTTTACTAGAGGAGCTTGAAGAATGGTGCTTTGAGCTGGAGGAGCTTGAACTATGCTTTTTATCTGAGCTCGAGCTATGCTTTGAAGATGAATGCTTATCTTTATCATGACTCTTCTCTGATTTAGAGCTGCTTGAAGGCTCTGGGTAGCCATTTTGTTTGTTCTGATCAATCTGGTTCAATACATCCCCATTTAAGCTGGCCTTTGCTGAATAATTAGAATATAGCCTTGGATTATTTTTATGATATTACAGTAAAACCCCTCTAATACGACCACTTGCAGTACTTTTTGAAAGTGGTTGTAATAGCGGGGTGGTCGTAATACTGAGGTTTGGTCCTTTGTTGTCAAGTAATCCATGTTAGTTTTATTTTCGTTCTTTGAATATATGAATACTATACATACAAAAATGAAACTATTAGAACATGTATTACAGCGGAATCTAATGTCATTTTCAAATTTTTTGATCTTCAATAAGTTCTACTTTCTCTATTCTTCATTTGGATCTGATTCAGAAGTCCGACCTCTTATTTATTCGTAAGTACTGGTTCAAAATGTCGATATCATATCTTCTATAATGCGAAAACCAAGCATCAATTACGTTGAAATCAAAATTTACTTGCTAATTGACTGTTTGGAACGCCGTAAACAAACTAATCGTAACTTTTCGGATATGTTTTCACTTTCGAATTTATTACTCAAGTCAAAACCTGTGACACATTCAAATAACAATTAAAAATAATACAAGCTATAATTTCTAAAAATGATCGGCAACTTTAATCATAACACCTATTATAAAAAGGGTTCGAAATCACATAATAAAAAATCCGATAATGTATTTACAATTTATTCGTACTCAATTAGTGTCGCTTTTATCAAGTGTGAAATTTGGTTGGTTGGTCTTAATGTTTGAAAATACTGGTCGTTTTAGTGGGGTTCAAAATAGTGTAACAGCTAAAGTTGGTACTGAATTTAGTGGTCGTATTTCGGAATAGCAGGGTGCCTGTTTTAGAGGGGTTCGCAACCATTGAAATAAAGAGCAAAAAAATCTGTTCTGTAAAAATTCGGTCGTAATAGCAGGGTGGTCATAAGGAGGGGTTTTACTGTAACTCATGATCAAACACTGGATAATTCAACCTTTTAACCAAAATCCACAATATCCCCTTCAAAAAATAGCCTTGTGAAATTTGTAACAAGCAATCTCTTCACCTTCCACAATTTTTCTATCCAGGTTAAGTTTTTTTTCAGAATTTCTATAGTGACCACCTGTGTTAAGTCACCATTTTTATTAACCAATTACCAGAAGACAAAATTTCAGACTGGTCCAAATAATGAAGTTACAGACAATAAATTTTAGTTATGGAATTTTAAAAATCATTGTCTTTTGGGGTAGAAAACATTGTGCAGTGTTCTGCCGAGGCCGCGATTCCGCGATAATCTAGCGTAAAAATTGTGGATGTCGCATAAAAATTAGCGTAGATGCGAAAATTGTCGCGGCCAAAATTCAGCATTTTTTGTCCTACTTTGGACGTAAAACAAACCTGTTCTTAATAATAAAAATCCATTTTTTTCCAAAATCAGAAAAGAATTTATTTTAGATAAACTTGAAAGGAGTGCTGATTTGAAGAAAAGGTCGGCCAATCAGACCTACTTTTTCCGCGATATTTATTTGACACAAACATTGCGTAAAGCGTTTCTATAAAGCTATTAATTGACACTTTTACTGGATTCAAATAACCAACAACACAAGGAATGATTTATATTCACAGTAAGAAATAATTGATATCTAACTATTCTGTACTTGGATAAAGTATGAAAGATTTTATTTTGATGTCAAAAGAAGTTTGCAGTTGTAAAAGTACCAATATCTGGACATGACATATCACGACCGTTTTTGTCCAAATTGGTTGATATAGAGACTAACTTTTACACAAATATTTCAGAATTACAAAATCTCTGTTTATAATGATTTAAAATGATTTAAAATAATTTACAGAGCTTTAAAACAATCATAATTGATTTTGTTCTGGCCTTTTCCTGTCTTGGAATTACAAGCTCTGATAGGTCACTCAGACCCTTCTCTTGATACTTTTGAATGACTGGTACAAACTTGATGGACCCAAACTTTATACCTGCAATACATTCTGGTCATGGTTCAGCTTAGACCAGTCTTAATTATTGTCTACTTGAAAAGTGTTAGAAAGATGTTAGAGATATATTAGTCACAAATGAAACAAAGTTTCAGTGAAATTGGCTTTGGGATTATGCCTGGTTACGGTATGATACGAAATTTGATGACTGTCAAACTCGGATTGGACAAAACACACACACACACACAAAAGCCCACAGTAGCTAAATATCTTATAATTCACCAAAGAATTAAATGAAAAAAAAACTGAACTATGCTGCTCTCAATTTTTTGTATAATCAGCAAAACAAGGTTTATGACTGTACCTGAAGTTGAAATTATGTATTTGATGTTAAGTATTACAGTGAAATGGAAGTGTCTCTTTCATTCAGAAAATGTCTCCAAAAATTAAGGGCTGAGGGGACAATTTTCCCCTCTTCTGAAAATCCTTGGCAGAACACTGCCCCACCCCCTGGGGCTCCGCCCCTTGGGACCAGAGGATCATGATTTTAGCTATTTTGAAAGAGGTCAATATACTGATGCTTCATGCAAAATATCAAGGCTCTACGCCTTCTGGGTCAGGAGAAGATTTTTAAAGATTATTTTAAAATTTTACTTTTGTTGCCATAGCTACCAGAGTTTTTAACAGATTTCAATTCTTTTAGCTATTTTTGAAGGGGACCACCTAAGGAACATTTCTGCCAAATTTGGTTCAAATAGGCCCAGTGGTTTGGGAGGAGATGTAGTTTAAAGAAATTGTTGATGGATGACGCACGAAGGACGGACACCAGACAAAAGGGGTCAGGTGAGCTGAAAATGCTTTCAAAAGATTTACCAAAGTTACCAATTTCTAAATGCCATGGTAACCAGTGTTTTTCATGAAATGAAATTTACTTGACAACTTTTGTAAGGCTTTACCCAAGTTTTAGCTTGATTGGCCCATTGGTTCTAGAGGATAAGATTATAAAAGATTGTGGACAGGCAATGACTGATCACAATAGCTCAAATGAGCTAAAAAGTAACTAAATCCTGTTATTTGAACTCATTAGATTAATCTCAATGAAACAATTCTAATGCATTGAGAAAAGATTAACTGTATTAGTTGTGTTGACTCTAAATACAAGTCTAAAGTTTGAAACAATTATTTAGTAATATAGATAACAAGAGCACCGCCAATGGGTGGCATCTCTTGGCTGCAGGTGCTGCATAATGCAAAAATTCTAAGTCAAAAAAGGGGCACAACTCTTACAAAAACACTTTTAGAGTTAGTCTAGATAGCTCTTATGATGGTCCAGGGTTCTCCCCAGGCCTTTATGGCGTATCGGCCCCGATACATCTTCATAAATTAAGAGAGTTTGCCGATACGCCTTCAGATCGCCGATACGCGTAAAATTGGTCACCGATACAGCTTAATTTCTAGCTGAAGAAAGGGTCAAGCAAGCCACTAAAATTGGTTGCAGAAGCGTGGACACGACAGGCTCTTTATCTATAGTGTTGTTTACCGTATATTACGTAACACCTTTATTGATAAGACCCTTGCACTCTTACTAATTGGTGATTATTGGTTTTTTTCTCGCGTTTACCACTGGTACCGCGCTATCAGTCACCAAGGATGGTGGGTACCAATATGTAAACAATGAATTCAAAATGGCGACCCAGTTTCGGAAAATTGTCACTTCGGCTGAGATTTGCCGAGGTAAAATATGTGGTTATTTGATGTGACAACTATCAAACTAAAGCCACAGTGGTTTGAAATATAATTTTTGGAAGGAAAGATTAATTTGGTCAGTTTGTTTTATACACTGATCGCTGCAACATGCCATTTTCGCGATCTTTTTCTTTACGAGAATTTGGCGAAATAATAAAGACAGTTTGGTATATAAGCCATCCTAGTTATACTTAGCGCTTGTTTTCAACCCACTTTAATAATTACATACATGCATCTTTCTGATTAAGTCCGTTTATTTTTTATCCAACATGGAGGGTATTATCTCACACATTCGTACCCTGGTTTGTTCAACCCCTTTGTTAAAAAAAAAAAAAATGTTTTTAAATTTTGATTAAAAGTATTATTATAATTTTAGTAATCATGTAATGATATCTCGCCCTCTCATTATTTTTGCTTAAAAAGAAATATTACCCCATAAAAATCAAAGTGCTGAAAACACTTCAAGAAAAGAATGCCTTAGACCAATTAGGTTTTCTTTTTATCAAAAGTAATGGTTTAATAATTATTTAGAATCAGGAAAAGATAATTCATTCAATAAGATTCTGAAAACAAAAAACTTGAAAATCAAAGTGCTGAAATCACACAGTAAGGACACTTGGTTTATGAATTTGATCAAGTTTCATTTTATAATTTAAGAATTAAGCTAAGATTGGACACTGCTGATATATACTACATTTTTGATTAACTTATTGAAATCAAAGAGCTGAAAGTACTGTTAGAAGAATAGTTATAGTGTCTGACAGTCAAAGGATTCTGAATGGGCAAATAATGAACCTTTCAAATTTGACACAGAGAATCTGATTGAGATCTTTAAGATGCAAAATTTGAAGATGAAACCAGGTATTTCACACAGGAATCTTATAAATACATTTTTGAAAATATTGAAAATAATATCTATATTTTTGTGAAGAATGGCATTTTTTCAATCCAACACTCCATGCTTTTTTTAAAGAGTCCTCAAGGATAGGATTTTTGGACAGACTTGTTAAAATGGACAAGCATGAAAAGATATTCCTATGTAACAGACAAGAAGCTGACACCTTTTTTTACTCATTCCTTTGAGACTTTGTGATTTATTCTTTCATTTGACCAATTGATACCTTGGTTTTATTTGAATCACTGTATTTTTATGGCTTTTGGATATATTCTTTCATTTTCTTTCCTTTTCACATTCCTTTTTAATGGGACAATTTAGTGCCCTTTCTAACAAATAGGATAGAGAGGCAAAATAAGCTGAGTAATGTCACAATTGATTGGTATCAAAATCAGCCTCAGAGTAGAGAATTAAAGTTATAATAATTAAAAGGTTGAAGCATATTATTCAAGAATAAAACTCAATAAAAATCAAGATATTAATAAACAAGCTAAAAGCACTTTTAATGACCTTTATTATGTATAGTCATACCATATGATAACTGACAATATGCAGCGCATTTGCCACTACGCCTTCAAAAAATTCTGGGGAGAACCCTGTGGTCAATACACATGCCAAGTTTCATGAGGATATCTGCAATAACAACAAAGATATGACCAAGGATAAAGTTTGTCACACCAACACCGACGCAAAAGACGCAAAGGTGACGCCTCAGGTTTTCTCTGTAAAGTCGGGCTAAAAGTGTAATGTCTAAGATCAAATAAGATCTTCCTTCCAAGGTCTATGGGTGTTGAATGGAAAGTTAGTGGGCAGGGCAAGAAATATGGCAATTGGTGGATTGTATATTACTAGGTAGCCACAATCTTATGTGAAGTGAAAATTTTCAAGTTTTAGCTGAAAATAATGTTTCTACAACGAAGAGGTAATAAACAATCACCTTCTTTTTTCTTTAATTAGATTTTCATCTATTTTGACCTAAACCAATAGGTGACTATGACTACTGATAAATGTAGGATTATAATATAGCTTGAACATGCAGGTTTGTCCCTCTTTGGTTACAAAAAATGTTGAAAAATCATCAGTTTGATCCATTACTTTATAAATCTTGATGAAGTCATTATTCTATTTAGTATATACAAGTGGTGGGATTATCTCCTTTTAGAATTAAGCAGTAAAGAGATTCTATGTCATCAAATGCTTTAAATATTCCTCAAAAACATTCAATTTTATATGATAAAACAATGGTCTTTATATTTCACTAAATTACGAAGTATATCATGAAAATTGTTGAGCTCAGATAGCTTATCAACATTATACCAGCCGCCGCCATGATAAAATTTCTAAGTTCTCACAACAAAAAAGGTCCTAATTCCATACCCGATTTCTCCGCATCACCAGCATCTCCTGCGCCCTGAAAGTAATATTGTAAAGAAATTAACATACATTCTACAAAAAAAGTCAAACCCAATATAATCATTTTATTATAAAGTGACAAGTCAATTTTGAAAAGTGCCTCAGACGCAATTTTAAACGTGGACTTAGAAAATTTGCGGCCATGTTGAACTTAGCCATTTTCACAACGAAAAACCGAATCAAATTTCAGGTAATAAGTACGTTATCTGAGCATAAAATGAACACCATACGCATTTCAAAATGTATTTGGTAAGTGGCTACATACCTCGCTATGCTTTGATACTCCATCCGTGTCCATTTTGCAATGTGTCAAATCTTTTTTATTTTGACCCCTCTAAACAACAAAGACAGAAACGTGCTGAAATGGCGAAGTCGACAGGAGCAGATTCTGCGCATGCGCTGATGACGTATGGTCTGACGTTTTGTGTAACTAATTATAGTTTCGTTTGAACAAAACGAGGCATTCATAACCAGGCGGGAAATCCAAACAGCCCAGCTGCCTGCTGATGAACCGAATCAATAATTTACTTGATATGAACTGACCCAATGGCGTAATTACTGTAACGCACGTGCGTAGTTTAATATGATGTCCACAGTCGAAGATATCGTTCATGGAGGATCATAGTATCGTAACTAAAGCTCATTTAAGTTGTAGTTACGATGTTTTGATAATCCACCAACCCTTCTGACCTTCAAAATTATCTCATGGAGAGCTCCCTCCCACTGCATGGGGCAGCGGATCTGTGGTTGTAGGGGAGTTTTTCATTTATGTCACCCTCTCCCCTATTTGTATTCTCCTTGATAGAGCTTTCATGAAGCTTTAGTTACGACATTTTGTTCGCCGCGTCACAGACGGTATGTGAAGAATATTTCGAATCCAACAGATCTATTGTAATTGGATGTGTCCATTTCTTTAATGGTTAAGATGGCGAGTAGCCACTATCGAAATTTCCTGAAACTCTAAAAAGCAAGAATTGACTTTCTTTGTTGGTTTAATCTGTATTGTAATGATTTGTTTATTTGAATGGTATTTAACATCGTTTGAACATTTTGTAAGTAATATCAAGACTATTATCACTTACAATAGATTAGGCCGGGGCTGTGCCAGGTCTTGACAAAGGGCACCCCGATCATAAGCTGGCAAAGGCGAGGTCGGAATTGGAACTTGATACCATCGGACACCTCAGTCAAGTCTGTTCGCGGCACTAACAACTGACCCAAGAATAACCCCTGTATTGAATTAACCCTTTACCAAACGACAAACTTTGAAATTTAATTAGACCGTGGTTCAAATTGAAAGCGGAGGACGCAAGTGACACAAACAAAGTTGGTTTCAGCAAATTGAAATATAGGGGCCATGTGAGGCAGAAAATATTGTGAGAGAGAGATATTGTTGTGAAAGTAATTTCTCCTTGTCTTGCAATGGCTTCCTAAATTAGTTTTCTTCAGGGCGTAGAAAAGCGGGATTGCGTGGGAATTGGTTAAACTTGATGGAACAAACGCAAGGTAGCAGCTAAGAAGAAACTATAACAATCATAGTATTTCACGCACCAGTTTCATTTAGACGTGAGATGACATTGGTTTATTGCTAAATCAGGAGTAATGAATTCTGATCACTTGGGCGAAATTGGCTTTCTTATTAGTGGATAAGTACATTTTTTCAAGGTAGTTTGTCCGGGGATAAGGAAATATGAGATAAAATCTTGGAATGGTACAAAATTCCACTTCCTATTGAGACATTGTCACATTAAGTATTTGATGGTTCTAAAAGAAATTATGATTTTAATTTTCTACAATGCTTGTGCGTAAAAATTTGACTTTGGCAAAATTTGATTGGCTAAGATCCTAAATACTGTTAATCCAACAAACATAAAACAATTAGATAAAAGATACAAATCTTAACTATGTGTATCTGTAGTCAGCGTGCTTCTTTACAAAAAATGTTTTGGTGTTTTACTTGTTTCAAATCAGACATACAAAAAGCGGGGTTGTTTAAATTGGTGACTCAAATTCAAAGATGTTGCAAAGAGCTAATGAAATTTCAATGCTATTTTATTCCTGGCGTAGAAAACATTGTGGATAATGAAGAAATGTAACAAGCATTTTTCAATTTCATCCAATGTTTTCCGAAGTTCTATTTTGTCTTTGGGGCGTCAAAAGCGTCCATTGTGTGGGAATGAGTTAAATGAGCCACTTTTCGATTTTCATACGCAGGCCTTTTCTAGTCGGGACGCAATAAAAAAAAAAAAAAAAAAAAAAAAAAAAGAAGAAGAAGAAGAAGAAGAAGAAGAAGAAATGCTTCATGAGTAAGAAATTCACACATTTGTTTTTACGTCGCTGGCCTTATTTGGATTTTTTAAACTCTCCAAAAAGTCAGGTGGTGCATTTTACTCCATGGGTGGGGTAGGCTGACGTATCAGAAGTACAAAATGTACAAGTTGTAAAGTAGCTGTTTATTCAAGTTCACATCATGGAAAACCACCTAGAATGTACTGATGTCTTGCTATCTCTGAAAGCCTACAATAATCAAGACCAGTGAAAGGCAGTATAACCGAGGCATTGTTCATCTTTTAAATTACCCATTCCCACGCGATAAAATTTTAGACTGGTCCAAATCGAAACAAGTTAAAGACGACAATTTTACGTCGATGAAATTTCAAATTTCTTTGTCTTTTACGATAAAAAAGATTGTGGACAGTGGCTAGTTAAAAGCAATTTCTTCATTTTCAATAATGCTTTCCAAAGTTGTTTTTTCTTGGAGGCCTAAAAGGAAGGACTGTGTGGGAATTGGTTGATTAAAACCAATCGGTAAACTCGTTTCAGAAAGGATCTTTTAGTAGAGAAATTGTTTTCCCCATGACTCTTTAGTATTACAGAAACGGTTTCATGGCAAAGAGAGACCACTGTATTCTTGTAAATATTTACCTCTGTCTGTCGTCGTATGTCTAGTTGTCACGCAGTTCCTGTTTATTCAACGTTTGTATTTTGTATTTGGCATGCTCGCCAGTTTGGCGAAAAAACAATAAAATAATGATATAGTTCCTGACATTGAAAAATAACTGCCAGAGACGTTATAAATATATTCTAAAAAAAAAAAAGAAAGAAAAGGAAAGGACTTTTAACTCTTTTCATGCTGAATATTTTTTTTTAAATTACATTAAAATCAAATGGCTGAAAGCATGCACTGATAGACCCTAACTGTGGGCCAATATTTGTTTTGTTAAATTATTTGATAAACAACTGTTACTGAAATAAGTCAAACAGGTGGTGTTGACAAAGATCAGACTGCACAAAGCAGGAATATTCCGGACTCAGTATGGCAAGGGTTAACGAGCGATTTCTCCCTTTCCCAGTGTCTTTATCCATATAATGTTTGACATGAGGAATAGTGTGTGCGATACCTCTATGTCGCGAGGCTTTGTTTTATATTCTCGATTTTGCAAACTAACGGAGTTTGATATATCAGTCAACCCTTTCCTATTTTTCAAAATTTTAGACCTGTCCAAATTCAAAGGTTTTGCAGTCGAAAATCTAATTTCGATTTGATTAGAAAAATAACCATTCAGTAGGGTAGAAAATACTGTGGAAAAAGAAGAAATTGCTTGTCACAAACAATTTCTTCTTTTTCTACAATATTTTCTCAATTATAAATCCACAGGGACGATTGAACAGGAAAGGGTCATTTGAACTACTTTGTCCGAGGTCAGTGACCGTAACAAGAAATCCTTTTGCAATAATTTATGTACTTTGGTCATTTATTGGCTGCAACCATTTTATTGATTCAATGGATGGGGTTTAACTCCTCTTTTTACAGTATTTCAGTCATATCGCGGCAGCTGGAGCACCTAACAATAGATTCCTTATATTTCTCACACCAGTACTAGCACTACATCCTTTCCCAACCTCTAGCTGCTATCCCACTTTTGTTTACGACTATCCACCCATTGGTGATAGACAATTGTCGGAAAGGATATGTGCCGTCACAGGGGATCGAACCCATGATATCCCATGAATGAAGATTAGGAGTCTGACGCGCTACTGACTGCGCTATGACGGCGGCTCTGCAACCATTATATACGGTGGCGTATCCACATGATGTTTCTTGTTGTTTGCAACGCAGTCTGTAGAAGCAAGGTGGGTCATATTGTATCACTGTATATTTTCAGCAGAGACAAGGGCCTAATATTCAGTCGTCGCAACGGATCGCTAGACACGCCCTCTGACCTCCGAGAAGCAATTTCCACTGGGATATTAGGCTGTAGAATGCAATGATGGGAACAAATAACAAAATATTAGTCGTTGATGGACGATCTTAACGACGTAACTATAGCTTGAAGCTGACGGTTGAGACCGGCTTTGGTTGCGCTCACAAACGAAAATACATATCGAGGGCTTAGTGCAAAAACATAGTATGGCTCTATACATTGTATAGAGCCATACTATGTTTTTGCACTAAGCCATCGATATGTTGAATTTAGATGTTGGAGTTCACCATTTTACTTCCGATCAAACCGACTAATTTGACTGATCCAACGATTTTTGATTTCGACCGTTGACGAATAGCGGTTGCCATTTAATGATCAAAGATTAACAAGGGTCCTTCATTGAACGGAAGGATTGACGCATCGACACTGTCAGTCTGAAATTTCATTGACCAGTCAAATCAGTCACCAAGTTAGACCGGAAGTAAACCTTGAAATCCGATATGAGCCAACACCAATGAGAACCAATTTTGATGGTTTAGTGACTAAAACGTCGTAAATACAGCTCATTCAAACTGTAGTTGCGACGTTAAGATCGCCAACCAACAATTTTACTTTTTGTTCCATGTTACCGGCCATACATTTTACAAAATAACGCCGTTTAAATGTCGAAGTGGAATTTCCTGTTGCAGCTCAGTGGAAGTGGTCAGCGGAGTCAGTTGGCGGGGCATGCGCTCCATTTATTGTCAAGTTTGTCTCAGATTTCGTAGCAAGGCAGAGCAAAACTGTCATCATCGGCAACCATTGTTCTGAGTTGATCATGATCTCAAAATACCAATCTGTGTTTAACAATGACTATATTAGGGACGAAAAACAATGTTTCTTCATTCAACGGAAAAGGATTTGCTTATCGACATTGCCACTCTGAAATTACGTTGACTAATCAAATCATTTATTTAGACCGGAATTGAATGTCGAACTCCTACCAACATTTCTCGCATTTTTGTTGGTTTGGAGAGTTTAACGCCGTAATTGCAGCTTATTGAAACTGTAGTAACGACGTTTATGTCGCAAACGAACAATTTAGTTTAGTTTGTATGAATTTATTTAAATTTCGATTGCAAAGAAAGCTTTAGGCTGATGGAGTCGCTTTTGAAAATTTGATCCGGATGGTTTCATGTCCCTGATAGAGTTTGGCTTAACCCATTGCTACACGACAAAGTTCTGGACTGGCCCAATTTGGAATAAGTTGCAGACGACAATTTCAAGATGGTGAAATTTTAGAAAATCTTTGTCTTTTAGGGTTGACAACATTGTGAACAATGAAGATATGCTTGTCATAAGCAATTTTCTTCATTGTTCACAATGTTTTGCAAAGCTCTTTTCTTAAGAAGCGGAATTGAGTTTAAATGGTTTAACCCAACGATTTGTTGCCCCTCACCACATATATTGTAAGATAATGTCGTTTAGAACCTTAATCAAACCATGTTGGAGGTCATTTGTCGGACCAGTCAATTACAATTAAGACGTATCTCTCTCCCAAAACATTATATACGTAGAACCCTGTAATACATCACGCCCGGTAAAAATTATCGGCGAAATATTTAAAACGTAGCTAGTAGATAGTAGGACCTTTAAAGTCTTTTTAATAACATGATCTACAAGAGTTATATAGGGGCTAATTGACCGTCAACCAAAGAATCATTCGGCAAATCAAATCATTCATTTAGACCCAAAGTGAACTTTGACCTTCGACATTGACAGACATTTATGTGAAACAGTTTTGTATGTAAGGTAAATGAAACATTTAAACTGTAGTTGCGACGTTCAGATCGCCAACCCACCATGTCACCTGTTTGCTATATGTCACTGGCCACAATTTTTTTAAAATAACGCCGTTTAATATCGAGGCACGACTTCATGCTTGAGTTTAGTGGGCGTGACCAGCGGAGTCAGCGATTCAGCAGTTGTTTATTTCAGTGCGAGATCCGGATTTACGTGTCATTGAGTGATGAACAGAGAGCTATATTTAGCACAGTATATGGTTTAGTTGTTCACAAACGAAAGATAAATCGATCCTACACAAAAATAGTCACTAATTCCATTTCTTACATGCAAACCTCCCCCCCCCCCCCAAAAATATGTCCCTTTTCAGTGTGATTTTTCCTCCATGCGAGTCATTTCACTCGTGAGCTGATGACGTCATCAGTGTCTTTTGCCCTGCGTAGATGACGTTCGGTAGCGCCAAGTGAACGAAAGCAGGACTTAATCTACAAAACAGTGAGTTTATCACCGATAAATTCACTGATCTTTCGGGGATATTGTCGAGTGATAATCCACCGAGAAATCTCGATTATTCACCGGAAAGTATTAACCCATTCCAACTCAACAAAATTTTAGACCGGTCCAAATTGAAAGGAGCTGCAGACGATATTTTCAAGTTGGTGGAATTTAAATTTTCTTTGACTTTTTGGATAGAAAACATTGTGGATAATGAAGAAATTGCTTGATACAAGCAATTTCTTCATTTTCCACAATGTTTTCCAAAGCTTTTTTCTTGAGGGGCGTAAAAAGGAGGGATTGAGTGGGAATGGGTTAAAGAAAATAGTCTAATTGGTGTTTTTAACATGACGCAAAGTGACGATGTTATTGAAGTTTAGGCTACTTTAAAATATTCACTCTGCTTTTTGGTGATAATGCAGTCATCTTTACTGAATCCGAAGTTGAAATTCAGACATCGTAAACCCTACTAAATCTGAAGTCATTATCTTTTGTATCTGTTGATTATAGTTTACATTAAAACTTTATTTTCATTACCGAACGTTTTACTATATACAATAAGAGTCTGTTTTAAAAAGCTAGTAAATATATGTTTACAATACCCACAATCAAAGATAATTGACATCATGTAGAAATTGACCTATCGCTGCACTCTATCAAAGAATCAGTCAACCAATCAAATCATTCATTCGAAAAGAAGAGAAACTTGAACTCCAACATCGGACGCCATTTCCGTGAAATATTTTATTGGTTTGGTGACTTAAACGTCGTAGGTATATCTTATCAAAGGTGTAGTTACAGCGTTTAGATCCCTAACCAACCATTCTACTTCAGTTTTTGTTACATGCTACTGCCTGTAAATTTGCAAAACAACGCTGTTTAAAATCGAAGCGGAACTTCCTGTTAGAGTCAATGGACAGGGCCTACGGAGTCAGTAGGCAAGACCAGCGATTGGTCAATTCCCTCTGTCACTATATATCACTATATCATTAATTTCCAATTAAACGGGCAAGAATTTTGGGGACTCGTAGGGTTAAAAGGATATGATAGAATTGGAATTAAGATGGGTGATGAATGTGCATACTTTTTAGGAAACCAAACTTTTAACAGTCTATTTACTAAGAAATCTTATTTTGTGCCCAAACGTGAAATCCTTTCTTAACCCATTCTCACACAATGACGCTTTTGGACGCCTTTCATGCAAAAAAAAAAAAAAAAAAAATATGGAAAACATAGTGGAAAATGAAGAAATTGCTTCTAACAAGCAATTTCTTCATTTTCCACAATGTTTTCTACCAAGAAAGATAAAAAAAATCTAAGATTTTATAAACTTTGAATTTTCGTCTGCAACTTCTTTCAATTTGGAAATGTCTAATTATGTACCGTCTGGTAATGGGTTAACTCCTGTGATACCCCAGATATCTTTAAAGATGCAACATTTTGTGAGGTAAGCCTTCAATTCTTGGGTTTCTATGAAAGTATTGCAGGTGCGTGTGTTCACTGTTTATAGGCCAGGAATAGTTTCATATTAAACCTACTTCTCGCATGCATCTTCAAAACAGCTGAAACTGTGGTATCGCATTTTTTTCACCAAATATTTCTAAAAGCTGAATTAGATTAAAGTTTATAATGAAACTTGTGTTTAAAAACAAGTCAGTTAATTTCTGGCCAATTATAAGCTCTAACAAGAATAATTTTACATGTACTCAGGACTTGTTTGTTTGGTATATGCAGACGTATACACTGTTTTTACATTGAAACTTTCCACAGAATGTTAGTTTAATGTTCAAGTTTGTTTGTATGTTTTATGACTGTACCCCGGTTTGGGGTTTGTCAGTTTTACAATATTCTCAAAGCTCTCAAACAGCAAATATGACTTCGAATAAAACTTTTCTTTTACAGTTTAAGAGATGAAAAGAATATTTTTTGTTTTCATGGAGGTATGAACCGAAAAAACTAATCACACTGTATGAAGCGGATTCATACCTTGTGTGATTAGGTTTTTCGGTTCATACCACCAAGAAAACAAACATATATTCTCTTCAATTCTTAAAATTTAATGGTATAGAGCGAAAAAAGCAAAAACCCTACATCTTTTGATACCTTTTTGCATGGGACTATTTTGTGCGGAAGCATACAAAATCACTGCGTGCTCAAAATTTTGTTCATGGAGGTATGAATTAAATTTTTCGACCAATCAGAACGCTCGTTTTTGATAGACGAAACTAACAATTAAATTATTAGTTGTTGTTTTTACACACACATAGACAGACGCGATATATTTCAGTTTTGCGAAGTCCCCTCAACATGTCCACAATTAACTAATTCTAGGTATAGCTTTCAGCTTATATCTCTTTGGTAGAAGGGTTATTCCAGGAAGCGGGGTGAAGTCATTCGGTGGTGCATCTTCTTCTCTCTCAAATTTAAACCTCTGTAGCAGGACCGTGACGAATAGAAACAACTCCATTCTAGCCAGGGAGTCACCAGGACAGTTTCTGGGACCTATCGACAGTGGAACAAAAGCCTCCGTCTTCAGGAGCTGTCCTTGGTCATCGAGGAACCGATCTGGGTTGAATTTCAGTGGGTCCTTCCAATACTTCGGATCAGTGTTCGCGGAGTAGAGGTTGACCAGCACGCTTGTTCTTTTAGGAATCCTGAACCCATTGATAAATATGTCACGTTCGGCATTTGTACGAGGAACCCCTAATGGAGCAACGTTACTCAACCGCAAAACCTCTTGAATAAAGCTGTCAATATAGGGAAGGCGACTTCTATCGGCTAATCTAGCGCGTTTGTCTCCGACGACTTCCGCAATCTGCTGACGACATCTTTGCTGGACATCCGGATATTCTATCAAATAAAGCAGGGACCATTCAAGTGCCGTTGACGATGTTTCCGAACCAGCCATGAAGAAATCGTAAATGGCGCGGATAATATTGTCCGAATTAAAATAGGGTTCGTTTGCCAGATTGTCTTCCAGTGTTTCATCCTTCTTCACTTTGATGTAATAATCAAGGAAGTCACGAATATTGTTCTCTTCAAACGTTTCTTCATGCGACTTTATAAACTGTTCAATGATCTGTCTAATAGTGTCATAGTTTTTCTTTTTTTGTTGATAGATCGCGTTTTCTTTAGGAAAGAGGGGGTACATATATTCTGGTATATAATTTGTCACTGTTAAGAACCCTTGACCAGATAATACAAGCCGGATCATCGCTAGTAATGCGAGAAAAGGCGGTTCGTCATACTCAAAATTTTTCCCAAATATGATACCACAAATGACATTACTAACCGCCTTTATAAATATGTCTCCACTTTGGAACAGTTTTGAGTTTGTTTCCTGATATAGCTTTGTGACTTTTTCTACTTCCTCGAGTATTTTATCTTCGACCTTGTCAGTTCCGAATCCAAATGATCTCAAATGCTGCAGTGAAAACTTTCTCACTTTTCTCCATTCTTCACCATTTGACCAAATTAAACCTGTAAATAGATTATTGCTCGTTAAATTTGAAAGGTTGGTGAAAATTTATACTGTTATATTGCTTTTAGTTGACAGAATACAAGAAAACAACAAACAACAAAAACAACAACTACAACCAAAACCACTACCACCACACATACACACAAACACAAACACACACACACACAAAACCTACCGTAAAAGTTTTATTATAATAATAATCATTGTAATAACTACAACAAACAGTCTGTAAAACGCCTGATCCAAATATTGCTAAATTGCGCTATTTTTTAGACTTACAATTTAATTTTTTAGCTTTGCCTATCAAGAAACAAGCGTATGATTGGCAGAAAAACGAACAAAGTTTTGAGCATGCAGCCATATGTATTTTGAATGCTTGCGCACAAAACAGATACATAAAATCGTACCATTTAAAAAAAAAAAAAAAAAAAATAGCCCTTATATTCCGTGATAAAGAAGTTTCTACGGTGAGTGGACGAATCAAACCAAACCAAAGCACACACACATTAACCCATATAGAGCAACAGATAGAGGGCGTAATTCGTATTATAGATGACATTAACCTTATGTTGTAGGTACTCATTTGAACTGTCTCGACGAGACGATTCAATGCTGTTACCCCGTCTTATCTAGTTCTCTACAAACAAAAAAAAAAACGGCATTTTAAGGATTTTCAGTAGAATGCGATGACTAGCGCACGTAAATTCTCTTTCAGTAATTTTCCTCTCCATTGATTTTCAAAAGATCTAAAAAGCTCATAGGCCGCCAATATCACGAAGACTACATCGAAATTGAGAGATCGTGACACCGCCCAATGAACTCCGGTAATGTAGTGTAGTGATATGCTGTTATTCTGAATAAATTACGGACAAATAAAAAACAAAAAAGTAACAGTTGGTTGGCGATCTAACGTTGCAAATACAGCTTGAATAAGCTGTAGTCGGAAAACCAACAAAAATGCTGAATATAAACTATCGAAATTCAGTATTCACTTAAGGTCGAAAATAATTATTTGATAGGCCAGTCAAATTTGTAATTGGCAGCAATGATCCGTTTAACCCATTCCCACAAAATCCTTCCTTTTTACGTACCTCATGGAAATAGCTTTGGGAAACTTGTAGGAAATTGAAGAAATTGCTTGTATCACGCAATTTCTTCAATTTCACCTAGTTTGCTACCCAGAACGACAAAATCAAAATACATCAAATAGAATTTGTCATCCGCAACTTCTTTGAATTTGGACCAGTTTAAATTTTGTTGTGTTGGAATGGTTTAATCAATGACAGAATGCAGATTCGTAGTGTCTGCAGAGCTGGTAGACAAAGCTAGTCAATTAAAAGAAAGGGATCCTAAACCCTAAATGGATCGACTGTGTTAATGTTAGATCTTGTCATTTGGAATTCTCTTCTTGTTTTGCACTTCTTTATTGTAAAAACATGTACCGTTAAAAGTGGCGTTTAACCCAATTCAATTAATCATCATTTGCATATCACGGCAAATTACCTCCCACAAAACCGTTATAGTAGCATAAAGACACAGAATACCTGTGCCGAAATCCTCGACGTTGTTTCATATATAGAGTGTAAAACGTTGTAATGAAGTCACCGGTAACGTTTTTATAAGCGAGACACTGTTTTTAGCTAGCAAAACAATAGCTTTGATATCTTAAAATAACAGACAAGATTTTTTAGGTCTTCTCAGAGTTCAATGAGTGCAAACTACCACTGTAGACTTAACCACTAAATCCGTTAAATGCATACGCGATAAAAAATAGTTCTTATGTATTTCAGAAACATTGCTCAGAATTCTGTCTGCAAGTTCTTCTCATGAGTGTTCTTAACTCGTTTGAGTATATCGTGTAGAGAATGCTATTTAACCCAATCTGACTAAGTCCCGCTTTTATATGCACCACAAGAAAATAGCGTTGGAAATCATTGTGGACAATGTAGAAACTGCTTGTAAAAAGCAATTTCTTCAGTGTCCACTGTGTTTTCTACCCTACAAGGCAAATATTTATAAAAGTTCACCATTTTGAAATTGTCGTCTGCAACTTGAACCAGTCTACGACAAAGGGGTTAACTAAAAAACTATGCTTTGCTAGCTTACAGTACTTTCAGTATTTTGATTGACGGTAAAGCCGAGATACTTTCTGTCTATCATTCTTGCAACCAATCTTTGAGCAACACATGTTGCATGCTATGACTTTAATGCCTTTATATAAAAATCTTGAGGCTCGGAAAGGATGTAGTGGTAGAACTGGTGTGAGTAATACCAGGAATCTATGGTTAGGTTCTCAAGCCGCCGCGAAATGACTCAAATACTGTTAAAACTGGCAGTAAATCCCACTCAAACATACATAAAAACAATGAAATCGCAAGAAGCTGTGTATTTGACATATCGCGGTTATCAATTAAAGAATCAGTCAACCAATCAATTCATTCATTTAGACCAGAAGTGAACTTTGAACTCCAACATTAGCCGACAATAATGTGAAAATTTATTTGGTTTGGATTTTTCAAGCTGTAGTTACGACGTTTAGGTCGCAAACCAACGATTTTCGTTGCATGTTCCTGGCAATAATTTCTTCAAAATAACATCGTCTAATATAGAAGTGGAACTTCCTATCAGAATCAGTAGTTGTGGCCAGCGGAGTCAGTGGGCGGGGCTAGCGATCGATCAGTTTGCTCAGAGATTCCATTAATAGATAGCTTTTCATCAATGGGTTAGACAGGATAACTGCAGATACAGGCCAACCAAAGTTTTTTTTACCTGACTATAATATGTTACAAACTAACGTCAGGCGATACTTTAGACGAGGCGCCATATTGGAGGTCAGTCGGTTGGACCAGCAATCCGTAAATTTTCCTATCACCAAGATGGTTCTTTTTCTTTGTGGATACACGTATGAGAACATTCATTAGTATCATAAATCAAAGTACTGAAAGTACTTTAAGCTAGCAAAGCAATGTTTTGTTAAGAAATTTTCTTTGTCAAAGGTTATCATGATAAATAAACAAGGTTAAAGTAACTAAGGAGTTGACCCATTCTCACACAATTTTTACCTTCCTTAAGAAAAAAGTTCTTTAAAGATGTGGAAAAAGAAGACATTGCTTGTTACAAGCAATTTCTGCATTTTCCACATTGTTTCCTATCCAGAGAGTTAATGTTTTAGATATTTAAACATTTGAAATCGTTGTCTGCAACTTCTTTGACAACTCTGATCAGAATCATTTTGAACACGATGTGCTCAAGAAAGCTAAAAACTTGTACCTAGGAGATTAACTTGCAGGCAGAGTTTGCAATATCCCTGAATTACGTAAGGACTACTTTTTATAGCGCAGGCATTCTATAGATTTAGTGGTTAAGCCACTAGTGGCAGTTTGTACTCGTTTAACTTTGAGAAGAAAACAAAAAAATTGTCTGTTAAGTTAAGCTATCAAAGCTGACTCTGCTAGCTAAAAAACCAACGTGACTCTTTGATTTTAAAAATAATAGCTTACCCTTTCCTCGTTTTAAGCCGATGCGAATTTGTGGCAGCCAATTTGGACGGTCCTTAAAATCAGCAGCCTGAACCACTAATGCTTGTCTTATTGTATCGTATCCATTAAGAACAACCACAAGTTTAGGTCCAAAACGTATCCCTAAAACGGGTCCGGTCCTTTTCGCAGCTCTCGCAAAAGCTTCGTACGGTGTTAAGCCATGTTTATACAAGTCCCATATAAAACCAACACTTCCAAATATGGGCAAGGCAAGTGGTCCGGGCGGTAGGTCACGCCTTCGTCTACGATAGAAAAAAACAAGAAGGAAAACGACGAAAAAAACAAGGATAGTTGTTACACCAAACGCCATCCTGCATATTGTTTTAAATTATGTTCAGCGTTTACGCATAAATTTGTATGCGAGTGTAGTCGAAAACCATAAATTCGCGGTGGAAGAGTACGTACAAATTCTTCTTTTAAATCACAACATCATTTAACAAAAACATTTAACCATTGATAACCAAATGTTTCTCGGTGTAAACGTCTTCACTAACACATAAAACCTGACCTCGCTTCAATAATAGTAACCTTTACTTTACGAGTTTGCTTCATTATCATTTTAACTAAAGCTTCGCCAAGCTATAGTTACGAGATTTTGTTTTTCATACAAAAGCGAAGGCATCTGGGTATTAAAATCATACTTCATTCGCGTGTAAGTGGGTCATGTTTCAATGCTGAGACTTACGCTGGATGTTGGATAAATTGTAAGCCGTCTGAAAAAAAAAAACCTCCTGATAAAATGAGTGAATATTGGTTGAACGCTGGCCACGCCCACTGACCTCCAACATCCAAGTTTGACATAAAACTTTACCGCTTAATGTTTTATGAAATTTTTGATCCGTCCAAATTCAAAGGTTTTGCCGAAGAAATTTTAAAGTTGATTTTATTTAAGAAATAAGGGTAGAAAATATTTTGGAAAAAGAAGAAATTGCTTGTTCCAAAAATTTCTTTCTTTTCCACATTAATTTCTCAAGTATAAAAATACAGGGACGTAAAAACCAGGGATTGAACAGGAAAGGGTTAAATGGCGTTATTTTGCAAAATATATGGCCAGTTAGACATATAGCAAAAAATTAGAATGGCTGGTTAGCGACCTATACGTCTTGACTTCAGTTCAATAAACTGTCGTTGCGAAGTTTAAGTAACCAAACAAACCAACAATTTAAATGCTTAACATAAAATGTCGGCCGATCTCTGAGTGCAATCTTCACTTCCTGTCTAAATGAATGATTTGATTGGTCAGTCGATTGTTTGATTGACAGTGGCGATCCGACGATTACCGCGAAGCTGTGCGGGTTGACCTGGGTGAACATTTTCTTCCTCGGCCGATTTTCTGAGTCTAGATTAGAAAACTTTGTTAGAAAAGGTAAAATCGTTTAAAGATAATTTCTTCTTTTGTCTGGAAAATTATTACCCTATATCGTCGATTGCGATCAAAATCTCATGTATATTTTGAAATATTTCACTGTACGTCAAACAAACAACAATGTTCTCCGTTGAATCCAACTCCAGTAACGTTTTTCCATATGAGCGACGCTCTCAGACGACGGTTAGTTGCTAGGGGGATAGGGCTAGAATAAATGGCGAAAGTCCATCTCACGAGGCGTCGATTAATGTCTCATCCGAAACTTGGACAATTATTGCATGCAATTATGTCATTTTACATAATGTCATAATTTAGAATTTATCGAAACTTCTGTGCACATCATATTGTAAAGAGAATATCAAATCGTGTATGAAACATACCTTAATTTCTTAAACTCAGCATCTAGTCATTCTCGCTTGATAACGTTTTTTTGACTCCTGACTGGTCATTCATTATTCACTGTTAATATTTGTAGAACGCAAAATTCCTTTTTTTTTCTCGACAAATACAAACTCTTTTGGAATGTCCCTAAGAGTTTCTGTACAGAATTAAGGCTTTATTTTCCCGCCCCTGAACAAGACGGTTATGATTTAGTGTTCTTTGGCTCCGATATGCAAACAGATAGTAGTTTTGATTTTAAGGATTCATATAAAGCCACAAAAACTTAAAGGCTCTACGGCTCTCGTAGGAACAATACTTCACACCGACAGGAATCCTGAAATCGTCATTATAATTGTTTACATACCTCTCTATAAATATTTTCAGAATGGGTCACAAGCCCGCATTGAAAAGCTTTGCTAGCTTGAAAAAAAGAAGAGGAAGTGATATTTTAGATTTCATTTTTTCTTTTTATCAAATTTCAATTTAAGTCTCTATAATATATACAAAGCATGTACATGTATAACTTCAGATTCTATCACCACTAGTTTAAATCATAGAAACAACATCGACAACAACAAAGGAATTGGTAGAGATATAATTCGCTACATCGAACATTGGTGTGTATACAAATTTATTGAAATCTCTTGACAAATTGCAGTCGCTGTTGATGCATAGGTACAAGATTAACAGGGGGGATTTTAGGCGACTTAAAGAAACGAAAACGTTTTAATTTCGAAGACGTCATAAAGGGGCACCGGGTATTGTTGACGATTTTACACAAAAATCTATGCAGTGCCCCCCCCCCCCGTTTTTTCGTTTTGTTTAGTTTAATTTATAAAATATGAAAAAGTAAACATAGACGGAAAATCGTCTTTGGATATTGTATCACCTACGGTCAAAAGAGTGTCTCGAGCAATTTATTCATTTTAACAATGTTTCCTACCGAGACAGTTAAAAGATCTAAATTTTCATGAACATTAAATTTCTTCGAATTTGGACCGGTGTAAAATTTGGTCGTCTGGTAATGGGTAAGTTTCCTCATTTAAGTTCATTTAATTGAAATCCATTGCTACACATCCGTGATCTTAATCTGCTAGATGGGAAAAATTGAGTTTTACCACCCAATGACCAGTTTAGAATTTACACACACCCACGCTTGTCTTTTTGTTCAACATATCCAACATTTTCTCTTACTTTAAAAAAAAAAAAGAAAGAAAGAAAAAATCTTTGCACGTTTATCTAAATTTCAGAAAGCTTTAGATAATATACGAAACCCAAAAGTGATTCCCGGCAATTGATTCCCGGCAATGTGTACACTTCCCTTTTTAGTGACGAAAGTTTTAATCTTTCATCTTTTTATCTCCTTCTTTTAGCTATTTAAGCTTTCAGAAACAACCCGATGTTCGTATTTAAGCTTTCAGAAACAAACCGAGGTTCGTTGGTTACCCAAGGTACTTTGATTACTTATACGTCACTCCATTCAAGTTGGAATGAAGTGTAAACGGCGAGGCTACACGGTGGGGGCGATGTGGTATAGCTTGAGGCTTGAGCATTGTCCGCTTTGGGTTTTTTGTGATATCTTTGATATTATTTAATGAATTAAACCTTTCATGCTGAACTCGGAATACTCCTATTTTGGTAGGAGGTGTAGACAAAGATCAGCCTGCACATATGTGCAGTCCGTTCTTATTCTACATGTTCTTCCTTTCCCTTTTAAAGACAGAGGGTCGCCGTCATAGCGCAGTCAGTAGCGCGTAAGACTCACAATCTTTAATCATGGAATGTCATTGGTTCGATCCCCGGCGGCGGCACGTAACCTTTCCGACATTCGTCTCTCACCAATGGGCGGTATGGTAAACCTAAGTGGGATAGTCGACTGGGTTACTGCCCCTAGATCTATCGATACAGACAGCGGGCTACCATGGCAGTTTAAGTGGGATAGCAGCTGGAGGCTAGGAAAAGGTGTACGGTGGTCGTGCTTGTGTGAGAAATACAAGGAATCCATTTTTAGGTGATCGAGCCGCCGCGATTTGACTGAAATACTGTTAAAAGTGGCGTTAAACCACATTCAATCCGAATCAATAAATCAATCAACCCTTTACGATAGAGTTGTTCATAATATACATTTTCGATCAAATTATTAATCCACAATAATTGCTTCCAGTACTGTCAGCACTTTGATTTAAATGTAATTCTTAAGAAGATATAATTCAGCTTGAGAAGCGTTATCTGAAACTCGGAGAAATGTATTCACACTATATACAGCATCATAGTAAATCACTCTAAATAATATTTGTTCCCTGGAATAGACCAATCGCGGCTGTCAATCAATAACCAGTCGACCAATGAAATCATTCAGTTATAACTGAAATGAGTTTTGAATTCTGAAATTGGCAGCCATTTTTGTTACTTTTTGTTGGTTGGCGACTTACACGTTGTTACAACAGCTTATTCAAGTTGTATTTACGACGTTTAGGTCGCCAACCAATCTTACTTTTTGTTACAAGCTAATGGCTATGATTTTTATTAAAATAACATCGTAAAATACATAAGAGAAACTTCTTGTCGGAGTCAAGGGGCGGGCATTTGGGTAAGTTGGCGGGGCTAGTGATTGTTATATTGTGAACCTTGTTCTCTGACTTGAATTTCAAGTACAATCCACAACCGGCAAATGAAGCACCCAAAAGTCGGCCGGGCGACAGGCAACCGTATGAGGTACTCTTTTTGTCTAACAAAGGGCCCGCCACAGCTCTTATCGATCCATTTTCTAGGCATCGAAAGTTTAAGCCTGGTCCAAGTTCAAACTCAGATGTTTCAGAAAGGCCAAATTGGAAGGGTTTGGGACGACAATTTCCATTTCATCCGCATTTCATCGGATAATATTTAGAAAGATACGTACTTTGATGGTAGAAAACAATATGGATATTGAAAAAATAGCTTGTAACAGTCAATCCCTCCATTTTTCACAATGATAATTATCACTATGGTTTTAACCCATTCCTATTCAATTCCTGTTTTTTCGTCCCTATTTTTCTATGCTTGAGAAATCATTGAGGAAAAAGAAAAAAATGGTTGAAACAATCAATTTCTTCTTTTCCTAAAATATTTTCTACACTGTAGCTTGGTTACTTTTGCTTTCACTAATAGTTGTCAACTGCAATTTCTTTCAAATTGGATAAGTCTAAAAAAACGGGAAAGGGTAAGAGCTATCTTATATTTGAAAAAGAAATAATACAATAAGTTCCCCATTATTAATCATTTGTGGGATTATAATTTGTATTTATTATGAAACAAGTAAAACCCGGTGAAGAGTACTTCCGGTTTAAGGAGACCCGCTAGTATTTCATTTTCTTTTGTGTTAAAAAAACTCAATTTTTTAACGATGTCCTTGGCGTTTGTACCGTCGCAGCAGAAGCAGGGAACAAAAGGCCCACCCCCAAATCAAGCCACAATCCAGAAGGCAAGTGTATTCGTCATAAAACGTGTTTATAGTTTCTCGAAATTAATTCGTACCTTGACCCTCTCGACCTATGAATCGCAGTTTCTAAATATGTCCTATTAGCAGGGCTTTCTTCAAACTGTTGCCGGAAGTTACTGGCCTAAACTTAATTTTGGAAAATTGATAATATTTTTAGTCACCTGCAGTCTTGGTGTTGAGTTGCACTGTATAAAGTTTGGCTGGACACTCGGTTCTTGCTAGGTTACTCTTGCCTGAGTCCAATCAACCAGTATCCGTTTGCCCTTACTTTTTTCTGCTTTACCTTCCTTATTAGTATTCATGGCTCCCGCTGCCGATCGCCAATGGGGCCAAATGCAACAAAATAAAAACTCTGGCCTCAAAATGGGTGAATTGGCGATTTTACTGGCAACAACTTTCAAATAAGCAAAGGGATGTTTAGTCCATTGAAATGATTACCGACGTGCAACTTTATCATTCACACATCTACTTATATGTTTGGGAGACACGCGACCATCAATATCCATTGCATACCCATGTCAAGACAGATTAGTACAGGGCTCTGCAGACTCTCAGAATTTGGGGAGAAGTCACTTCTCACTAGTCTGAGAATTGGGAGAAGTTTTTCAAAATGGGGAGAAGTGGTGAGACTTTCAGGAGAAGTGGATCGTGTTAAAAATTGAATTTTTGCGCATATTCCTCATTTCCTTCAGAAAATAAAAAAGCTTTACAACCAAGTAGTTGCATTTTATATTATGTATTATGCAATAAACATAGAAAATACTGCTTATTCTTTCAGTCCTCAATAAAGATCTTATTCCTGTGAACAAAATAAATACTTTTGTATTTTTCTTTTTTTAGGTTTGGGAGTTCAAGAGTTTGATTCTGTATTATTTTTCTTTTTTTAATATTTCATAATAGATTCATATATGATAAAAAAGTCAACTAATAAAAAAATGCAAATAGTGTATAGGCGGTCTGAATGAAATGAGTAGTGTTACTATTTGAAGCAGAAAATGAGAAAAGATTTTATTGTAACAATATGTATTTAATCAAACCATTACCAGAAGAAAAACTAAGACTGGTACAAATTGAAAGAAGCTAAATAAGACATTTCAAAGTGAGTTTAAATAAGAAGAAGGTGCCAAAGAGGGTAGAAACATGTGGGGAAAGTATAAATTGCTTGCTGCAATCATTTCCTCCTTTTTTCACAGTTTCCCATAAAAACATTTCAAGATGTCCAAATGGGGGATTGTGTGGTAATGAGTTAAAGTCTGTCCACTTTACCTGATAACATATAAATGGATAAAAATTGTCATTAATTGGTCACAAAAGGTCCTCTGTGATTAAGGCAGTTATAGTGTGTAAAGGGTAAGGGTTACTGCTGAGTACACAAAACCAGACTGTACATGCAGAGGTTTAAAGTTAACACAGGATAATTTGCTCAAATTTATAGGATTACATGTTATTTAAAGGAATTATTACCAACACAAGTAAGTGAAATTTAGTTTTTTTAAAGAATGTATTATAACAAGAAACTCAGGAAAAGATCGTAGCAGCCTTTAAATTCTTTGCCATAAATTTCTTCACTTGATACAATTAAAGCAAATAATCCAAATTGAAGGATTCTAATGAAAAATGAATTAACTCTACGTAGATTTTCGGCAGAATTTTTTTTCATCAAGATTTCAAATTTTTAACAAAATTTTGACTTCTGGTAAATGACATGGCGTCCGTAAATGTCGGCCATTATTCTCATTATGTGAAATTAAGCAACAAATCTCGTAGACTGATGATAACTTAATTTACAGAAATAATTAAAACTTAAGAAGGGAAAGGATTTTTAAATAAACATTTGTGATGCCGATAGTATACAAGGCATTGCCGAAACCAATCAGCGTAGGTGTGAATGAAGCGAGCATGTCGACTATTTGCTGCCAGAACGTACCCCTCTTTCTGAATTACGATCAAAGGGCTTCCGACCGACAGTTGTATAATTGCACACTGTCCCTTACTTTTAAAGCCACTGGGCCATATTTGGTTATCACCTATCGTATACAGGCGACTTCCCGAAAATTCCAGGCGACTTCGACTTCGCTTTGATCAGCAAATCAGGCGAAGTTTTATGAAACCAGGTGACTTTTTCGCCTGAGTCGCCCACTCTGCAGAGCCCTGTAGTAATGCACAATTGACCTAATTGATTCTAACCAGCGCTCTCAATAAGCCGGCGTCGACCTATATTACGTCCAGAAAATCAGAAAAAACGTCTAGAGAATCAGACCTGGACGTAAATAAACATCCGAGATTCTAGGAAAACGTCCTGATTTCTTGACTCGGGCGTTTTCTGAAGTTACAATATAAAGGGTTTGACAAACAAAAGAATGTATATTCTGGCCATACCCTCGAGTAAAATTGAATCCACAAGGAGTTTATCGAAATGTCTCCATGACGACCGATGTAGATGGAAATTTACATAGAGCGTACTTGATTATAGTGGGTTTGGTAACCGAGCCGTCGCAGCATCTTGGACCCGTTGTCTGCTCATGTCATATTCTTCGAAGATTGACAGTATTTGAAAAATGCCACCAACGGAAGAAAACGATCTTGGACCATTTCTTTGGCAAAAATCAAGCAGGCCCATGGAAGCCGTTTGGTCGAATTTATGTAAACTAATTTCAGGGAAGGATTTCACCCGAAATGTAATGTCCTGTCAAGTTCGCGGCGGATACAGAACGGTGCGTCAAATTTGCATTCTAAATACGCGTATGACGCAGGGGATTCTATTCAGTAACTTGACATGATGTCCGTCCTACAAAAATCGAAGTTACTCGATTGATCAGGTTAGAGTTCAGTCCCTTTTTAATGACGTCACACATGTTGTCTGTAAACATCAACTAGCAGAAACGAAACAGGAATTTTTTTAAAAGATGCAAATCCGCTATTAGTTTCATTTCTTTTTGTATTATTACTTTTATCTACGCAAGTGTTATTCATGGCGTATGCACTTGGATGTTTATGATATGACAGTCTTGGAATAATCCAGTCTCGATTTTTTCGTACCCAAAATGTTTCAAACAATATTTTCAGACATTCCAGTAATCAGAAATTTTCAAATCCTAAGAGATTTGTAAATAACAATTACCAAATGTTTCCATCCAAATTTGGAAAATAATAGTGTTCAAGGCACGGGAATATTGTGGGAAAGGGGAAAATTTATATAAGAGACAAATTTCTCAAGAAACACTTCTTTTACCACATTGTTTTCTCTAGTTCAACTCAATGAGACATGTTTTTAGGGACAATAAGTAAAGGATGGAAAAGAATTTACTGTAGGCTTTATGAATTTTTTTTCATTTCATCTTTTTCATTTTTTTTTTGCGGAGGGGAGGTATGGTTGAGAGTGAAACAAAAAAAAACTTGATTTTGTGAAAACTTCCTGAAATTGAAACTTGGAATTTTAAAAATTCCTGAAAATGGTCCTCATTGAGAGCACTGTTCTAACATCACTCGAGTAATTGGGGCTTTCCCAGCACCCCGCTGGGAACCATCATGTAAACCAAGATGGCGGATAGTTACATCGCTTGGGCTAAAAAATTGACGATCTTTATTCCTTGATCACTTTTTGTGATTCATTAGAGTGCTGAATAAAAAGCAAATACAACAATTTGCTTATCTATTGGTGATTAAAGTAACAAAGTCAAGTGAATTTCTGAAAATGAGAAATATCGGACATAAGTAATCAAAGTACTGCGGACATTAGTAATCAAAGTACTGTGGGTTACCAAATATTTGACTTGTCATCCGGCATAGCTCTAGGTGTTCTTGGCATTTCATTTTCAAAAGACAATTCTCTATTTTTTCACCTTTTAACCCAATTTATTCAACATAATATATATAGATAACAGGGTATTTGTTTTCAATATAGTAGATTTATTTCATTTACTTATTCATACTGGCTTCACTTTTGTCTCCAATTGGCACCAAGTGGCCCCAAAAATTTGCCATTGGCGATTTCATTGGTGCAAGAATAAAATTTCCCAGGGGGAGCCCTGAGTATTTAAGCAAAACTGCCGCCTCTAGAATGGACACTGCTGTTCCAGGAGAGAAGCTGCTACTATTAGAAAAGCTAATAAAGCCGGGATACTATTGTAATGTATTTGATTTACTCTACAGATGCTGGACGAAAATGCACAGTTAATTCAAGCCATAGCTGACTACCAGTCTAAGGGGAAAGCATCAGAATGTGTACAGTAAGTATGGTCTCTCCTCTACTTTATCTTTAGCCCATTACCAGATAACAAAACTTTATACTGGTCCAGATTTATAGGAAGTTGCTGATATTGCATGGTAAATATCCTCTCCAACATTTGTTTCCTACTAAAGGGTCGATAATTGTAAGCCTAAGTGGGATGAGCAGCTGTAGACTTCGAAAGGATGTTATGGTAGTACTGGTGTGAGAAATACCAGAAATCAATTGATAGATGCTCCAGAGGCCAAGATATGATAATGTCTGTTTTTAAAGAGGCTGCATATTTGGGTTCCAGGTTTTCCATGTTGGCCTTGTATGACAAATTTACAAAACAGTACAATTTACACATTATATACACAACACAGTATCATTGATAAAAATTCATAATAAATATACTTTGATGAAAAATAAGCTTCAAACAATGTTGAATGCAATCTATGCGATTAGATTTTTAAATGTATTCTGCTATATATGTTAGTTTCTTAGTCATATGAAACATTGTGGGAAAGAAGTTATCATTTTCAAGGTATGCTCAATATTTTAATTACTCAATAGTATTATAAAAGATGAAGATGTTTAGCTTTTAATGTGTTGATACAAATGAATCCTGAATAACAAGATTTTATATAGTGAAACTATTGATGATCATTACTTGAAATTGTAAATACAGATACACTCCAACTCCATTATAGCACCATCCGCTACAGCGCTAAATCAATTATAATGCAGGGTCTGCTTGGCTCCCAAAATTTTCGGGGGTTGACCATTTTTGGTTGCTGCCATAAAAGTTCCTGATTCAATGTTAATGCTTATTAAACCGCAATTTTTACCATCTTATTGAAAAAGATGAGAGCAAAATCAAAATAGATAATTACCTGAAGCCAGGTAAAATATTAGCTAGGTAAATATTTCACACCCAGGAGTTGACGGTAGTGGTGATTAATGCCTTAGGTCAAAGTAAATTGCTTTGTTAGGGTTAGGGTTAGATCAATTATTAATATTGATAAGTTTAGTGTAGATTTTTGAAATCTAGCATCATAAACGAATCCAATTCAAAAGGATTTTCTAGAGAAAAATTTTAAAGCCAAAGTACAGAAAATAACTTTTTCATTCTATAAGCAGAATTACCATGAATACTACAAGTGAAACAAGGTATCCCACAATCTCAGAATTATGTTGAGTATTGTGACACATGAAGAATTATTAATAAATCAAGTGTATTTATTTACCGGTAACAATTTTTTTAACAGGATGCCCACGTACTGCAGTACATAATTCACATACGAATACGTCAGTTCACATACAATTCTTACACCAAGACGTGCATGAAGGTGCAGAAAAATAAATAAGCTTAGAAACAAAAATGCCATTATGTGTGTGTTCACTTAAAATTATTAGCGTATAAAACGAGAAACATGCCTATTTTTTCCTAATAATCCAAAAATTGTAAGCAAAGTAGAACAAAATCGCATCGGGAGCAAGTGATTTCCCTTTCATGCGACAGAAACCATCGCTTCTTTCTGGTCTGTTTTTAGCTCACCTGAGCACAAAGTGCAAAGTAAAGAAGGAAATCTTTAAAAATCTTCTTCTCAAAAAACCATAAGGCCTAGAGTTTTGATATTCTGTATAAAATTTTCATCTATTGACCCTTTACCAAAATTCTTCAAAAAATTACTGTATTCTGAAAATAAGCCCTTTTCTGTGCGACTCCTGATTTTACTTAAAAATAAAGAAGGGAGACTTTAAATATCTTATTCTCCCAAACCATAAGGCCTAAAGCTTTGATATTTGTACAAATCATCATCTATTTACCCACTACCAAAATGCTTCAAAGAATTACGGTATTCTTAAAATTAGCCCTTTTCTGTGTTATCCCTGATTTTATAAAGAAATAAAGAAGGAAATCTTTAAATATCTTCTTCACCAAACCATAAGGCCAAGGGCTATAATATTTAGTGTGTAGTAATATCTATTGACCCTGTAATAAAATACTCCATAGAATTTTTATATTTTGAAAATAAGCCCTTTTCTGTGCAATCCCTGAAAGGAGTATTGAAGGATATCATAGAAAATGTTCTCCATCTAAACCATTAGGTCTAGAGATTTGATATTTGGTATGTATTAATGCCTATTGACCCTCTACTTAAGTACTTCAAAGAGTTACCATACTCTTGAAATTAGCTCAATATGGTAGGATCTTCACTATATCTAGGATTAAAGGAGAAAATCTTTAAATATTCTTCTCCAAAATGATTAGGTGTAAGGCTTTATATTTTGTGAATTATATCATAAAGCCTTCAGCCATCATACTCAGGGGAGCCATATAGGACCACCATGGTCCTCTTTTCATTTGTATAGAGACTGGGGGAACCAGCAGTTGGAAAAGGTCGCATAATGCAGGTCCTGATGGTCTCACCAGTTTGTTTTGAAATAAGTCCAAAGTTTTGCTTTTCTGCAAACAAAACGCAAGATATTTACATGTCTTTGGTAAGAAACTGACAAGAATTCATACTATAGAATTTGATTTTGAAATTAGTTTCTCTCATGAGTTCCATTGTACATGTGAGTTTGGCGCGACAAAATGTAGCTGTTTATTGAACGTTGTAGTTTTGTTTTAGCTACGTAATTTCCATCTGCAAAATGTCGTAACAACCTATTCTATTTCTCCACAAATGGTGACTTATGGACAGTTATAAGGCCATTTGATATTTTCTGTACCAGAATCGTTTCAATACCAGAGTTTGAGCTAATAATGAGCTGACATGCCTTGTATGGCCTGCTCCAAAATGCCATCCCCACCCTCGTAATTAACTTTTAAGAGTTGTTTAGCTATTGCTCTCATATCCCATTCGACCCTTCTAAAATCCAATAATTGAGAAAAAGTGAATTGTCTAAAACAATTTACTTTCCTTCGCTCTAAATTTATCTAACACTTGCACATGACATGTGGCATTTATTCACTGATTATTAACAAAGTATATAACTAAAACATTGTCATTTGGTAAGGGGTTCAGATTTGTATGGTGTACCCTTAACTCTGTAAGTAAAGGGTACACTGTTCCCCCAGATTTTTCTTTGTACCCCCATTTCAAAACATAAGGGGTGCATGTACCCTCAAAATGAAAACCCAGTGGGCATGCTGTTAAAGTAAATCCATTTCCTCCATGCGCAGATGCTCGCCGTAAGTCCCAATTAGTAATCGCATATGTTTAGATAATTCATTGTTATCATACTTTTTATGCTCCCTTGATAATTTTCGGGGTAGCATATAGACGCCGGCTTGTGTGGGCGTCTGTTTGTCCTTTTTCCATCTGTCTGTCCAATGTCATATCTCAGGAAACCCAGAGCCTAATTGGATGAAACTTCATACATTGTATATTATCTTCCTACGAAATTTCCAAGACAACTTTTTTGAATTTTCTCAATTCAAGGCTGCGTCATGGAAAAAAGGGCCTTAATATAGAAATTAATTGTTTGCCGATTTCTCCTAGTCAGATTGTCAGAATTGTATGAAATTTCATAGTTGAGTAGCAAATCAGATCCTCTTGACCTTAAACTATTGAACTTTTACGCTTTAAAAAAGTGTCATTGGAAAAGGGGCCTTGTTAATAGCTTTCCTGCAAAAACTTATATTTGCCATAACTTTTGATTGGTTACAGATATAGTCTTTATATTTCACATGTGCATTGCTTGTGACAATTCCTTTTTGTTGGTATTAAGTTCAAGATCATCAGTCAAGGTCATGTGTCAAGGTCAAAATTTAGAAAATGAAAACTTTAAAATTGGTCATAAATTTGCAATGGTAAGTGATATAGCCTTCATGATTCAAATGTTTAAACTCTTGTGACAAGACCTTTTATTAGAAAACTAAGGGAAGGATCTCACCCAAGGGCAAGGTCAATTCGTCAAGGCCAATAGTTTCCATCATTAAAACACAAAGTTGGCCATAACTTTTAATTGGAATGAGATAGGGTCTTCATATTTCACATGTTCTTTCCTTGTGATAAGACTTTTCTGTTGGTATCAAGGTCAATGTCATCAGTCAAGGTCATTTCTTAAGGTCAAAATTTGGAAAAATTGGGCATAATTTTGCAATGGTAAGTGATATAGCCATCATATTTCACATGTTTATTGTTTGTGAAAAAATCCTTTTGTTGCTTCCAAGTTCAAGGTCATCTGTCAAAGTCAAGGTCATTTCTTAAAATAAAAAAATGGAAAAATTAAAACTTTAAAATGGGCCATAATTTTGCAATGGTAAGTAATATAATTTTCATATTTCATATATTTTTTACTTTTGACAAGACCTTTCAGTAGATAATGAAGACAAGGCTCTCTGTCAAATTCAAGGACAGATTGTCCAGGTCAATAATTTCAATCATAAAAACTCTAAATTGGCCATAACTTTTAATTGGATTGAGATTTAATCTTCACATTTCACACAATGCATTGCTTGTGATAAGTCCTTTTTGTTGGTACCAAGTTCAAGGTCATTTCTTTTTCTCCACAACCTTGGGAACCCTTCAGCATATACTATTATAACCTCGTACAAAAGATGTCATGGTAAAATGTTTTAAGTAAATTTTGACTCTTGATTTTAACTATAAATTACTTAATTATCAAGCACTTATTCGGGGAGCATAACATGCACTGACGGATCTTGTTTGAGATGGTAATGAATTTGGGTGAAGTCCAAAGTCGATCCATGTGACATTTTCTCAACCTGTCACTAACCCTAGGTGTTCAATGATTTGTCATTCTTAGACATAGTCGTAAGTGAAACTAGACATTCCGCAGTCATGGATTTTTTTTATTACTATGACCTTCATTGTATTTAAAGTTACCTTTTACAGAGTTTAATCCACTTTTGTACACATGCAGCTGGTTGGTGTAAATTCCTAATGCGTAAATGACTAAGTTCAGATAGAGTTCTATGTTGTTTTATTCTTACCATATTTAAATGATGGAAAAGAAATTAGACCAAGTCCATTACTGCAAAAGAGGTAAAAAGGTCGAAACACATGACATCTTCTCAATGTGTCAGTAACCAAAGGTGTTCAACAACTTGTCTGTCTCCAAGGAGACATGGTTATGTGGATACTTAGATTTTATCCCTTTTCTCTAAGGATGAAAATATTTAAGTAGATGTAATACTAATTATTATTCAACCTAAATGCTGATGAATGTCAATAATAATGAAACATGTCTTGGTTGAAAATCTTAGCTTTTCGATATTCGGGGATCGAAAGAGAAAATGATTTGTAGACCTGTAGAAATTTACGGATTATTTAGTTCCGATAGACTTGAAGGTATGGGTAGAATTCAGTAATTTTCAGTACACTGAATTCTGTCAGTTTCTTCTAAAATCTGGTAACTACAGTTGTTGTTTTTCATTTACCAACTAGTAACATCTATAAAATCCACTTGTCAATGTTGGAGTGTTATCATGATTTATTGAGTGTTTACTTCCATTGGTTGAAATATTCAGTTACCACAGGGGAAACAGCGTTATAGCATAATAACTCGACTTCTTCCGCTGTTTCATTTCTTGGACCCCATCAACAGCGTTATAGAGGAGTTGCAGTGTACACTTACAAAGACTGCATTTTTCAATTTCTTCTTTTCCCACAATATTTCCAAGGCTGTATGAGTAACATTTTGAATAAATCTCACTTAATTTGTTGTCTACGACCTCTTTCAAATTAGACAAGTCTAAAATTTTGTAAAACAGCAAAAGATAGTTTATATGTTGTTTGTAAATCAGGTACCAACAGATGCTTCACAGAAATTTGGTATATCTCGCAACACTAGCTGATGCCAACCAGAATGTTCAGACTTTGCTTCCTGTAAGTTCAGATTTTCATAAGTCAGTTTAACCCATTCCCTGGTCGTGTAGGAGTGCATCTATAGGACTCTAGTCAATGGGTCCGAGTTTCGATCCTCAGTCGCGGCAAGTACCCTTTCCAACATTGGCATCGCACCTATATTGACCAACAACTAGTGCTTCTAGTGCTTTCATTCCTTTGATTTGTCTCTCACCAATGGATGGATAATTGTAAACCTAAATGGGATGAGTAGCTGGAGGCTGGGAAAGGATGTAATGGTAGTACTGGTTTGAGAAATACCAGGAATCCACGGTTAGGTGCTTCAGTTGCTGTGATATGACTGAAATACTGTTAAAAGTAGTGTTAAACCCCATTCAATCAATTCATCATTAACCTTTCCCACACAACATTTAAGCAAGTCCAAATTTAAATATGTTGCAGACAATAATTTAAATTTGATGAAATTTAAGAATTCTTTATCTTTTTGGAAAGAAAACTTTGTGGATAGTGAAGAAATTTCCTCATTTTCTACAATGATTTTCTATGCTTTTTTCTTGTGAGGTGTTTAAAAGGGATCATTGTGTTGAAATGGGTTAATTTACTTATCTAGCTCACCGAGGACTCTAAATTGTTCAGACTTTAACCCATTACAAAACAGCAGTATGTAAGACTTGTGCAAATTGAAAAAAAGTTGCAGAAAATGATTTTAACCCTTGTCATGCTGTATAAATTACCTTAATTGCTGTCAAATCAAAGGGCTGAAATGACTGTTCATAACATCAAAAAAGGAAGGAAAGACACAAAAATATTTAGTGTTATGAGACACCAAATTAGTATACTAAGAAAACCCAAATAGAACAGGACTTCATCGGGTTACTTAGAAAACGTCTTATTTGTGGTTTCCATGGTTTCAATCAGGTTATTGGCTTCTGCTAGGAAGTCAGTTGTTAATTGGCATTATCTGATGAATAATGATGGTTCTAAGTAGGAAATTTTGCGAATATATTGCCTTAAATTGAATTCATAAGGAATTTAGTAGATTTAACATGAAGAAAGAACATTTATTGAGAACATGCCATTAAATATTAGCACTTGTCTTGCTGTATAAATTACCTCACTGAATTGCAATAAAATCAAAGGGCTGAAAGCACTGATAGAACTTGTTGTTCAAAAATCAATATTTCTTTTAGAAATCAATTTCAAGTTTTGTAGGAAAATTACAAGCAGGAGGTGTAGACCAAGATCACTTGTGTGCAGGTTGATCTTGGTCTACATCTCCTGCCAAAACCGGAATATTCAGGGTTCAGCATGACAAGGGTTAAGAAAGAACATTTTTTGAGAACAAGCCATTACATTTTAACAATCTGAAAAGAAGATACTTTTACTATATCAAGTTTTCATGAAATTCTGTGCAGGAGCCACCTTAACTATGAAGATAAGTCTTTATCAATTTGCATCTTTTGTTACCAATATTAAGGTTGTCTTACATCAAGGACATCTATTGAGTTTATTTCTCTTTATTATTTATTTCTGGAAAAGAAAAGCAAATACATTCTGCAACAATGTGACTGACAGCGCGAAACTCTGTTTTACTGTACATCTGATATTATGTTTAATGTTATTTAATAGAGCATTCACTCGCTTCTATACAGGCCCCTGGACAAGCCCCCCCTGCTCCTTCACAGCAACAGAATACCCAACAGATGAGACAGGGATCCAACATGCCTCAAAATCAAATGAATCAAGGTAAAGTAGAATGAAAAAAAAATATTGTCACAGTAATCTGACCTCTAGTTTTTAACCCATTCTGAATAAAAACACTGGTCCAAATAGAAAGAAGCTGCAGAGGACAATAATAAGTTGATGAAAAAATCTTGTTTTTGGGTAGAAAACATTGTGGATAATGAAGAAATTGCTCGTAGCAATCTTTTCTAAAGGTTTTTTCTACAGCATGGCATCCAAAAGTGTCATTGATTTGGAATGGGTTAAGTAAACATAGCTACTTTGGACCAAGGGAATGATTTTTAGCTCTACTGGCCCAAGGCAACTAGAGCTATTGCTCGTAACAATCTTTTCTAAAGTTTTTTTCTTCAGCATGGCATCCAAAAGTGTCATTGATTTGGAATGGCTTAAGTAAACATAGCTGCTTTGGACCAAGGGAATGATTTTTAGCTCTACTGGCCGAAGGCCACTAGAGCTATTGCTATGGCTTTTTCCTGTTTGTGCATCCGTCTGTCTGTCCGTCGCCCATCCGTTAACTTTTCCTTCTTAACACTCATCAGATTCCCTTCAAACTTTCTCAGAATGATTGTACCATCATAAGGATTGTTCCTTTTGAAATTGGGTCAGATCCATCAAGAAACACAGGAAAAGGGGCCTAATTAAAATGTAATTGAACAATCCTTGTTAACACTCTAGAGTCAACAGTTTTCATCCGATTCTCTTCAAACTTTCACAGAATGATCGTACCATCATAAGGATTGTTCCTTTTGAAATTAAAAAATCCATTGAAAATCCTCGTTAACACTCTAGATTCCACAGTTTTCATCAGATTCTCATCAAAATTTCTCAGAATGATTGTACTATCATAAGGATCGTTCCTTTCAAAATTGGGTATAATCCTTCAAGAAACATGGGAAAAGGTGCCTTATGAAAATTTAATTAAAAAATCCTCTTGAACACTCTAGAGTCCACAGTTTTCACCTCATTGACTTCAAACTTTCACAGAATGATTGGAATACTGTTATAAGGATTGTTCCTTTCGAAATTGGATATGATTCGTTAAGAAACACAGGAAAAGGGGCCTTATGAAAATTTGATTAAAAAAATCCTAGTTTACCAACTAGAGTGGACGGTTTTCAACAAATTCTATTCAAACATACACAGAATAACTATACCATTAAATGGAATGTTCCTTTCGGAAATGGGTTTGATACATCAAGTATCATGGGAAAAAGGGCCTTATGAAAATTGAAAAAAAAAACACCAAACTTAGTTTACACATCATTGCCCAAGTTTCACCTGAATGACTTCAAACTTTCAGAGAATTATTGTTCCTTTCAAATTTGGTCTGATCCATAGAGAAACATAGGAAAAGGGGCCTTAGGAAAATTCAATTAAAAAAATCTTAATTAATGCTTTTAAGTCTACAGATTTCATGGGGTTGTCTTTATACACAAACAGAATAAATATACTTTTGTAAGTATAGTTCCCTTTGGAATTTGTTCAGATCCATCAAGTAACGTGGGAAAAGGGGCTATATGAGAATTCAATTAAAAAATCCCTGTTACCACAATGAAGGCCACAGCTTTGATCAGATTTTGTTGAAACTTTCACAGAATGATTGTAAGGTCATAACGATCATTCTTTTCATAACAGGGTTTGAACTGTCAGGAAACACGGGAAAAGGGGCCAAGAATGTCCTAAGTCTTTATCAGAATCTCTTCAAACTTTTAATAGAAAGATTGTAACATCATTTTGATTTCTTCTGTTGTAAATTGGGTCTGATTTGTTAAGTTACACAAGAAAAGGGGCCTTATGAAAATTTTATTACAAAAATTCTTGACACGATTTCAGTCCACTGTTTTCAATGATTCTCCTTAACTTTTAAAGAATGATTGTACCTTCATTGGAATTGTTCCTTTTGAAATTAGGTTTGTTCTGTAAAGTATCATGGGAAAGGGGCCCTATGAAGATTTCACTATAAACTCATTAACACAATACATTCCACAGATTACATAGATTGATTGTACCATCACTACAATTGTTGATTTTGACAGTGTATCTGATATGGCAAGTGTCACATGACAAGGTGCCTTGTGAAAAGTTTTCTTTTATATTCTAGTTTACACAAGGATGTCCCTTATGTATGTGATGAAGTTCACAATCATTATCAGATTGTCTTTAAAATTTCACATGACGATTGTATGGTTGTAAGAAAAGTTCCTTTTGGAAATGAAATTGATCCATCAGAAAACACAGAAAAGGGGGCCTTATGGATTTTCATTCAAAACAATCCTGTTTATGTGATAAAACCCACAATTATTGTCTGATTCTGATGAAAATTTCACAGGTTGATTGTAGGGTCAAATTGAAACTTCCTTTTAGAAATGGAGTGGATCCGTCATGAAACATTGGAAAAGGGGCCTTGGGGATTGTTGCTCAAAATAGTAAAGGGGATAAAGCCAAACTTTTTTATGCATTTTCTTTAAGCAATTAACTTCCTTTAGATTTCTTTTAAAGGAAAACTTTATAACCCGTAGAGTGTCTCAGGCCCTCATGGGCCTCTTGTTAACTCCAAAGGCCACTGGGACTAATTTCATAGCATTGTGTCCATCATGTATCAGTCTGTGCATCTGTAAACTTTTATATAAAAAAGTAAAGATGGATCTCTTCATTTACCACAATGTTTTACAAAGTTTTTTGTAATCAGGGATGTAAAGAGTCGGAATAGTTTGGTAATGGGATAAGCAATAAAATTAATAACAAGTAATATTGTTGTTATCAGGGGAGTTAACAGTATGCTTAAGTGCTCCTTTACTATATTTGACAAAATAAGACTGTATAGGTAGAATCTATTAAGCATACATATTTTCTGTGCATAGGGATACTCTTGTTGGGGGAAATTTCAATGTTCTCTAATCTCCACAAATTTTATTCTCATATCCAGGGCGTGTCTTGGTTGTGTATACCATGACAAAATTTTATTTTGACCAATTACTGGTGTGAGAAATACTAGGAATCCATGGTTAGGTGCTTTGGCGCTCCAGCCATTAGAAGTGGTGTTAGACCGCATTCAAAAAATAAATGATAATTGTAACAAATTTATCCATTGCCATACAATAACAAATAATCCAATTTGAAAGCATTTCCAGACAAAGTTTGAACATGTCTACATCAGTAAATCACTTGTTTTAACCCATTCCAAAACAACAAGATTTTAGACGAATCAAATTTGCATGAAGTTTCAGATGACATTTTAAAGTCATTGAAATTTAGAATTTTCATTATTTTTGGTTAAAAACCTTGTGAAAAATTAAAAAATTGCTTGTTGCAAGCATTTTTCTTAATTTTACACAATGTTTCCCGAATTGTTTTTTTTTCAGGGGTGACAAAAAGCACTATTGTAGGGGAATGGGTTCATTGGTGGAAAAATTTGTTTAGTAAATCTAGCATGTGAAAATTCAAGTTTGTGAAGAAATGGGTTAACCCATTCCCACACAATTCCTCCTTTTTACGCCACTCAACAATAAAAGTTTTGTAGCAAGCAATTTCTTGATTATCCATAATGTTTTCTATCCATATATCTATATTTGTTTTCAATATAGTAGATTTCTTTCATTCACTTATTCATACTGGCTCAACATTTGTCTCCAATTGGCACCAAATGGCTCCAAATTTTTGCCATTGGCAAATTAATTTGCGCAAGAATGATATTAAAATTTCCCTGGGGGAGCCCTACTAATATAAGAAATACCATGTGATATGACAGAAATACTGTTAAAAAGGGTGTTAAACCCCATTCATTCAATGATCCAGGGGTTGACACTAACTTTGCTTCAATGGGATCCCACGGGAATCCCTAGTTATTACTTCAGGGTTCCCTCCAGGTAATCAGGGATTCCTCCTTGATATTCATTAACTCGTTTACACACATTCCTGTCCTTCTAAGCCCAACTTGAAAAAAAAATCTTGGAAAACATCGTGGAAAATGAAGAAATTGCTTGTTACAAGAAATTTCTTCATTATCCACAATGTTTTCTACAAAAACAAGCAAACAGAATTCAGGAGCATTAATTGATATATTAAGATCTGTTGAACTGGGGAAATATTGAAGGATCCTGACGGATTCCTTAGCCTGAGACAGTTTGGGTCCCTTCCAATTTTCAGGGATCCTTGGGATCCCAGGACACTGTAAGTGTCGACCCCTGCAATCAATCAATAGAAACTTGAAATATTTCAAAATGATGACCTATTACCATTAATTGTGAAATTCATTTGATTTTTCAGGACAAATGATGACTAATCAAGCCCCAATGGGTAATCAACAGTTTAACTCACAACAGTCTCAAGGAGGTCCTACTCAAGGTCAGAACTTTCAAAATCAAAACTCAAACATGCCACAGCAACCCATGATGACACAGAATCAACCTATGTCACAGAATCAGACTATGATGTCACAGAGCCAGCCTATGATGTCGCAAAATCAACCTATGATGTCCCAGAATCAGCCTATGATGTCACAGAATCAACCAATGACTACTCAATCTTCTAATTCACAGAATCAGAACATGCCTCAGAACCAACAGATGCCTCAAAATCAGAACATGCCTCAAAATCAGCCAATGATGTCACAGAACCAGCCAATGATGTCACAGAACCAGCCAATGATGTCTCAAAATCAGCCTATGATGTCGCAAAATCAACCAATGATGTCTCAGAATCAGCCCATGATGTCACAGAATCAATCTATGATGTCACAGAATCAGCCTATGATGTCACAGAACCAGCCTATGATGTCGCAGAATCAACAGATGTCAAATACAAGGCCAATGATGTCACAGAATCAACAAATGATGTCTGGTTCATCACAGTCTAATTCAATGACAAGTGGTGGACAAATGAGGCCACCTGGACCTAATCAATTTCGACGACCTCAAATGCAAGGTAATGAATCAACTTTTATGCTCTCAACATGTAAAGGCGATGGACATATAGTGAGTGCATGAGGGTAGGTAGGTGGGCGGGAGCATATCTCCCTCATTAACCCTTGTCATGCTGAACCTGTAATATTCCGGTTTTGGCAGGAAGAATAGACAAAGATCAGCCTGCACTTAAGTGCAGTCTGATCTTGGTCTACACCTCCTGCTAGTACCTTTTCTTCCAGAGTTGTTAATGAAATTGATTTCTAAAGGAATATTGATAAATGAACAGCAAGTTTTATCAGTGGTTTTGGCTCTTTGGATTTACAGCAATTCAGGTAGGTATTTTATATAGCATGACAAGGGTTAATTGATGAATTTTAAATTAACCTGGCACCGTTGTTCCCCTTGATGAGTACTTTTACGTGTGTTATGTGTAAAGTTCTGTTGCATACTTCCAAGTTCAAGGTCACACACGAAGGTCATGTCATAAGCACTCAAGCAGGGGCATCCGTGTTTGTGACACATTTCTTGTTTCTTTCTCAAATTTTACTTGACTGTGTTCAAAGAATAGAAGGAACTATTCAAGTCAACCTGGTGTCAGTATATTTTGGTTTAAAGTTTATGTCCATATGTCTTATCTGTGTCAGTCATAGAAATTGGGATTAGAAATTACTTGCTAGTAAATTAACAATTTTCACTAGCCTGAATGAAGATTAATTAGCTCTCAGGAAATATTAAGTTTTTTAGGATAAAACAGTTTGTTGAAATTCAAATAAAATGGAGTTAACCATAATGATAACAACATGAGAAGGCTAGAATTTTACAAGCATGTCAGGCTTGTTATTACGGAAAGAACTTTCACTAGTTTATGACCATTAGGAAATTACTTAGGCAATAATTCATTACTCTGACATTTATTTTAACTGTATTTTTATCTTTTTTGGGTCATTATCAACAGTGTTTTGTCAAAATTTATCTATTCTTTTTTTAGCAGACATTTTGATTCTGCACAAGTAGGAAATAATGTTGTACTTGTCCGGGAACAAGTGGAGAAAATTTGTATTTTTCCAGCCCTGCATACAATAATGTTCCCTGATTGTTTGATATAAACTTTGATTCAATAGCTATCTAAAAGGCAAATGTGCTGTGAGGAATCTGATCAGACTGTATGTACACTAGGAATATCAGGGCACATTTCAAGGGTTAACCCATTCCCACACAGTGACGCTTTTGGATGCCCCTCCAAAAAGTTATTGGGAAAACATTGTGTAAAATGAAGAAATTGCTTGTTACAAGCAATTTCTTCATTTTACACACCGTTTTCTATCCAGAAAGCTGAAAAAATATAAAATTTCATAATCTTTGAATTATCGTCTGCAACTCATTTCAATTTGGACCCCTCTAAAATTTTGATGTGTGGAAATGGGTTAATTGCAATACTGTTCTGAGTGTATTTACATTGTAGAGACACTTAGAACAGTATTGAAATTAATTCTTGATTTGAAATGATGGAAATGTCCTACTTGAAGATTTAGTTGCCCACATTTTCAGAAATGTCTTCATTTTTAAAGAATTATTCTTAATCTTTTACCAGACAACAAATTTTATACAGTCGAATCTGTGTACAGCAGCCAGTCAAGGGAGAGGGCCAAATTGGCTGCTGTACACAGATTGGCTGCTGTTCACAGTATCAATAGGGCGGCCATTTTGTCATACCATTTTGGGTTAGCTCATTAAAAGATCACAAAACTTTAGACTACTCCAAATTCTAAGAAGTTCTAAACTTCTATTTCAAGTGTCTTTTAAAAAAAGAAAAGGCACTTTGTACCATTTGTACCATTCAAGATAGAAAATATTGTGACAGAAGTGAAAATATCCTGAGAAATTCTCGTTTACGTTTAGCAACATTTTGGACCTGGGTACGAACTACACAAAACTCACTAGCAATAATCCTAGAAGAACGTCCAGAGTCAAGCATACGACCCACTTCCACACGACCCTCTAGAGAGAGAAACTTACGTTAAGAGAGCGATATGATAGCAAGATTTAACAGCAAAAGCAAGTTTTCATCCATTTTAAAGACCTCAAGAAATCGGTTTGCTAAAAGTGTAAACAACCTATAATGCTCAAGTTCATTTTATTTAAAGAGACCCGACAACTTAAAAAATTCTGTCTCCTCTGATCAATAATCATTGCTAAAATAGATCAAATCGACCAAATAAATATTAATGGCTTATTACACCTCAATTAATCAACTACACGGGATTAAGTCGATAATTAATTGTTTATATCTTGTACATTACGATAAGGCGACTTCGGCAGTTACTATAGTAGTGATTATCGATTTTTTCGAACACGACTAATTTAGTCGCGTGTTTTGATAGGTGACCGTTGTTTAGGTGCGATATACTGTTGACAATAGACCAAATAAGGTGACCGCTGGCCGCATTTCAGGAGATCACGCTATTCACAGTGCAATTAAAGAAGGAATTTGCACGGGGGGAACTCGAGTGGCCGCTGTCGGCAGATTGGCCGCTATGCATAGTTGGCCGCTAACACAGATTTGACTGTACTTGTACAAATCAGAAGATGTTTTAAGCAACATTGAATCCTTTCCCATACAATCCCTAATTTTTACGTCATCTTGATATTGAACGGGAGAAAACATTGTGGCTAAAGAAGAAATTGCTTGTCACAACCAATTTTTTATTTTTCCACAGTATTTTCCATCATATAGGATGGCTACTTTTTGAAGTTACTTACTTTATAGTCCGTTGTCCCTTTGAATTTGGACAAGTCTAGAATTTGAAAATCAGTTAAGAGTTAACCAATACCCAAACAATGACACCTTTTGACGCATCTCAGGAAAAGAAGTCAGGAAAACATTGCGTAAAGTAATTTCTTCATTTTCCACAATGTTTTCTACTCAGAAAGTTGAAAAAAATTTAAAATTTAATGTACTTTGAATTGGCGTCTGCAACTCTTTTTAATTTTGACTTGTCTAAAATTTTGCTCTCTGTTAATGGATTTAAGAGTGAGTAGATTAATAGAACAAATAACATTGAGGGTAAAGAACATTGTAAAAAAGGAGAAATGGCTTGTTACAAGCATTTTGTCCCCCACCATGTTTACCATATCAATATTTCTTCAATTAGTCAAAAAGTGGGTAGAGCATTAATATGGCTAGGAGTTTGTCTCATTTTCATATATCATAAATGTAAATGGTTTACCCATTACCACACAACAAAATTTTGGATGGGTCTGAATTGAAAGAAATTCAAAAGACAACATTTCAGATTGCTTTGACGACGGCGTCACTCATCCTTTCCGACTATTTGTCTCCCACCAATGGGTCGATAATCGTAGACCTATGTTGAAAAGCTGCTGGAAGAAAGGAAAGGAGGTGATGGCAGTACTGATGTGAGAAATACGTGGATTCCATTGTTAGGTACTCCAGCCGCCGCGATATAACTGAAAGAATGTTGAAAACGGCGTAAAACTCCATTCAAACAAACAAATTAGATTGCTTTGAAATTGAAAATTACAATAAGAGCCCAATCAGGTTTAAAATATAGTGATGAAATGAGATTTTTTTTGTTTCAAGCAATTTCTTCTTTTCTCACAATGGCTTCTTTGATTTTTGAATGGGTTAACTGCTTTCTGATTCATTTTCCTTAATCAATTGTCCCATGAAGGTCTACATGTCTACCTCTTGTCAGAGATTTTGGCTATGGGAATTCTACAATCTTGGTGATGAATATGTTTGTCCTTTTATGTGAATATTTCAAGTAATTGATCACTGAATCAATCAAAGAATCAATCAATCAATCAATCAAAGCATTCACTGGAAGTGAACTTTGAACTCAGACATTGGCAGACATTTATTTGAATTATCAGGGTCCAAAGGACCCACTCGTCAGGTTGTATTTACAAGTAGAAAATCCTAAAGAATGAGTGAAAATTTGAAGGCGGTCGTCCACCTGGAGTGAAAAATAATTTACTGAAAAATTCATTTCAGGATAAATACAGATAGAAATACCCCAAAAACTGCATTTGTGCAAATATAAAAGTTTGCAACAATTTATAAACAATCATGTATTGTGATTTTCGACTGCTTCCACTTTTTACATGATATTACCCATCGACTGAACACCGTTAAATAAATCAATCATATATTTTTTGCGTATTTCGTGTTCCTTGAATTATACAGGAAAAAGGCTGCTATATTGTATGTATACCAATAAATTGTTTCACTTATCCCACCCATTTTACAGGTATTCAGGGCCCTGGATTAAAATTCTGATGTCCTAAATTTTGTGTTTTTGTTTCATCTGTGCTAAAAAATGATGTTGTCAGAGATAAGACAACTGAATACCAAAATATATTTTTACAAAAATGTGCTTTTTTTTTTAAAGATCCCTAGGCTTATTGTAGGACGAGTGATAGTCATTGCAGGACAAGTAACTTTTTCATGTTACCTGCCCTACAGGACGAAAGCCATTTTTGAATTTCTTTGGACCTTGATTATTCTTGTTGGTTTGGTGATTTAAACATCGTAACTGTTGTAGTTACAATGTTTATGTTGCCAACCAACTATTTCACTTTTTAGTTACATGTTAATGGCCATAACTTTTGCAAAATATTGCTGTTTAATATGGAAATGGAACTTCCTCTCAGAGTCAGTGAACGTGGTTAGCGGAGTCAATGGGCTGGTCTCATGATCCTTTCATTTTGTAATGAACCTTCTCTTTATTCCCTTAAGGCCAACAAGCATATTCGGGACAAGGGAACTACCAGCAGAACCAAGGTGGTCAGTTTGGTAACCAAGGAAACTATGGCCAAGGTCAAGGATACCCTCAAGGTTATAACCCCAACATGGGTCAACAACCATATGGCCAGTATCCAGGTCAGCAGAGGTTTGGATTTAACAGACCTCCAGGTAACTCATGCTTTAAATAGATACCTTGACACTACACAAACATACATAAAGCTTAAATAAATATATTTTCATGCTGCCACAGTGACAGATGGGGGCATATTGTTGTCGAGCTTGCTTGCTGTAAGCCAAACATAGTTGTCACAATTTCGCTTTAGTGTTAGTGTGTTTGTCAATCTGTGCGGATTTTTGTCTGGAGCATAACTTCTACATTTGTGGATGTATTTGAAAATAATGTGGCAAAGTTCTTTCTCTTGATGATTACTAGTGACATGCAAAACATTTGTTGTGATACTTCCAAGGTAACAGTTGAAGGTCAGATGACAAAATTGATCTTCTCCTGAGCATAACTTCTATATAAAATAGATTTGAAAATACCTTTGCACAGTTGTTCTTCTTGATGAGTGCTAGTTCCATTCAAAACATTTGTTGTAATACAGTCAAGGTCACAGTTGAAGGTCAAACGACAAAATTTACCTTATCCTGAGCCTAACTTCTACATTTATTGATGGATTTGCAAATAACTTGGCACAGTTTTTATTCGATGAGTGCTAGTGTCATGTGAAACGTTTGTTGTGATACCTCGAAGGTCAAGGTCAAAGTTTTAAAAAAATCATTCTCTGCACCACACTCTCTGTACAAATTAGGGGGCTCAACATGTTGTCCCTTGACAGCCAATTTTTCATTTTAGGGTAGAATTTCTCGGGGTTTCAAATTATTGGTGTGCCCGGGCCAATCCTGCATATTTTCAAAAGATGATATGAATTCAAGCCGTGATGTGCCAACCTGGCGCAGGTTTTGATTTAGAGTCTATAGAAAAAACATGTTTATGTTTGTTTGTTTTGTCTCTTCATAGACTGGCCTTTGCCTTAAATGAATTGGCTGTCAAGTTGTTTGGCAAATCTCAGAGAATATCGGACTAAGTCCATTGACTGGGTTTATTCCAAAATTCATTGATTAACCTTTTCCTGGTTAATCCCTGGTTTTTACGTCCCTATGATTTTATGATTGAGAAAACATTGTGGAAAAAGAAGAAATTGCTTGTAATAAGCAATTTCTTCTTTTTCCACAATATTTTCTATCCTATTGTATGTTAATATTGCAAATAAGTTGGACTTAAAATTGTCGTCTGAAAAACCTTTCAATTTGTACCAGTCTTAAATTTCAAAAAACAGGAAAGGGTTAAATAAAGACTCCTGTTTTATCGCCATCACCTGAACATTGAATTGGTAACCGACCACCTGATGACTGTTTACATCTGGTCATCTTGGTAAGGATAACTATTGAAGAGAAATTTTTCAAAATACATTACTCATATATGGCATGATGATAGACCTCATTGATACACATCTGCAGATACCTAGATGAAGGTCATTTGACAAGGTCACAATCACTTCTCAAGGTCAAATATTTCACAAACATATTGTTTTCATTATGATTTTGCACAATGCAGTGATTTAAATCTCTTGGACTTTTAATCAGCTTGATATTTTGATTACTGATAAAAACCCTTGCAATATATTAAAAAAAAAATCATAGTTGTTTTGGGTTGAAAACATTGCAGATAATGAAGAAATTGGTTGAAACAAGCAATTTCCTCATTTTCCATGATTTTTTCCAATTATTTCTTTTGATAGGGAGGGGGTAGGGTGTAAAAAAGGATTGTATGGGTATGTTTTGAAAATATTTTATTGATAATGCCGTATTAAGGTTTGTTTCTGTAGTGTACATCTGCTCAATTTTGAATCAGTTGGGTCAAACAGGGTTAAATTGAAAGTATAATTTTTTAGGGACGTAAGTCATTCAGAAATACCCCTTGATCCTATTAAGAATTTACTTTTGCATAGTTGTTAAAGTTAATGAAGATACTGCTTGTTACAAGCAAATTCTTATTTTTCCACAATGTTTTGCAAAACTGTATTGTAAACGAGTATAAATTCATTTTTTCTAGGCCCTATGCAAGGAGGAGGTCAGATGAACCAAATGGGTGTACCAATGCAAGGCTCACAACAGATGGGAATGCAGCAAGGTCAAGGTCAAATGCAAGGTCAGATGCAGAATCAGCAAGGTCAAATGATGCCTCAAATGCAGGGTCAGGGAATGATGGGTAATCAGATGCAAGGTCAAGGCCAGATGGGAAATATGGGTGGCCAAATGCAAGGTCAAGGCTCTATGTCAAACCAGGGTCAAATGTCAGGTCAAAGTCAAGGCCAGATGAGTGGCCCAATGTCATCTCAAGGAGGAAACTAAAATGATCATGTTTGATCCTCATTTTAGGGTAAATTAAGAGAAATTACTCTTTTGTTTATCATTATATATGTGCTAGTAATGCATTTGAGAGGTTTTAGTCATTGATATGAAAATACAGATTTTCTCTTCTTGTTCTTTAGCAGATCTACTTTTCCAGAATTAAAATGTTCTTTTGCAAAAAGGTGAAGAAATGAATTTAGTGAAAACATTATTCTCAATGAAGAATATGCTGGAACCCATTATTAACAATATTTTCTACCTTTCAATATAAATTTTATGATAGTTTTCCAATATAAGATTAGATATCCTTGAGACTTATTTTGCACCATCCCAAGATTCACCCTGCTATTCATTTGTCTTTGGACAAGTTGCCCTGAAATATATACTTGTCAGCAAGTAGAAAAGCCAATGTGAGGCATCTCAAGTACATCAATTTCCTACCTCTGTTTTTGTTGAAACTATCGAAAGTGCTGTCAAAGAAATAATCACAAATTTATAATTTCCTGTAAAGTTCTTTTCTGTATGTATAACTTAACCCATTCCCACACAATGATGCCTTTTGATGCCCCTCAAGAAAAGCTATTGAGAAAAACATTGTGGGAAATGAAGAAATTGCTTGTCTCAAGCAAATTCTTCATTTTCCACAATGTTTCTACACAGAAACTTTGAATTCTTATGTGCAACTCCTTTCAATTTGGACCAGTCTAAATTTTTGACATTTGGTAATGGTTTAAGGGTGTCTCAAAAGAAGGATTTTTATCTGTTTTCCACGAAAACCTGAGATATTGCTGCACCCCTGATGTAGTCTGTCTTTGTTATCACAAAACTTTGACATTTTGTAACATCGCTGGTATTACGACTAAAGTTCACTTTAAGCTCAGAATATTTCTTCATTATCAAAAGAGCAATCTATACCAACAAGGGTATAACTCTAACTGCATTTTGAACAAATTATGCCCCTTTTTTTACTTAAAATTTTTACCCACATTCAGGCACTTGAACAGCAGAGCTTTGGCATTCACATGCTTCTTTTTGGGAATGGATTATTGCAAAAGCCTTTCTTTTGAACAAGGATATATCCCTGTTCAAAAAGCAGGAATTTTTGAAATACATTAGGGGCTAGTTTAAAATCATTGTAATTGCATATAGTGAGAGATATATAAGCTGGATTAACAACAGTTTTTGTTTATTTTTAAAGGAGGGTTTTTCTTTTTTTCATTGTAAGATTTTCTTCATTAAACAACCCATGCAGTATTGACAGGCTCCAAATTTTGATATTCTATGATTCTATAATACAATTTGAAAATCTGAACATCCTTATTCATTAACCTCTTTGCATGATGACTAGATTTAAGATTGATCAAATTTCATAAGAATTTGAAGACAATGATTCCAAATTGATGCAATTTTAAAAAGCTTTGTCCATGTAAGTAGAAAACACTGGGAAATGATTGAATGAATGGGGTGTAACGAGGCTTTTAACGGTATTTCAGTCATATTGTGGCGGCTGGAGCACCAAACAATGGATTCCAATTAATTCTCACACCAGTACTACCAGTACATCCTTTCCTAGCCTCCAGCTACTATCCCACTTAGGTTTAAGATTAGCCCCCCATTGGTGGGAGACTAAAGTCAGAAAAAAATATGTGCCGCCTCCGAGGATCGAACCCATGGCACCCCATGAAAAAAGATTAGGAGTCTGATGTGCTACCGACTGCTCTATGGCGGTGGCTTCACTGGGAAACAAAAAAAAAATTGGTTATGACAATATTTTATACCTCATTGGATAGTTTCATTTCAAATTACATTAATTTTTATTGTCACCTACAACCTATTTCATTTTTGACCTGTCTAAAATTTCACAAAAACCAGAAAGGTTTAAGAAGGGTTAAGAAACACATTATGCTATATTATCCACTAACAGACCACAAAATTGAGAAGGAAAGAAATTCAAAGTGGATGAAAACATAGATTCAAAGTATTGTATTGTGAAAAAAAATCATAATCTGGGGTAGACAACACTTTGACAAAAAAGGATATTTTATGAATTAGGGCAACAACAGGTAGGATAAAATGAACGGTTGGCCTATATGTTGATGCTTTATTGCAGAAAATGATGTGAGAATCTGACAATTGGGCAGCATATTTCATACCTGGAGGGATGCTTCCTCTGCAAGTTTTCTCTCATTTTGAATTGTGGTCCATTCATTGTTCTTAAATCAGATCATTTAGAAATGGGATTAAGCTTAAATCTAACCAAGTCATTTTATTTTTTTTGCAATTTGTGAAATACTTGGTTAACCCTTTACTGTTTTTCAAAATTTTGGACCTGTCCAAATTCAAAGGGGTAGCAAACAACATGAATTAAGTACAATTCCAAAAAGTACCCATTTTATATGATAGACAACATTGTGGGGAAAGAAGAAATTGCTTGTTCCAATCAATTTATTTTTTTTCCACAATATATCTTCAAGCATAATATCATGGGGATGTAAAAGCCAGGGGTTGTACGGGAAAGGGTTAACCCATTCCCGATCAATCCCGCTATTTATCTTCCTCAGGACTAAGATTTAGAAAGAAATGGAAAATAAAGAATTATGCTCTTTACAAGTAATTTTTTAATTGTCAACAATGTTTTCTACCCTGAAAGACAAATATATGTAAATTTCATTAACCTGAAAATTGTCTGCAACTACAGGTACTTTCAATTTGGACTAGTTTAATATTTGGTTATGCATTAATTATTTATATTTGATCATCATCAGTGTTCAATCTAGAGGAGTCCATTACACCAATTGCCCTCTAAAATACAAACTGGCCTTCTTTTGTACCAAATGTTGGTCATTTTGGTGCATACTTTTTTCATTCTCCAGTCCAGTGTTGATGGAACAAACTACCTTTTAATGCATATTTAAAGACGTCCCCCAAGAAAAAAAAATGTAGAAAACTTTTAGGGAAATGAAGAAATTGCTTGTTATAAGCAATTTCTCCATTATCCACAATGTTTTCTACCCCAAAAGTAAAAAAAATCCAGAACTTCATAAGCTTTAATTTGTCATCTGCGACTCCTTTCAATTTGGACTAGTCTAAAATTTTGCAATCTGGTAATTGGGAAATAAACTAAGTCAAGAACATGAAAACCTGGCTCTTTCATGACAAAAATATTAATTACCATGAAAATTATATTCAATCTTTTTCTGAAATTAGTATTTTGTGTTTTGTTCTTTTATTAATTGGCCTTTATGAACCCCATATTCAACTGCTGTTTGCCACTGCAACAGTTAAACACATTTCCCGACAAAATTTTTATAGACTGGTCAAATTTTAGATGCAGACAACAATTTTAGTTGATGAAATTTTGATTTTTTTTACTTTTGGAGTAGATTCATTGTGGATAATGAATAAATTGCTTGTAACAAGCAATTTCTTTATTTTCCACACTGTTTTCCACAGCTGTTTTTCTTGGGGGCATCAAAAAGGGTCATTGTGTGAAATTGGGATAAACTTTGACAGAAGATATTGCTGGTTTTGTAAATGGTTAATTCTTTTCCACACTTCATTCTGTTGTGTCTAGTACACAGATTTGAATCATTGTTGAATCGTTTGCTATGACTATTTAGGAAAAGTGAAGTTTTGTTTTCAGGTAATGGTTCTAAACATATTCTACAACATCTATGTATAGTTTTAATGTTTTTAGTCTATATATATATATATGATGCTCAATGCCATTGTGAAGTGTGTTCTTGTAATAAATTTCTAAGAAAGAAAACAAAAAGATGTTTTGAGTATTGCCTATTTCAAAATGTTGAACACCATTTACATTTTCAAAGGTTTCAATGTTTTGGCCATTTATCCATTTCCATCAACCAATTCTCATATGATCCCTCTTTTAATGCCCCTCAAGAAAAAAAACCTTCGGAAAAACATTGTGGAAAGAAAAGAAAATACTTGTATAAAGGAATTTCTTTATCATCCACAATGTTTTCTATCCAAAATGAAATTGTTGTATGCAGCTTCTTTCAATTTGGATAAGTCTAAAATTTTGTTGTGTGGGAATGGGTTCAATCCTGCTTTTTGACACCCCTAAGAAGAAAGATTCGGAAAACATAATGTAAAATGAAATGATTGTTTGTAACAAGCCCTTTCTCCCATTTTCATAAAGGATTTCTACCCCTAAAACATTCCATTGACTATTACTTGTGATCTGCAACTTCTTTCAACTTTAATCTCTATGAATGGGTAATCGCTAATAATGATAATGAATTAAGTATGGTACTTCAATAATACTGGTTGACAAGTATGGATCCTAACACTAGTTTGTACAAGGTATATGTGTGCATCATTAGCTCGATTCTTTTGGGAAGATTAATTTTAACCTTGGACTATTCTAGATTTTTGTTGAAGAAATTTAGTTGAAACTCGACATGTGTCACTGTCATAAGGGCAATTCCTACTATCAAGAGATAATGCTATAATGTTTTTTTAGTACAGTAGAATAAGGTTAATTGCAACATCAATTTGTCAACAAATTTGTTGCTGTTAAAAGATGCTCTTTGTTGGTTTAATCTTATATTTGTGCATATAGTCAGTTTCAATGAAGCAGTAAATTACAATTATCAGGCTTGCAATTATGAGGATTCCACCATATAATGCCCCTTTAGAACTTGAAGTATTTCTCTTAACCCTTTGGGGAACAAACCTGAGATTTTACATCACTATGATTTTATACCTGAGAAAACATTGTTGAAAACGAAGAAATTGCTTGTAACAAGCAATTTCTTCGTTTTCCACAATATTTTCTACAAAATAGGATTGTTTCATTTCAAATTGCATCCAATTTTCATTGTCGTCTGCAAACTCTTTCAATTTGGACCTGTTTAAAATTCCAAAATCAGGAAAGAGTTGAGCACTTGCAGTAGAGAGAGGCATCCACGTGCTGTATTCTTGTTCTGTATAACTGAGACTTGTCACAGTCCAAGGAACAGTGCTGACTTCTCATTTAATATGAGATAGGATCTAGAAAAGGCCTTCCAGGAAAGGATCTAGAAAAGGCCATCCAGGATTAGGTGGCCACTCCCACAGACTCGGTAAGCTATACCCACTGACTCTGACAGGAAGTTCCACTTCGATATTTGAAGGGGCTTTTTAGCTCACCTGAGCACCAAGTGCTCAAGTGAGCTATTGTGATCACCTTTCATCCATCGTGCGTCATCCGTCAACAATTTCTTTAAACGACATCTTCTCCAAAACCACTAGGCAAATTTGAACCAAATTTTGCGGAAATGTTCCTTAGGTGGTCCCCTTCAAAAATAAGCAAAAGAATTGATATCCATTAAAAACTCTGGTTAAACCATGGCAACAAAAGTGAAATTTCAAAATAATCTTTAAAAATCTTCTCCTCCTGACCCAGAAGGCGTAGAGCCCTGATATTTTGCATGAAATATCAGTATATTAACCTCTTTCAAACCAAATTTGGCAGAAATGTTCCCTAGGTGGTCCCCTTTAAAAATTACTAAAAGAATTGAAATTCGTTAAAAACTCTGGTTGCCATGGTAACAAAAGTGAAATTTCAAAAATAATCTTTACAAATATTTTCCTCCTGCCCCAGAAGGCATAGAGCGTTGGTATTTTGCGTGAAGTATCAGTATATTGACCTTTTTCAAAATAGCTAAAATCATGATCCTCGCGGTCCCAGGGGCGGAGTCCCGGGGGGAGGGGGGTATATAGAAATAAAGAACGATTTTTAAATGACATCTCCTCCCAAACCACTGGTCCGATTTGAACCAAATTTGGCAGAAATGTTCCATAGGTGATCCCCCTTGAAAATAGCTAAAAGAATTGAAATACATTAAAAACTCTGGTTGCCATGGCAACAAAAGTGAAATTTCAAAATGTTCTTTACAAATCTTCTCCTCCTGCCCTAGAAGGCGTAGAGCCTTGATATTTTGCATGAAGTATCAGTATATTGATCTTTTACAAACTAGCTAAAATCATGATCCTCGGGTCTCCAGGGACGGAGCCGGGAGGGAGGGGGTTAAAGGCATGATGCATCAGTTCACAGACTTCTTTCTTATTTCTGAAATAATATCATAATCCTAACCTTAACACGAAATTAGACTGTTGAAAGAAAAAGAGCTTATCTCAGGTGAGCGCCCCAGGGCCAACGGCTCTCTTGTTTACAAAATTTATGGTCAATTACTTGAAAACAAAAAAGGCGACCTAATGAGCTGTAGTTTCAATGTTTATGACGCCAAACCAACTAAAATGCTTCACAAAAATTGACCAATGTCAGAGTCATATATCACAACCAGTCAAAATATATATTTTGATTGGCTGTTTTTAGCTCACCTGTGAACAAAGTGTAAGGTGAGCTATTGTGATCGGTCATCATCCATCCATTTGTCTGGCACAATTTCTTTAGAAATCTTCTCTAAACCTGGATGGTGATTAGGCTGAAACAATACAGGAATGTTTACTTGGTGAAATTCTACAAAAATTGTTAAAAGAATTTAATTCCATGAAAAACTCTTGCCGTGGCATTTGAAAATGGGAAATTTCAGTAAATTTTCGGAATACATTCTTTTTAGAAACTACATGCCAATGGCATTTGTATTTCATAGCATAACTATATGGTTCCCTACTGTTTTCAAAAGTTATTCTATTCTCCTTAGGTAGCAAATGGCCTGCCTTCCCCAGAGGTAAAAGTTTGGAATTTTACTCAACATGAGCTATTTCAAAAGCATTGTCCTAAAAAAGGCCTGGTGCATTCATATTTTGTATGTAGTATTAATAGATGATTTTGTACTGTGTTACTAGGAATTATGCCCGTAGGGTTAAAAAATCCTGCCTAATGGGTCGTAAATCTGGAAAATCGCTTAATTTACAAGTTATATTTGGAATAAAGCATAACCTTATAGTTATCTCCCATGTCTGTTGAAGTTTTGTCTCTTGGGACAAAAACGGCCCTTCCTAAGGCATCCAAAGTTATAAAACGTGCTCAATTAGAGCATATTCAAATATCTTCCATGGGTTCGATCCCCGGCGGCACATATCCTTTCCGACATTTGTCTCGTAAATGGGTGGATAATCGTTAACCTAAATTGGATAAGAGCTGGAGGCTAGGAAAGGATGTAGTGGTAGTACTGGTGTGAGAAATACCAGGAATCCATTGTTAGGTGCAAAAGCCGCCGCGATATGACTGAAATACTGTTAAAAGTGGCGTTAAACCACATTCAATCAATCAATTAATCAAATATCTTCCCCTCCTAATGTATAAGGTCTGACACATTCGTATTTGGTTTACATGTATAGTATATCCAGATGGTTACATACCAAGTTTGCTAAAATTATACAAAATGGGTAAAAAGTGGCTCCGCCCCAGAGATCCAAAGTTTGGAAAAATGCTCAATAAGAGCAATTTAAAAGTCTTCTCTTCGGAGAATAACTGAAATCAACCCTTAACTCTGGTTGCCATGGCATCAAAATTTTGGTAGATAAAGAAATCTTTGAAACCAGGGAGCTTTGATGTTTTGTATACAGCACCTCCTAGGGAATATTTATGAAGTTTATTCAAGTGGTGCCCTTTTGGGTCATAATTGGGCTCCGCCCGGTCGCACCCTATTTTAACATAGAAACAAAGAGGCAAAACTCTTCTTGTCTGAAATGAGAAAGCCTAGAGCATGGGTATTTGGTATGTATAAACCTCATAGTGAACCTCTAAAAGGCTGTTCGTGTGATGACCTTTGGCACCCTATTTTTTACATAGAAACATGATAGAAAATCTTAAAAACCCAACCAACCCCACACCCTTTTTTAGAAGGAAATCTAAAATAAAGAAACGAGTACTCAAATCAAACCGAGGTCGCGGGGTCGAGCCTCGGGCTGACCCAACGAACAAATTAATTTCCTTTCGGATGAGACTTTAAACCGAGGTCCCGTGTGACACATTAACCCTTTACTGTTTTTCAAAATTTTAGACTTGTCCAATTTCAAAAGGGTAGCAGACGACGTTATAAATACGTGTATTTCAAAAAGTAACCATCTTGTATGGTAGAAATTTTTCCTGGAAAAGAAGAAATTGCTTGTTACAAGTATTTTTCTTTTCCACAATGTTTCCCATGTTTAATTTTACAGGTAATCAGTGATTATGCGGGAAAGGATTAAAGAATCTGTCTGAATTCACAGTAGATTTTTTTCTATATCTCTAAACAATCCTCCGGAATAATTCACTATCTTCAGGGGGCGTCGCTCATATGGGTAGACGACAAGTAAATGAAAATATCATCTGAAATATATAGGATTAAACTGGAAGAATACAGGACATGTAATATCAGCGCTTGCATGCAGTCGTCGGCTTTAATCGGGCATATTAATGTAAACTCTTAAGTTGTGTAATCCGATCCGATTTACTTCTCATGCGGCAGAAGATTGTATTCATTGCGTTGTATATTTTCACAGTAAACTCTGCGTGGGTTGGAATCTTTAGCCCAAGCTTGTAATCTCATTTTAAAAATCTCCTGGTTATTGAGAGTCTAGTATAGTAGGTCGCATCTATTGTCTCTTTCCCAGACGACAAAATTTAAAACTGGTCCAAATTCAAAGGAGTTGCTGGCGACAGTTTTCCGTTGAAAAATCTTTGTCTTTTTGGGTAGAAATTATGGGTAATAAGGAAATTGCTTGTGACAGGCAATATTTTCATTTTCCGCAATTTTATATATTTTTTTTTTTTTTTGGGGGGGGGCATAAAAGTAGGAAGTTGTTGGAAATGGTCAATGGGTATGATTAAAAAGGTTGATGGACAGGAGCTAGGGTTAGAATAGAAATTATAGATTAAAATTCACTTAGTTTTCCCTCAACCAACGGATCGCTGGCCACGCCTACTGAGCTCCGACAGGAAGTCCAACTTCGATGTGAAACGGCGTCTTTATTTTGCAAAATATTTGGCCAAAAGTTTAAGTGTTTTTTTCGTGATCAATGTACATCAGTTTAGTTTAAGCTACTATCTGGTTCAATATTCGAGTTAATACAAAAGAGCCACTCAAGACTATGAGTCACGTGCACACACTGTTTACAAAGACGGTGTTTAAATACAGGGAATCTATTGGTTAAGAAATGTAAATACAAGTTTTCGTGATTGTTAGTCTCGGTTGGCTGAACTGCAAAAGAAGGTGCAAGACTTTCGCCATTGAAATCAGCGAATTCGTTTTCCTAACCAATTAGTTCCCCTTTGTTATGTATCTAGCATTTTTAACTAAAAATCTTAAACATTTAGTTTATATCAGGGCATTTTGCAGTTGTGTCTATAGTCGAGAGGTAGAGCGTCGGCTTCCTCACCAAGAGGTCCTGAGTTCGACTCCCGGGAGCGGCTATCGATCTTGGTTCTGTCTCTAGCCCACTTATTCGGCGCGAGTAGAAACCAAGAAATAATGCTTGACGCCACGTTCGTAATTGAGCATTGGCACCTGCATGGGATGGTCTTAACTGATCTGCACGCCATGAATTTAAAAATGCGTGGTCTATATCAAGAAATTGTAATGGAAATCAAGGAGAAGTGATTTATAAAAATGAAAAAAAAAGTTCTTTTCTTCGACTAAATCGCACAATGTAAACGTGAGTTACATTAGGTTATTCCGACAAACCACACAGACACTGGTGAAATAATTCTTATTACATTGCAATATATTTTGTGTCTGTATCTACTATGGTTATTGAGGACAGATCGATGAGACAAACGATTGGTTTTCCAGTTCAACAGTTTGACGTCATGTGCGACGTACTTTGCCATACTAACCCTTTCCAGTACATTCGATGAGTTTTACGTCCCTGGGATATTATATTACACTATCTTTTTTTTTTTCATTTCATTCTTTCTTGTGTTTCGGATTACAATCTAAGGCAATTGTCTCAAAAATTAAGGCAATAGTCTGTATGTTAAACTTATATATATATAAGACGGCTTTAATAATAAGAACGACTTCAAGTTGATCTTATTTTTTTAATTTGTTCTTTGCAAGCATAAGTAAAATGATTGTAGATACATTTATGAAAATATTTTTTTTTCTTTATTGTAAAAATATAATTCTTTTGATACTAACAATTCTACCGCGACAATTTTATAAGTTAGGCCACTGGAATTCGATATCTTTTAAAACATTTTCCATAATTTTAAGGCATTAAAGAAAAGTAACTTCGTTTTAAAAATCTGAAAAAAGGAGAAATTACTTGTAACAAGCAATCTACTGTTTTTCATTATGAAACTTCTATCTGATTTGATATTCTCTATCAATTTGAATTGTCGTCTGTAACTAGTTTCAATTTGGATAAGTCAAAAAACTGTCGTGTGCAAATGAGTTAAACCCTTTCCCGTACAATCCCTGATTTTTACGTCCCTGTGATAATACGCTTGAGAAAACATAGTGGAAAAAGAAGAAATTTCTTCTTTTCCAACAATATTTTCTATCACATAGGATGTTTTTTTTTATTATTACTTATGTTATAATGTCTGCTATCTCTTTGAATTTAGACTTGTCAAAATGTTGTTGTGTAGTAATGGCTCTACAAGCATTTGAAATCATAAAATGACTTACAGCCCCCTTTTATCTTTTTTCCATCAAATCGCCATTTGGCGACCAAAATATCGTAGCTAAAGCTTTATTCGACCTGTAGTTACAAGCCTTGGTCGTCTTCCAACAAAATGTAACCCATCAGAGAAAAAAAATCACTTAAATAGAGATAAAAGTAAAAGACTTTCCTTTACAATCCATTGTTTTTACTTTCCTCTGATTTTATACTTAAGAAACATCGTTAAAAAAGAAGAAATTGCCTGTCACAAGCAATTTCTTCTTTTTCTTCAACATATTCTACCATATAGGTTGTTTACTTTGAACAATCACTTTAATTCTCGTCTGCAAGTTCTTTCAAATCGGAAAGGACCAAAATTTTGAAAACAGGTAAGGGTTAAGTCATTTAAACCTGCTATTTCAAAACTGAATACAGATCTTGATGCAGATGATATTCTAAATGATGGTGCATTTTGCATGTGCAGAAACAAATAGAATATTTAACCAATAACCTAAAAATTGTCGCCCTGAAACGTCTTTCAATTTTGACCAAAATTTTAGACTGGTCTAAATTGAAAGAAGTTTCAGACGACAATTTTTAGTTGATGAAACTTAAAAATTCTTTATACTTTGGAGTAGAAGAAATTGTGGATAATGAAGAAATTGCTAGTAACAAGCAATTTCTACATTTCCTACAATGTTTTCAAAATCCTTTTACTGAAGGGGTGTCCAAACGCGTCAATGTGTGGGAATGTGTTAAGGCACTTTAAGCAATAAAATAATAAGAAATGAGCAAATAATAATCACCATCTAGGGACCAGTTTTTTGGCGACGTTTCTTCACCCATTTCAAGACGACAAAATTTAGATTGATTCAAATTCAAAGGTGTCGCAAACGGAATTTTTCATAATGCAATTTCATTTTTCACCTTTTTGCGCAAAAACGAAGAAAATATTTCTAGTAACAAGCAATTTTTTCATTTTCCGAAATGTTTTCAAAGGTCTTTTTTTCTCGGGGGCGTCAAAAAGCATGACTGTGTGTGAATGGATTTGAACAGAATTCGTTGATCCTTTGATCAAGCAGAAGGCCCCTTTTCCAAAAGTTTTTGGGGGGGGGGGGGTTGGGGATGGGGGGAGGTCGTAAGTATATATCATAAATAAACATTTATTGAACAAACATTTAACACAGATTTGGCAAAAACGCTTTATAATATGTGCATATAATCCTTTTGAGAATTTTGATTAAAGATATATACACTATATACACAATTCATTATAGATATATACATGGCACATTTGTAGAATTTAAATAAGGAACAATATTAAATGATTTATTTGCAATATTTACATAAAATGCAAAAAGGCAAGAATTCAAGCTTGTTTTGCATCGAAAAAAACAGCAAAAATGAATACCGTGAAATTCGCTTTTCCAACAAATGTAATAATTATTCATATACAATTGACTAAAGAAAGCTGTCAATTAAGGAATCGGTCGACCAATCAAACCATTGATTCATCCCGGAATTGAGCTTGTTACTCCGACATTGGCCACCATTTCTGTGAATCTTTTTGTTGTTTTGGCGACTTAAACATCGTAAATCTGGTGTCTTGTGTTTTTGTGTGTTTTTTACGACGTTTAGGTCACAAACCAACTATTCTACCTCTTTGTTACATGTTACTTGCCATATATTTTGCTAAAAAAAAACCACCGCCGTTTAAAATCGAAGGGGGACTCCCTGTCGGTGTCGATGGGCGGGGTTGACGTGGTAAATGAGCGTGGTCAGCGATTGATCAATCATATTTCTGGTATATCTCGGCGGCGATAAAGTGTCACGTGATGAAGACCGACTTGTGTCTATGCTCAAATGACACACATTAAAAACTTAAAGTTTTAATTTTTAAGTTATATTCCGATTGACGCTGTTTGCTTTTAACAACCCAGCCCCCAATGTTGAGATCTTAAAAGTGTTCCGTTTGTAAACAAGAAACATGTTGTTCCGGCGAAGTATAGCTTATTCGACTAATGGATAGTGTTTTTAAAAGGTAGAACCCCACATCTTTACTTTTGTTTGTTCAGACAATATGTGTTTCTTTGGATGAGCATGTTTAGGTACGACCAGTGTGTTAATATTGTTTCAATATTTTGAATGAATTCCCGATGTTATTCATTTTGATCATTTCGTTGGGGGTTTTGTTTACTTGAACATTTTGAACATTTTTACACCACCTCTTGTTTCATGTTATGTGTCATTGCAGACAGGTTGTAGGGTTCTGTAAGCTGTACTACCGTTGCTATGGGTGACGACATCGTTGATCGGTTACCAGATGACGTCATATTACATATTTGTTGGACACCTATATGAACTGGACTTCCTAAAGGTCCCATGTTTAGATTTGGATCAGCTGGCGATACCGCGGCTTGGGGAGAATTGTCCAAATTTAGGGGCGGTAAATACGATACTTGATTTAAGACCCCGTTAGTTAGCGTTGGACTGTGTGACCCAGATCCGAGCCCCATGACGGAATGTTCTAGAGAGACCGATTCGTCGTCATCAGACCCGGCCATGTCCGAGTATGTTATCGTGTTCATTATTATAGACGGAGACATAGACATAGGCGTCGAGTTTCCGGTAGATGTCGTCTGTGACGTCAAAGCAGAGGGTACGGAATTGGAACCTGTAACAAAATGCATCAGATGTATTAACAATAATAAAAATTATAATGATAATGACTCTACTTATATTTATGTGTGTATATACACATTATATATTTCATTAGGCTTATATTCAACACGGGGCCGCTGCCATAGCGCAATCGGTAGCGCATCAGACTTCTAGTCTAATTGGACGCCGTGGGTTCGATCCCCGGCTACAGCATATATCCTTTCCGACATTTGTCTCTCACCAATGGGTGGTTAATCGTAAACCTAAGTGGGATAGCAGCTGGAGGCTAGGAAAGTATGTAGTGGTAGTACTGGTGTGAGAAATACCAGGAATCTATTGTTAGGTGTTCCAGCCGCCCCGATATGACTGAAATACTGTTAAAAGTAGCGTTAAACCCCATTCAATCAATCAATGTATTCAACACTGCCTTCTTACAATAAAATATTTATTTTGATTGGCTACGCAACTCGTTGTAGTTGCAAGTTGCAGACGACAAATTCTAGTTGATGAAATTTTTTTAAAAAAGCTTTGTCTTTTTTGGTAGAAAGCATTGTAGATAATGAAGAAATTGCTCGTAACTAGCAATTTCTTCATTTTCCAGCAATGTTAAAACGAATAAACAAATCGACGCCATTCGTGTAGTTGGCGTAGAGTATTGCAGACGACATTTTTAACCCATTCCCAGACGGCAAAATTTTAGTCTGGTCCAAATTGAATAGAGTTGCAGAAGTCAATTTAAAGTTTTTTTTTTTTTAGATTTTTCGTCATTTTGGATGAAAAAAAAAAAAAAATGTGGACAATGATGAAATTGCTTGATACAAGCATTTTCTCCATTTTCCACAATGTTTTCAAAAGCTTTGTTCTTGAGGGGCGTAAAAATGGGTGGATTATGTGGGGTTGGGTTAAGTTAATTAAATTCTAACAATATTTGCATTTATGGCGGACAATGAATGAATTGCTTGTTACAAGCAATTTCTTCATTGTCCACAAAGTTTTCCAAAATGCTTTTGAGTCACGTGAAAAAGAGGGATTACGTGGGGATATGCAAACTTACCACCAAGTAACATCTCTTGTAGCAGATTGTCAATCTTGGCCATACCGAACAGTTTGGCAAACTGAATTTGTTCAATCATCTGCCACGTGATGCTCTGAAGGGCCGGAAGTAGGAGCAGAATCTCTCCGAAGCGCCCCCTAGAGTCGTACTGTCTATCATTGATGTAGTCTTCGAGATTAACTTGGACCTGGTATCGGAATGACTTGATTCGGGTAGAATCGTTGAGACCTTTGGCATCTGGGAATAGAAAATAAAGAAATATAAGGGATTTGTTGACACGTGAGAAAAAGTTTGTAACTGCCAAACAAGTTAACCCATACTTTATATGCACAATGTATTGACTCTTACAACTATAACCAGCTTGACGTTTGTTGTTTATACAGCTTAACATTATTTTTTTTCTTTCGTAGAAGACAATTGAAAACTATTAATTGAGAATTTCACCAAACTTTTGACCTGCCCTCTTTTTTTAAACCATCTGTTAGTGGGAAAGTAATGAAAGAACATTTCATAATTTGAGAGGCATCTTTCTTGTCAGAACATGTTGACTGTGCTGTGACCATATAGTCATATTTTTGTTAATGTGGTTGTGTGTGTGTGTGAATGTGAGTGTTTCTATACATATTAACCTTCTGGATAAAAACTGTAAATTAATTTTGGATTACATGTATTACACAAACCTTCTTGATGTCTCTTTGATTCCTTTTATACGTTTATATGAATGTACGGGTCCATATATTGTTCTAAGGTGAATATTTAATATTGAGACTTAAAAGTCTGCCTCTTTTACTGACTCTTAGAAAGTAGGTACAGCGTAAATAATTACCTGGATCAAAGAAAACGACAGCTTTAAGACAAGCGAACTCTGAATCGTCAATTTGAACTTCCCGTAATGGTCTGACTAGTTCATCTAGGATTCTGTTGGCAATACGACCTATTTCTACATCGGCGCTATTTCTAGGAATGACGACATCGTTACCAAGTAGAAGAATGTCGTTATGTGGGATGGAGCGTCTAGCGACACCAAGCACTAAATGTTCTCCAGCGTGGGCTCGTAGTAAGGCAACCTGTAGGAGAAATATTAGGCATGAATGTTGATTAATCAATCGGACTTCCTTCGCGTGCAATATTTATCAAAAGTCTAATTCAAAGTCGATATTAACAGAAAAAATAAACTCTCGGTAGGGTAAAAGATATTGTTGAAAAAGAAGAAATTGCTTCTTACAAGAATTTTTGTCTTTTCCCCATGTGCTTTCTTAAGTATAACATCACAGGGTCGTAAAACAAGGGACTGAACAGGAAAGGGTTAAGTAAAGAAACAGCAACGATAATACAGGATTTTTTTGATTTTCGAAAATTTCGGTTTCGGGAAGCTTTCGTGTGCTCAACACTGTAGTTTGACCAATGCATCTTTTTTTGGTCAATTTTTTAAAATTTTATTTTCATAAGATTTTGCTGTAACGAACAATGATATTTAAACGAAAACTATATATTTCTTTGTAAGAGGTCAGTAGTTATTTAATATGGAATGGAACTGAACTTGTAAATAATATAATCGTTTTTTGGATGTTCGATCCACAACACTGTAAGTTTACATATATTTACATTGGGTTATTCTATTATAGACATTGGTAAGTCGATTATATTTATTCTGCTTTAAATAATTTGATTCCAAGATTATTTTCATCTGATTCCTTTTTTTCAAATTGATCACAATATAATCTAATCTAAGCTTCAGCTTCAAGCGTTTTGATTATATTCATACTTTCATAAAAAACGATTTAGCGCGCAACTATTTTGTATGCTTGCACACAAAGTAGATCCATGAAAATTTACTCAAAGCCAGTGTATTATTCTCCTTCTTTTTCTTGGTGGCATTATAAAGAAATGAAGAGATTTTTTTGTTTTTATTGAGGTATGAACCTAAAAACCTAATCACTATGTATAAATACGCAAACTTAATCAATATGTATGAATACGCAAAGCGGATTCATAGATTAGTTTGATTAAGTTTTTAGTTTCATACCTCAGTGAAAACAAAACAAAAAAAATCTCTTCATGTTTTAAGAAAAAAAAAAACTGCTACTCATTTACCTGATCATCCAGTGGTAATTCGCAAAAACAAGGTATATATTTTGCCCACTCAACCAGAATAAGTAACTGTTGTTTCATAGACTCGCAGATATCGGCAGTAGTGGCAACTCGGTTTTGTGACAGGTGTTCCCGACTAGTATTTGGAGAGGGTGAGTTTATCTACAGGGGAAAAAGTTGAAAATGTTGTGAAAATTCAAGATCATAGTTCTGTATAATGTTGCTTCGTGAATAAAGAGTGTCTTGTTATAATGTGCATTTAACCCATTCCCACACAATTCCTCCATTTACGCCCAAAAGAAAAAAACTTTGGCAAACATTGCAGAGAATGAAGCAGCTTCTTTCAATTTGGACCAGTTTGAATTTTGCTGTGTGGGAATGGGTTAAGTATATGGCTAGTTCTGTTGCAAGGATAAAACATATAAGACAATTCAAGAACCTGGAAAGAATAGTTCTGTACCTCCAGGACAAAGAATTGAGAATCCATTACCAGACGGTGAAATTTTAGACTAGTTCAAATTGAAAGGAGATGCAGTTGAAAATCTAAAGTGTATGTTTTTTTAATTTTGTCAATTTTCTTGGTAGAAAACATTGTGCTCAATGAAGAAGTTGCTTGTTACAAGCAATTTTTTTTTATTTTCCACAATCTTTTCCCAATCAATTGTGTGTGTTTTTTTTTTGTGGTTTTTTTTTTGACGTTAAAATGCGTCATTGAGTGGCAATGGGTTAATGGTTGGACACAAAATAGTTCCGTAAAAACAGTCTCAAAACGGGAAATATTTGATTTAATGACATCCATGCATTCATTATAATAAAATTACCGGTATAAGGACACCGGGCGGTAATCTCCAAATATAAGACGGGCATTTCTTGTCTATTTCAGGAGAAAGAATTCCTCATAAGTTTGAAGCCAGATCTTCCCCCTAAAGAAAGAAAATCTGTTTCAATAATCTATAGTTTATTTGGTCACTTAATGATCGGTGTCTTCAACTAGCCCATTACCAAATTACACAATTTTAGACTGGTCTAAATTCAAAGATTTTGCAGCCGACACATTTTTACTGGAATTTTGGATGATTTTTTTGGGGTAAAAAATATTGTGGATAATGAAACAAATGCTTGTAACAAGCAAATTCTTCATTTGCGCAATATTTTCAATTGTTTTTCTTGGGAGGGGGGGGGGTGCCAAAAAGCGTCACTGTGAGGGCATTTCGATGGTTCAGCGCGGAACAGTTGTTACTGCCTATAAACATATAGGCAGTTACAACTGTTTCGCGCTGAACAATCGATTTGGTAATAGTTGTAGTTGGAATTGTTCTGCACTGGCCCTATGTATTCAAACAGCAACTGATGAGCACTTTAGATCACAGATGGAGGCCGATTGGTTTAGTTTGAGACACAAATATATGAAAAGGTTGGCTGTTTACCTGTCTAGAGAGTATTTCAGCGTTGAGTAATGTGCTTACAGACAGGGCACCATTATGGCCTATGTCGTCATAACTTGTTCTTCTCACACTAATCCTGTCTCGTTCATTCTGTACAGCTGTAAATGAATGAAGAAAGAAAAATTATTGAGGCACCGCATTGACATGATTTTGGAATTAAGATAAGTGACAAGATGTTGGTAATTAATGGACCGCCAGCCACGCCCACTGACAGGAATTTCGACCAAGATGGCAAACAGCGTTATTTTTCAATATTCTTGGCCTGTGAACATATAAAAAATTAAAAGGTTGGTTGGCGGGCTAAACGTCGTAACTATAGCTTTGATAAGCAAGCAACAATGTTGACCAGTATCGAAATCCAAGTTCCATTTCCGCTTTAAATGAATGATATGATTGATTGAATGATCTTTTGTTAGAAAGAGTTAACAATGAAATTATGTACCATTTGAAGTTCTTATGAGGCAGTGCTGCTCGGACTCCTTTGGCCTATTTTAGATACAAAAAAATCTCTGTGATTTTTTAAGGCAAACGTAATAACAAATTTATTAGTATCTATTCATCAAGACAACTATCTTTCTGACAAAGGAAAATGCCATAACTAATGATTTTACAAGGAAATCCAATGTATTATCATCCTTTCTTTTTATACTTTTTCATATCATCTTGTGTAAACCCATTCCGACACAACAAAATTTAAGACGCCTTTTTCAATAGAAAACATTGTGGACAATGAAAAAATTACTTCGCATAAGCAATTTCTTCATTGTCGACAATGTTTTGCAGAGCTATTTTATACGGGGCGTAAAGGGAGGGGTGTGTGTGAAAGGTACAGCGAAGTATGATTTCTACTTATATTCAGTCAGAGTTCATAAGATGTTAAAATTGTTTACAACGTTTCACCAACCTTCTTTTTTCATTCCCGCACGAAAACACTTCTTTAATCTACAGTATCTACACTGGTTCCTCTTATCCTTGTCCACGATACAATTTCGACTAAATCTACACGAGTACACGTGATTCTTTCTAACACTCCGTCTGAAATAGTAAAATATACGTATTGTAGACCATTCAATTGACAAACCACTGGTGTCAAGCGATCGATCAATCAAGTCTTTCATATACACCGGAAGTGAATATTGACCTCCGATGCTTCTAACTTGCAAACCAACCTCAGTTGATATATTAATCGAACTACCTTGTCTGAGATCAGAGGGCGTGAACAGCTGCCAATTATGAACTGGAACTTCTTGTTTCCGGGAAAAATGAATTTTCGGTGTTCACAGTTCTTGGCATACATTTAATTCTAAATCCAATAAGTACAAATCGAACCTGTTACAAGGTATAGTAAATCCTGTATTAAGCGACCACTCATGGAACGATAAAAAAGTAGTGGCTTCACAGAATGATCGCTTAAAAGACATTATTTCGAAATATATGAAGACTTGATTCGATTGTTTACATGAACTGTTATGAAATTCTCGGTAAATCCTTTGTTTTGGGACTCATTAGAATCATCTCACTGAGACGATTCTAATGACTTCAAAGAACATTGGGTTTGGGTATGATACGTTTTTAGCAATTACGAACACTTCTGAATGAGAGCTTGTGGTATTGTAAACGATATTTCAATTGTGGTCACTAAATGGAAGTGGCCGCTTAATAGAGGTGGGTGTTCGAGCAAGATCGGATGCAGTTAATCGAAGCTTAATAGTGTAACTTTTTATGTAGATTTGGTTTGTATTTCAAAAATATCGTTTAGGACATTTTGGGGTAAAAGAAGAAACATGTGTTTATGTGAATTTATAATATAAGCAATCTACCTGAAGAAACCCTTACATCCATCACAGCTTGCGGCCCCATAATGTTTACCCGTGGCCCTGTCTCTGCATATTGCGCAGAACTGACTTCCCTGGGTGGGGGAGTTGGGGGTACTCAATGTCTGTACTGTACCAGTATTGATGGTCTGTAACCCGATAGCCTCAGCTTCTGAAATAAACATAAAATGTGATCTGTCATGTTATTGACCAATCCGATGCCCCGCCCACTTACTCCGTTTGCTCCGCCAATTGACTTCGACAGGAAGTTCCACTTCGATATTAAACGGTGCAGCAGCATGTAATAAAAAAAGAATGGGTGGTGGGCGACATAAACGTCGTAGCTACAACTTGACAAAGCTGTAGTTACTACGTTTAAGGCGCCAAACCAACAACAAACGCTTCACATAAATGGCCGAAAATGTTGGAGTTCAAAGTTAACAATTAGTCTAAGTGAATAATTTTATAGGTCGACCGATTATTTGATTGACTGCCGCGATTGGTCAATAACTGACCGTCTTGGAAGTGAGGAAAGAATAGCCCCTGGTCAGACAGCTTAAACTTCACAGACAGACAAGGAGTGATTGTTTTTACTTTTGACACACTGTCTATATGTCGAACCCCTTTTCCATCTCACTGATGTATAATATTCTTTGAGAATTGACTGATAGCATGTGCTAATTAAAGAATCAATCGACCAATCACATATCCCATTTAGTAAGTGAAACTTGAACCCCCACATTGGCATTTTTATAGGTTTGGCGAGTTAAACGCCAAGCTGTAGTTGCGACGTTTAGTTCGCCACGCAATCATTTATGTTTTTGTTACAAGATACTAGTAAAAAAAATGCATTTTTAACGCCGGTAAATATCTATGTGTAACTTTCTGTTGGAGTTCGTTGGGCGGGGCCAGCGATCCGTCAATTACAACCTACTAGAACATTTTTTTTTTCAATTTTTTTTTAACCTTTACCCTGTTAATCCCCTTTTTACGTCCCTGTGATTTTATAATTGAGAAAAAAGTGCAAGAAGAACTTGGTCATAAAATGCAATTTCCCCTTTTTTACAAAATAATTTCTACCCTACTGGATGGTCATTTTTCAAATTTAACGCACTTTAAATTTTCGTCTGCAAAGCCTTTAAATTTTAGCAGGTCTACATTCTTTCAAACAGTAAAGTGTTAAGGAATTTTCACATGGGGAAGGGGAAGGTGGTTATTGCACGATGGGTCACATATGGAATTTAAGTAAAGCTTTTTGAACAAAATTTTAGTATAGGTTTCAGCTGTTTTCAGTTTCTTATATTTAAGGCTACGTTATTGAACAATTAGTTTTGATTGTATTTCTCAATGTATATGAACGCTATCTCGTGCAATTATACATAAAATACGATCAACGACAAAGAAAACCAGGGTTGTTGTTGTAGTTGTTGTTCCTCAAAATGCCAAATAAAATGTTATGACAAAGTTTACCTGGACACGGCGTTAACGTCATGTCCAGGTAAACTATTTCGTAACATTTTAGGGGGATAAAACAACTACAACAACCACCCTGGTTTTCTTTGTCGTTGGTTGTCTTTGAAATAATCGTCATGACGGAAATCAAACTAAATACTTTATAACAGTATTCGAATTTCATCATCTGCCTGACTAACGTAGCTCTAAACTGACGTTGTTTGCGTTAACGTTATAGCCTGATTGCCCACCTCACCGAAAAGGCATAAAATCAAGTTAACCAAAAGTGTCGTAATTTTTAAAAAACGATGATTGTCTTCAGATTCATATATAATTCGATAATCTTTTCATCAGAAACACGTATTACAGATATCAGTGAAGTGTTATTAACAATTGATAACAGAAATAAAGATTAAACATCTTCTGTCAAAAAACAATATATTTTAAATAATCTGAAGAGACATTAAAATATTTTTAAGTATAGTTCGCCCCTCTTTAATTTTATAGCATGAAGTGCCAGAAAAATGGTCTACACCGTAAGACTTACTTTTGTCAAGATAAGATTGCGTGAAAAGAACCACTCGAACCAACGTGTTTGGACTCGCGGGCCAGTGCCAAAGTGAATGTCATTCAAGTGTAAAAGAACTGTCAGATCGCTGACCACGCCTACTTACTACGAAAGAAAGTTCAACTTCGATATTAAACAGAGTTTAATGGTTTTTTTGTGCAAAATTTATGGCCAGTAACATGTTACAAAAGGGAAATCGTTGTTTGGCGACCTAGAAGTTGTAACTACAGCTCGAAAAAATGTAGTTACGACATTTAGAAAAAACGTATCACATTTATGTCGTCAAATGTAAGAGGTCACGTTCACTTCCAGTCTAAATGAAGGATTTGATTAGTCGGTTGATTCTTTGACTGACAATCGCGAAAGCGGACCATCATTAAATGGAAAAAGGAAAAAGAAAAAAAAGGTATTAACCTCAATAGGCTGTATGGAGTGTATATAATTTTTGAAGAATTTCTGAGTGTTAAATGGCCATTAGACCTTTCTGTTCATTTTTGTTATAATCTGCCGCCGCCATAGCGCAGTCGGTAGCGGACCAATCTTCAATCACGGGATGTCATGTGTTCGATCCCCGGCGGCGGCACATATCCTTTCCGACATTTGTCTCTAAACAATGGGTGGATAATCGTAAACCTAAGTGGGATAGCAGCTGGATGCTAGGAAAGGATGTAGTGGTAGTACCGGTGTGAGAAATACCAGGAACCCATTGGTAGGTGCTTCAGCTGCCGCGATATGACTGAAATACTGTTAACAGTGGCGTTAAACCACAATAAATCAATCAATCTTTTTTGTTACCAGAAAAATCGAACAATTTAATCGGGATGGACCTGCAAATATTGTTTGTAGGTTTTAGGAACTTTTTCTTTTTTGAAAGAAAGTGTTTGAGTGTGACGGGTGAAGATTTGCAATAACAACCTGTGATATGGCCGCTTATACATATTGAATATTTGTAATGAAATGTTATGATGTATCGATTGGCCTTTAACCTATTCCAAACAATAATTCTCTTTTCACTACCCCAAGGGAAAAAAGCTTTGTAAAACATTGTGGACAATAAAGATATTGCTTTATATAAGTGATTTCTTCATTATCCACAATGCTTTCAACCTCAAAAGACAAAAAAAAAAAAAAAAAAAAAAAAAAAAAAAAACACACACACCAAAAAACATCAACTTAAAATTGTCGTTTGCAAAACATTTGTATTTGGACCTGTTCGATATTTTATCGTCTGGTGATCGGTTACCCAGATGTAACCCTCAAACCCAGCTATCGTTTTACAGAGAATGTCAGCAAAAGCTATCACGTGACGAGTTTGGTTTGTGGGATTGAAGAATAAATGGATAAATGAAATGAATAGATCATGATTTAATACGAGTATAAACGCTCATGGCGAATGCACACACGTGCTATTGCAAACAATTATTAGATTTGGCTGTATACCAAAAGGAAAAATAGATTAAAAAAAAATCTTCATGACAACATAAAGAATCATATTAATCATATTTATCAACACTAGATGATCGTTGACCCATTTTTTTAAATTCTTAATTCATCAAAGTTTGGAACTTTGATCATTTTATAAACGGGTATTTTTTTTAATTCGAGCGCATGAAAACAAATGAATAAGAAACAAAAAAGTTTAAGGAGAAAAGTTACATGAAAAAGATCTCAAATCTATCAAATTGCTAACGTTTAACCCATTCCCACACCATGAAGATTTTTGACGCCAATCAAGAAAAACAATCCGAGAAACATTGTGGAAAATGAAGAAAATGCTTGCAACAAGCAATTTCTTCATTTTCAACAATACTTTCTTCACAGTAAAGGGAAATAACCTAAACTTTCATGAACTTTAAATTGTCGTCTGCAGCACTTACAATTTGGACAAGTCTGAAATTTGAAATATGACCTTTAACCCTTTCCTGCACAATCCCTTGTGTTTACGTCCCTTTGAATTTATACTTGAGAAAATATTGTGGGAAAAAAAAAAGAAAAAAAATGCCTGTTACGAGAAATTTCTTCTTTTCCCAAAATAGTTTCTAACCTACAGGTTACTTATTTTTCGTCTGCAACTTCTTTCAAATTGGACCAGCCTAAAATTAGAAATATAAACATATAAAACAAAACAAACAAACAAACAACAACAATAAAATAAAACACACACACGACCCCCCCCCCCCAAAAAAAAAACCACCACAGACATAGAAACAACAACATAGACAACAACAACATAACAACAACAACATGAAAGGGTAAGCTATGTGTGTTTATATATGATACATGGTATTCTAATTCGTGTTTTTCTAATGAACCAGTGCGTTATATTTCCAACTATTCAACATGTGCGCCAAGTAGAGACTCGGATCAGGCACCATGTCAATGCTCTCTATAGATAGATATTGGCTTAAGATTCTAATATTTAAGCATATTCTTATGATCTAAATATCTTGAATGGCTAAATGTCTGCCAAAATAGTTTCTAACCTACAGGTTACTTATTTTTCGTCTGCAACTTCTTTCAAATTGGACCAGCCTAAAATTAGAAATATAAACATATAAAACAAAACAAACAAACAAACAACAACAATAAAATAAAACACACACACGACCCCCCCCCCAAAAAAAAAACCACCACAGACATAGAAACAACAACATAGACAACAACAACATAACAACAACAACATGAAAGGGTAAGCTATGTGTGTTTATATATGATACATGGTATTCTAATTCGTGTTTTTCTAATGAACCAGTGCGTTATATTTCCAACTATTCAACATGTGCGCCAAGTAGAGACTCGGATCAGGCACCATGTCAATGCTCTCTATAGATAGATATTGGCTTAAGATTCTAATATTTAAGCATATTCTTATGATCTAAATATCTTGAATGGCTAAATGTCTGCCCATCACGCGCCTGTGGAATGGTTGAAAATGTCATGTAAGTAACAAGAAAAAATCAGAATATAAGACTCCGGTATTGACTCCGGTATCCTAACTTGTTAATTTGAACAATTTCGTCTCTGTCTTATATATTTTGAGTGTGTTGACTTTCTTTATTTACTCAAGCACTTAGACATAGATCTAAATCTAACTTAATTCTAGTTTCGTCTCTCAAGATTCAAGCGTTTGATTGGCTGGAATTATTATTCATACTTCCATGAATTAAATTTTGAGTACATAACTATTTTGTCTTCTTGCGCACAAAGTATATCAATAAAATTTACTGAAAACTAGAAATATATTTGCTTTCTTTTGTTTGATGACATTCAATAATTCGAAACGGAGAGAATATTTTTTATTTTCATTGAGGTATGAATCTAAAAACTTAATCACACAAATGCATGAATACGCTTCGTTAATTAATATAATGTGATTAAGTTTATAGGTTCATATCTCAATGAAAATGAAAAAATATTGTCTTCATGTCTTATGATTTAACCCATTCCAACTCAATCCCTCCTTTTTACGCCCCTCGAGAAAAAAGCTTTGGAAAACATTGTGGAAAATGAAGAAATTGCTTGTATCAAGCAATTTCTTCATTATCCACAATGTTTTCTATCCAAAAAGACGAAAAAATTCAAAATTCCATCAACTTGAAATTGTCGTCTGCAGCTTCTTTCAATTTGGACCAGTCTAAAATTTTCATGTGTTGGAATGGGTTAATGCCATCAAGCTAAACAAAGCAACTGTTTATTGGTTTTGAGTAAAATTTATGGATCTACTTTGTGCCCAAGAAGACAAAATAGTAGCGTGCTCAAAATTTTATTCATAGAATTATGAAAAATATTTCCAGTCAATCAGAATTAGAATTAGATTTTAAACAAATGAATAAACGAATAAACAAGTAAATAAATACAAATTAAGAATAAACGAATACATAACTTACCATCATAGTAGTAGTAATGCTGTTCTCTCGGCGAGGTCTCTAAAATAGAACATAAAAGTTTGGTTTCAGCCTCAAAGTCTTCTATAGATCGATATAACATCTTTATAAACTACTCGTCTTTAAGTATCTCCTTTTAAGCTATTTTCCCTCTTTTGTATAGTTTTAAAATATCCTTAATAATGCTGAAGTGAAAACTGTCATAAAAAAAGAAAGTGTGAAAGTACTTAAATCATCACGTATTATACAGTTATTTCACAGAAAAAGGACCAAATTAATGGTCTAGTTTCGATTTGTTATTGGAGTCAGGAAATGCTTAATACACGTAAACTCGAGAGCTAATATTTGATAAAAAGTCATTGTTTTATCAGCCCCAAATAAATACTAGCCCATTGACCTATTAAAGCGTAGCTTGCCCCTAAATCTCCACGATCCCTCCCACAATCCCTTATGACAGATTCTTATCAACTTAACTTTACGAGGGGTTGATAAGAAAATTATTCTTTATATGGATGATTTTGATAGCGATAGCTCGGTTATATTTGTAAACATCCCGATGTATGTCTCGAATATCGCTTTCATAACAGATTCTTTTTTCCATGTAATTTTAGCCCGACTCGAAAATGTTTAGACTTCTCCTATAAATTGAAACAAATCACAGACGACATTATCAATTAGACGAAATTCTAAAAAGCTTCGAAAAAAATTGTGGAAAATGAAAAAAATGTTATTTACTGTTTTACCTAACTAACAGATCGCTCGCTACACGACCCACCCACTGACTCCGCTGGCCATACCGACTTATCTCCGACAGGAAGTTACGTGTAGATATCTAACGAGGTTTTTTTTTTAGAAAATTTATGGCCATTATTAAGTAACAAAAATGGTAAAATGGTTGGTTAGAGACCCAAACGTAACTACAGATTGAAAAAACAACAACGTGTAGTTACTATGTTTAAGTCGCAAAACCAACACAAATGCTTCACATTAATGTCGGCAAATATCGGAGTTAAAAGTTCACTTCTGGTCTAAATGAATAAAATTGTCGGTAGATTGACTCTTTGATTGCCCTTCTCGATCCGGAAATTTAAAAGGCAAGAAAAGTATGGTCGATCTTGCTCGAGCGATCACGTCTACAAAGCCACCACTTCCATAAAGCGAACATGATCGAAAACCCCATTTAGAAAGCATTTCTCTTAAAATATATTGTATCAAAGTCCTATGTTGTTGGAACTCATTAGAATCGTCTCATTGAGACGATTCTAATGAGTCCCAACAGCATAGGATTAAACGAGGATTATTTTATAATTTCTTTATGCAATCGAATCAATTCTTCATATCTTTCACAATAAAGTGTATTAAACGACCATTCTTGTAAGCGACCACTTTTGACCATCCCTTCTGTGGTCGCTTTAAACAAGACTTATTGTAAATGATAGTTGAATCACATTCAAACTGCACTTTTAAATTCCTTTTCAGAAATAACTTTTTTGTGCGGACGTGAGAAAATGAGTTTCTCAAAGCAAGATCGAAAATGCTACAGAAAAATGCGGATTTTCAAAAGTAAACAATCTTATTCCCACACAACAAAATTTTAGACTGTTCCGAATTCAAAGAAATTACAGACAGTAATTTTAAGTTGATGAAATTTTTAAAATCTTTGTTTTGGGGGTAGGAAATATTGTGGATAATGAGGAAATTGCTTGTAGCAAACACCTTCTTCATTGTCTACAATGTTTACCAAAGCTTTTATATTAAGGGGTGGTTAAAGCGTCACTGTGTGGGAATCGGATAAGTTGTTTTCGACAGAGTCAATGGAATCAAATAAAATTGTTCCATTCAATAACGAGGCAAGAAATTAAATCAACCAATAAATGTGTTTTTTATTGTATTATTGCGCAGAGAGTAGATCTATTTACATAAAATGTCCCAAACTGGTACAGTATTTTCTTATTTGACGTTTGCTTATGGTTCATACCGATTTATAAGAAACAAAAAGAATAGTTTTGTTGATTGCATTACTTTTAGACTAGTTTCCTCAACCCATCTTATAAAATGGAGAAAAAGAAATAAATGTCTTATCAAAATTAAACAAAAAAAAAAAAGTCTTGTATTAGTCTCATAACCCCATTAATCAAAAACCCACATAATCCCGTTTTTGGACGCCATCAAGAAAAAAATGGAAACATTCTGAAAAATGAAAAAGAAATTGCTTGTTACAATCAATTCCTTCATTACCAACATTGTTTCCTTCTCCAAAAGACAAAGATTTAAAAACAGTTCATAAAATGAACAGTGTCGTCTGAAACTTGGATCATTTCTGATACAGAAAATATCAAGGCAAAGAGAGCTATTCAGATTGGGGCGGTATCAATCAAATAGCAATTCGGAATGTCTTCTACAGGATAGAGTTAAGGTTCTCGAAATACAATTATGTGTATTCTTTTATAATTTAATTTTTAGTTTCGTCTATGAAAGACGAGCGTTCTGATTGGTCGAAAAAATTATCCACAACTCCAATACGAAAGTTTTTGAACACGCAGCGATTTTGTATGCTTCCGCACAAAATAGTCCCATACAAAAGGGTATCAAAATTTGTAAAGCTTTTGTTTTTCGCTCGATGCTATTAAATTATAAGAATTGCAGAGGTATTTTTTTTGTTTTCATGGAGGTAAGAGCCGAAAAACCTACTCACACAATGTATGAATCCGCTTCGCGTATTCATACAGTGTGATTAGGTTTTTCGGCTCATACCTCCATGAAAACAAAAAATATTCTCTTTATCTATAAACTCCATTGCCCTGGCGCTAGTTGATGGGACTGCATCGAACTGTGTTAAAAAATAAAAAGGGAATATTATATTATGATAGAGAAACAACATCTTGTATTTGCTTTGAGCTTCAGATGAAAATATTGATATTTCACGAGACTAAACCGATGAAATAAGAAAAAATTGTATAATCTGTGCATGTGTTTCATTTCTGTGAACGTTTATTCGCTTTATGACGTCATCCTCAGAATGAAAATGACATCATCTTAGACTACCTTATATGGAATCGTATTTGACACTTGTCCGATACGGATGTTTTTCTCTGACATATCCGATGTTGTCAATACGAAATGTATATACATGTATTTTACTTGAAATATTGATAGGTATGTGATAAATAAAGACAGTGCTGCATTCGAATGTGAATTCAGACACGTCATCAGCGGTATTGGCAGCCAACCAAGAAAAATGCTTCACATAGATGTTGTCAAATGTCGACAAATTTCACTTTCGGAGTAAATAAATGATTTGATTAGTCGACCGAGTCTTTGCTCGAGTTTTGTATCGATATGCAAAATTCTTGGTTTATTCCTTGAAGTGGTATTGATGGAGCATTTTGTCCAGGATTACGGTCCTGCAAAATACGTTTTTATTGCCACAAAAAGGTGTCGGAAGAGTCTAAACAAGTAAATCGCAATCTAAACAAGTCGTTTGTTTAGTACTTACAGCCCCGATAAGACGGTACGACTGCTGTGTGAACGAGATATTGATAGAGTTCGATACAGCTACTTTATCTAGCCCGAACCATCCCTATCGAACTCCCGCGATCAGAGACTAGCGCCGAAAGAGTTCATGGGGCCGCGCTTACTCGACAAAATATTTGTTATTTAATCTATTCATGATATTCTTGGAATCGTTGACTTGAAGGGATAACAACATTAAAATAGTTATTTAAGTGCAAATGTAATAAAAGCTTGAACTGAAACGAAACATTCCTACGCATTTTGTACTTATCGCATCTATACCGATAACAACAAAACGGGAGAAAAATTATATCACGAGCCCTCGTGTATTTTGTATGAGACTTTTGCTGCAATTTGGTTCTGTTGGTCTGTTTCACATGAAGTATTGGCCCTGTGAGTGTTGACCCAATTCGCATAAAGTCCAATGGTTTTTAAATAGAAATTAAAGTTATATATCTTATTTATAGGTTTTGGAAAAATGGATTTTCTATTCATTGTCGCAAAGTTTACTCCTATGCTCGGTTTACATTAGCTATTGACGTTGAATCTTTTACACGTATTCTTTAAGCATTTCTAGGTATCGAGTTAAGCTTAAAGTAACCTTTCCGAAAAGGATATCTTTGTTAAGGAGGGACCAACTGCTGGGAAAGCACACAAACAAGTTGACGATAGTATTATTAATGATTTGGTTTCCTATCCCAGCTTGCCAAGAGGTTCAATCGGAATCACTTCAATGATGCCTCTTGACATGGTCAGTGTAACACGGCGGACAACGTCTATTTCCCTCATAAATCTCAATAAAAATGGAACACGAAAAAGTTCAAAAGTTTTTATTTCATTTTTCAATTCATTGAATACGCACAAATTAATAACCAATCGCTGGTCCCGCCAGCTCCATTAGCCCTGCCCATTGATTCCGACAGGTTACAGTTCGATTTAAAAGGTGATGTTTTGTGAATGTATGGGTAGTATCATGCAACGAAAAGTAGAACTGTTGGTTTTGTAATCTAAACGTCGTAACTACACCTGGAATAAGCTGTAGTTACGACGTTTAAGTCGTCAAAAAGTCGTCAACAAAAATGTTTCACATAAATGGCGGCCAATATCGAAGTTCAAAGTGAGCTTCCAGTCTAAATGAATGATTTCATTGATGGAGTGATTATATGATTGACCGCTGCGATTGGTCAATTAAGAAGTCAAGAGCGAAGAAAAATTAATTAAATAAATCTTTGTGCGACATTTCCAACCGTTTGTAATATGCTTGAAGTGTGATACTGAGCAGCCGGGACAGACACTCGGGTACACTCGGGGTATCTAGAATATTCGCTGATCACGTGAAAAAACAAACAATCATCCAACCAAACAACAACAACGACGGCAGCAAAACACAACATTCATGTAAAGCGCATAGTGAAGACTTTGGGCAGACAGTGTGGATGTACAGGCTGATCCGAGACATTTCTCTGGCGCCAGGTGCATATGTGTAATGGTTAGAAATGCCATGTACAGCTGAAATATGTAAACCTTTCAAGGAGTACTTCCTGTCACAATGAACAGGGTTCGGAAGTAAGGGATTTAAGTGAGGGGATGGGGAAAACCTTGTTGTTTCCTTTTCTTAGCCCCAAGTAGCCAAGAGAAAGATTAAATTACATATTTCTACTTCAATATATTGCGGAGTTGTACTGATGTCCTGGTATTGACAGCGAACGTTACAGATAGTGAGACGTTATTAATCTTAGTGAAGCACCGATAGGTATTTTCGCCATTGCCTCTTTGACACATTACAGTTCATCTGGTTTGGGCGAACCCTTCCTGATTTCTATTGGTTCAAGAATACGACTGTGATCATTTAGCTAGTACAACGTTAGACACCACGAAAAGGGGCATTTTAAAAATAGTACGCTCAATATTTCAGACGGTGTTTAAAATGAAAACACCGACATACAAATATCCATTCTTAGATCATTAACGTCTAATGCAAATGCATGAGGTATGAATGAAAAACTGAAAAATGATAATAATTATACACTTAACCGCCTTTGCAAATACATAAGATACACGCATGAAATCTGGGCGAGATTGACCATCCAGTAAATGATTTATTGCTCCTACAGACGGACGAAGGATTAACAAGCCTTCTGGGGACTGTTTGCCTCCCCGGAATTCTTACATATTATCTTAAAGATGCCAACACGCAGTTCCATAGGAAAAAGGTTAAACTTGTTTTTTCTTGCAGAGTTTCAATTGCAACACGAAGCGAATACAATGAGCATGGCGGCACACTTACTTATTATTATGATAAAACAAAGAGGTATTAAGATAAACAGTAGTAGTTCGTAGCTGATTGTGCAACACTCCAAATCAACTGGTAGACAGATCACAATTGTTTGAAGGATTTGTCTTATCTCCTAACCGTCACATTCAACAATCCGGTAGCTTAAACCCTTTAGCAAGTACCCGCTTAAGTTTCATTCACACATTGTGCCTGTCAAACGGGAAAGGGACCATAAAGATATTAACCCTTGTCATGCTGAACCCGGAATATTATGGTTTTTGTACGAGGTATAGACAAAGATCAGTCTGCACATACGTGCAGTCTGATCTTAGTCTATACCCCCTGTTTGTCTTTTTCAAGGTATAATTGTTTATGAAACAAACTTTCAAAAGTAGTGAAGACAATTGAACATGTACTGCCAGTGCTTTCAGCCGTTTGATTTTAATGCGATTCTAACAGTGAATATGATTTTATTCAGCATGACTACGACTAAAAGCCTGTGTCGACCCTGATCAGACCTTTGTGACTACCATTACCTACTATATGTAAAATATTGAAATAATATACTTAATGTATTTTTTTTTATGTCAGTCAGTTCTCGGGAGGTCACGTTATATAACCAAGTACTTAAATGTAGGTATCGATCTTTTTTTCCATGTCACAGATTATTCTTATTCCTTCTCATATACTATTTTAATACAATATTCTGAAAAGTAGTTTTGCGAAAATCATCAGAATAAACCAGGGTATTTCCCTGCTGTTAATCTATTTTTAGAGTAAAGCCGAAACAGTTGCATTAAGTCATGCGTTGCGTGTAACCGTTGGAATCCCGCATGCTCACACCAACGTCATCGTTACGTCGCCAGGAATTATGTTCGCTAGCTTGTCCTCAAGTTCTGTAAAGATCAGTCCAAAACTACAGTAAGCGTCAATACGAATTTAGAAACTTACCGTAGATTTGCGCTAACCATTTGGTGTGACATGATTTAGGACATTATTTGTTTTGCTTGTCAATTTGTTACCTTCCGTTGAATTTGGGTCATATGCAAATGATGTCATACGGTGTCGACAATCGAATTCCATGATATCTAAAAATAACCTGGAATCCCGATGAACCTTTCCTATATAACCTAAAGAGTCACTTAAAGCCTCTATAAATACAGCGAAGACAATAACTCAAATGACTCAAATTTAAGTGTTTAAGCTTCCGTTTGAGCGTATTTTTAGGCAATTGGCATTTTCTTTATCTAGGTTTTCTGAAACATCGATATCTCCCTTTAAGACAAGGACATAAAATATATTTTTGTTTTCGTTAAGGTATGAACCTAAAAGTTAATAGCACTAATGTATGAATTAGCTTCGCAAATTCATTCAGTGCTCAAGTTTTTAGGTTCACACCTAAGTGAAAACAAAACAAAAAAGTTCTCATCATTTTTAATAACCTGCCAGTAATACCCGAAAGGGGAGTTGGGCAGTATATATATATAGATAATAATGTAGTGCCATCAGTCAAAACAAAGCAAATATATTTTACTAGTTTTGTAAAAAAAATTATTCATTTTTTTTTGGGGGGGGGGGCAAGCATACAAAATCGTTGTGTGCTCAAAATTTTGTTGGTGGAAGTATGGAAAAATAGCCAATTAAAACGCTTTAATCTTTTTTGTGCGCAAGAATACAAAATAGTTTTGTGCTCGAAATACTGTTTCTGGAAATATGTAAAAAAAGCCAGTCAAAACGCTTAAATCTTAAAAGAGAAAACTTAAATTGAATTATACAGAAATAAGTAATATTCACGATACCGTAAAACAAAGTATTTAAAAAAAACCCCATCAGTTCCCACAGTTTAATCAACACTAGTATAAGACATTTCGAAAAAATGAAAATGCCACATGAGACAGAAAGACTTTCGTACGAACAGAAAGACATCGAAAGGCGATAGGTTTTCTCCGCTGGCTAGACTTAGTAGCACTCCGAATAGGTAGAGTACCTTAACAAAGTATTGGTGGTGCTTTTACAAGTAACAGATCACCTAATAAGAAACGTTAATCAGCGTCGGCCATTTCTATATACTAGACATATTTTGTTGGACAAAGAGGTCACAATAATACTCGTCTCTGAATAAACATTCCAATGACTAATTCTTTCATTGTACAACTTATTTGAAATGACCAATACTAAGTTTAAAAACAAAATGTTTCACATTGCTTTAATAAATATGAAATACAAATAACCAATACTGGTAGTCCATCGAACGACCATACATCAAATTAAGGGCTATTTTTTTCTATTAAATATTTTGCTTACATGTACGAATTAATACCTTTTTGCATCGTAGCAGATTATACAAAGAGAAAAAAGAAGAAAAAAATAAAATTTCATTTAAGAAAAAATCTGGATATTTAAATATATGTCTTATTTACATGCAATGAAGATCACTGGAGTTATGGGAAATGGCTTCGGGAGACACATTCGAGAATAAAAGAAAACATAATATTATATGAGAGTTAATTCACGATTCAACATGTATTTTTCGAAGATATTTTTCGAGAGTAGATGAGTGTAATTGATTCTTATAGAAAATCAATTGACCATAACTATAATAGAGTCAACAAGAATTCGATGGCCCTCGGTCGAGATGTACTCCAAATCGCGAGATAACTAAGTCTCCTGTTTGGATCTCGATTCGATTGGTCTTCCTTTCATCAATTGTTCTTATCTTGATCTGTCTTATACTAACACTTCAAAGGTCTATCCGGTTATCCTCAAATCGGTTATTAGTATATCTCGGATAATAATGTTATTGATATTCGAGTGCAACTTTGTTGCAAATATTGCAGCTTTGTTTTATTCCCTACATATATTATTCTCTCACTCTCACCCTCTGTCTATCTCTGTCTCTCTCTCGTCTGTCCCTCTCAGCCTCTCTCTCTCTCTCTCTCTCCATTTTAATTAGTGTGCTCTAAAAATGATAATTATGCATATGCGTTGAATAAATAAATGTGAAGGACATATTAGAAAAAAAAATAACATTGAAAATAACAATGAAATGATTTTTATATCATTTTCACAAAATGAATCTCAAATTATCCTAATCTCAATAAGCATAATCCACCAGAAAATGATACTGAGTAATAATTGATAACATTGCTAATAAAGATAATAGTGATAATAGTCGTAATCATTTATTTACTAGTTTATTTAATTTAGAGAGATTAAATGAACAAATATCTTTTTTAAATAACGATATAGTGAAATATATGAACAATATAATCAAAATAGTAGTAGAAGAAATCACTTGATACGTGACAAGCGCTATGAATCATACATTAAAGCGTTGCTTTTCAGAACTAAATTGTTTCATGCGGACGAAAAGGTTTCGGACTTTCTCCAACACCACCACTAGAAAGTTTTCATTGAATGTAACCCAAAAGCCCGAAAAATTGTATGCAGACCTGTTGAAGAATTTTGCTTTCAAAGGGCTATATCAAAAATTAATGAATCATACTACAATTAATTTCAAAAAGATAGAAATAAGTTGAAAAAATGAATAGATCAATTAAGAAACAAGATGATAGCTAACAAATAAATAGATAATTAGATTCTTTCTACCGTGATGAAAAAATAATCATTTTAGAAAATTAAACAAAACAAAACAAAACAAAAATAAATAAATAAATAAATACATGGGTAATGTCATTACGTGGACTTCGGAAAAACTTTGAACAACCGATGTTTGCTTGCGAAACGCAGATCTTTTACTTTATAAACGAAAGTATCAAAAATTAGTTAAAAACACCTATCCTTTATGGCGATGGTAAAAATATTTGTATTATTTGTGAAAAATTGTAAGGAAACAGCTTCGTAACTTTAAACACTTGAACATGTGTTTTACCTAGTTTATGACAGATAGCGTGTAGGTTTCTTCAGAAATGCTACAATCTCTTGCTATTGCGTTCGATTTTCCTCAATTGCAAATGCAACTTGCTTACATCCAATCGCGTTGTAATATACAAGACTTTCCCCACCATAATCAATTAAGAACTCGTAGCAAATGTGTACAAATATGTCCGATGATGTCGCAAACACTTACAGTGGCAAGGAATTCGTATTCACACGGATGATAATCACAGAATGCGATTTTCAGACAAATAACATTAAAATAATCATTTGTTGTGTTGTTCACGGAAAACAAGTCGTCAACAAGATTTGTGAATTCTAGAATGAAACCCTACCAAACACTGGGAAACAAAATCAATGTTTGCAAGTGTTTCATTTGTTATCGGTTGGACTCTTTTAAAAAAACAAATAAAAATAATAATGATAAACAACCGTTTGACGTTCATACAGTGAGTGCGTGGTTGGTTATAAAACTATATGGAGGTGTGTGTGTTTTGTTTCAGCATCCCGTTATTTCTGTGTAAAGTAAACAGGGAGTGCTCAGCGCTTATGCTTCGGAAGCACGAATTGTCTTTGACTAAGATAAGGTCTTTAGAAATAGATTCACTTACTCTTTTTGCCATGCCCATTGACTTCGACAAGAAGTCACCCTTCGATTTTAAACGGCGTTATTTTGCAAAAACTTACTATGGTCAGTAGCATGTAACAAAAAAATAGAATCGTTGCTTGCCGACCTAAACTTCGTAACTACAGCAGCAAATGGCGGCGTATAAATCTCAATTTCGGACTGAATGAATAATTTGAAAGTAAAAAGCCATCTGGCCTGTGCCGTCTCCATTTTCATCTATATTGTTTTATAGGACTTTCTTCACTAAATCTATAGATCTATATTATTTTCATGACGAAGTATTATTTAAACTTTACGAAACCTTATTAATTAGCTCTTTCATTTTCATTTTGCTATATGTATATTAGTTGTATTTTAGAAGTTATTGTCAGTCATTGCTCATACATGTATTTAAGAATATTTGGATTTTTCCAATAGTATTTTTTGTAAGTTGAGTTCGTTGGCTTTGAAAAAAAAGTACATTTTAGGACCTGGTGTAATTTATCTCTCATGTCGTTTAAATTGCAAAAGTTGCATTTTCGGTTTGAAACATCTATAATTTGCCATCTACCTGTTTAAATTGGGATAGAGTTTTTAAGCACTCGTGTTTTTTTGTGTTAATTAGTATGTTTCCAGCCTAAAAGACTGTAATTAGTACCTTTACTAAACAAAGGGCGAACAGTCGTTCTCGGACAAATCGGAAAAGATCGGAAAAAAGTCCAGTATCTAACAATATTATATAAGAGACCATATACATGTATATTGTTTCATGAAGAAACTTTTCTGAAAACAAACAAACAAACAAACAAACAAACAAACAAACAAACAAACACCCCCTCCAAAAAAACCAAGACACTCACACACAAAAAACACGACGTCTCAATGAAAACTATAGCGTTGTCAAAAAAGATGAAAATGAGTAGAAATTTGAGTTTCTGACAATTTTAACTTAATTCTAACTTAATTTTACCTTGAAAAAATATGAAGCTTTATTACAAACGGATTATTCCCCCGACCTTTCCCTCCACAGCCCTAAAGAAATGCGGTGTATATTATCGCCATTATATCATTAATTACTTGTATGTGTTTTTAGGAAATTTTTCACTTCGAGAAGGCCAAAAGTCTAAAAGAAGATTTAGAAAAACAAGGAGCATGCTGTAAATGGTAAAACCAAACCAGAACCTTAACACATTCCCACACAGTGGCGCTATGAGAAAATATTGTGACAGGTAATTTCTTCATTTTTCACAACGTTTTCTACTCAGAAAGTGAAAAAAATCTAAAATTCCATTCACTTGAATTGTCGTCTGCAACTTCTTTCAATTTGGACCAGTCTAACATTTTGTCGTCTGGTAACGGGTTAAGGTGTACAGATGGTATATGTGTGTATTTTCGTTTATTCATCGTCGCTACCGTACTACATGCCCATATGAGCGACGCCCCCAGTTAGTTGTTACGGGGGATAGTGCATGGGTACAGGGCGAAACTGCTGAGAGCTCCGCCTGGTTCGGTGGATAGCACCGTCACACGGGGCCTCGGTTTAACGTCTCATCCGAAAGACAGTCTGTTAGAGGTCAGCCCAGGGCTTGAACCCGTGATCTTGAGGTTTGAAGTAAAGTGCTCTACCAACTGATGGTATATCCTGTAAAGCGATTTCTTATACTGTACCATCGCTTTGTCAAACTAGAGGATAAAGTGTTATATGGTAAGAGGTAAATGATTACCTATAGGGACATACGTTAAATCCATGGCATGACCAAACTGAGTACACGTTTATCACCAAACACAGTCTGTAGTGGTTGTTTAAGAGGGTGTTTCACATCAAAGGGTATGTGTATGAGATGTTATTAAAGTGTTGCACAAAGATAATTAACACAGATTTGATGTGTCAATCAGCTGACTTAAATGACGTATTTTATCTTTATCTGGATGGGCAACGGAAAAGGGGACAACTGAAAAGTTAATTTTGATGGAAAATTATTCCGATGTTACACTCTGAAATTTGAGAGAACGATTCATTGCTTTTAAGACATCAATTTATTTGAAATTTAAAGTAACAGTTATATTATTTTGATGTGAACCAGGTCAACGTGGTAAATTCCATTCCTCTTCAAAACTGCTCATTTTCTCGCAAAAATAATTTGGTACACGTTTTTAACTTGGTGGGATGGTAAAAAGATTGCTAACTTTCGATTTCATTATTACTGTGTATATTCTTTAAACCGGAAGTGACACTCACTGTGCGCATACATATTATTGACCAATCGCTAGCCCCGATCAATGACTCAAATGGCCCGCCCATTGACTTCATCAGAAAGTTCCGCTTCGATTTTTATTGGCGTTAATTAGAAAAAAATTTGGCTAATAGCATGTAACAAATAATTAAAAAGGTTGTTTGGCGACACAATTGTTTAGTGGTAAGACGCGGATCTCGGGATCGGAGGGTCCCGGGGTCGAATCTCGCCGGGACCGAGGGAATCTTTCTGAGCAGAAACCTTACTCCACATTGCTTCTCTCCATCCATTGTCTATAAATGGGTACCTGTGAGGAGTGAAAGTCTTCGTGCTGTGGCTGCCAGATGCGCCGTATGTTAACAGCCGACTTATCGGGGGTTAAGTTGTAAAGTCGTTTGAATACGCTAGGCGTAGAAAACAACTATAAACAAAAAACTTTAAACTTAAATTTACCCAAGAAAATTAAACGCCTTTGTCATACAATGTATTTCCTTTTACAAGGCTACATCCTAACTCCCGACAATGGGCGAATAATCGTAAACATAAGGAGGATGAGCAGCTGGAGAAACGGAAAATATTGTGGTAGTACTGGTGTGTGAAATACCAGGAATCCATGAATAAGTTCTCAAGCCGCCCCGATATGACTGAAATACTGTTAAAGCGGCGTAAAACTCTAATTAATTAATCAACTTACCAACTTACCAACCAACCAGCCAACCACCTAATCACCGCCCCATCCACCTACCCACCCAAGCAACCAACTTAGCAACTCCCAATCAATCAATCAATCAATCAACCAGCCAGCCAACAAGTCAATCGATCAATCGATCAATCAGTCAATCAATTATTATAAAACATCCTAACAATTTGTATGACTGCATTGTCCTCAATTTGTCAACAGATATCATACAGTCTGACTCCCGAGTAAAACTGTGATGATTTTCAGTCCATTTTGTTACTCATCAAAAAATCGTTTCTGGTCTTAATGATTCCTACTGCTGTTCCGAGCTTTATTCCATTCAGATTATTGCGTGAGCTCCCTGTGAGGTTTTTGTCTAGAACTCATGAAACTATAATACATGTATCGGTTTGTGTAGAATGATAATTATACTTTCAAAATTAAACCATATAGGAACAGTGAACTATTATTAATTTTCATTATTTTTCGTATTTTCTTTTCTTCAAAGTGCAAAGGCATGTTTTGTGCGTTGAGCCAGCTATACGCTCTTGTTGTTAAATGAAGGTTTGATAGATAACACAAATCTTGTGCAAAGCGACCACTCTTTGGACGACCAAAATATGGTCGCTTAAGAGAATGGACGCTTAAAACACATCTGCAAAATTTATGAAGGATTGATTTGACCGCATATTACTAGTACAGAATTCTGGCTAAATCCTATGTTGTTGGGACTCATTAGAACCGTCTAACAAAGCGATTCTAATGAGCGCCAACAACAATGGATTTTGGTGTGACAGTTTTTAAAAAGTACGACCACTTTTTTATGAGAGGTTTTGATTTTTAAAAGGGGGTTTCGATAATGGTTGCTTATTGGAAGAGGTTGCTTGATAGAGGTGGGCGCTCGAGCAAGATCGACTGTATAACCAAGATGCAGCCGAAATGATGTGATTATATAGATAAAAAGAGGGCGTTGTTGAACCTGCAAAATTAATTTCGTATTCATCTTTCAGGAACCGTGTTTTTAAACTGCATTTTTAAATTTCGATTGAACATCTATATCAGATGTACGATTCATAGATACAGGAATAGACAAAATTCACCTTTGATCACTCACTATAACTTGTACATCTATATTATTGTGTATCGTCTTTCTGAACTTCAGAAATGTTCATGAAAAATGAAAGCATGTCAAAAGAATTTTCTTTGACAACTCTGCAACAAAACAAAAACTATATGAAACGACTGATACTCCCGAAAATCGCCTGATATACACTCTAATGGCCCTTAACCCCAAAAGTTCTGTATTCGACTTTCATATGCAAACATCCTTATTAAGTTTCAAAACATTTGAGACAAAAATGTAGAATCAAGAAAGGCAAACAACGGTTTTCAAGGATTCAAATTTTAATATCATGATACTAGTCCAAGAAATCATTGATGGTAACATTCTGACCAAGCATTAAGCCAGTTCAAAATGAATCCTCCATATTGCACAAGAGAGTCTCCGATAAATGGTCAAAATGACTTTTTCTTAGAAAATGAAACCAAGCATATAGCGTTTAGACTAAAAACACATGTCACTACTAAGATTTAGCCAAGACCTTTTTTACCAAAATTGATGCATTAATGGACGTTTCTGTGAGTCTAACATTCTGCATAAGTTCTGCTATAAGAAAATATCTTATGAACATTAAAAAAAAAAAAACAAAAAAAAAAAAACGCGAGATGAACAAAATCTTAAACCTTTTATCCTTCAAACAGGAAAATTGAATTGGACCATAATCCTCCCTATATGATTGTATCGCTAACAATAAAAATCTGACAGCAAACACAAGCAGGTGACTCAAAAACTACGCTAATTTCCAACATAATCCAAAGCGTTGAATTTAAGGGATTTATACTTGTTTTGTGATTTTATGTGTTTGTTTGTTAGTTTGTGTAAGAATGTTGTTGAAAAATTGATACATGGTCCTCTGCAGGAACGAAAAGGCTAATTACACTTTATACATAAGTGTGATTAGCTTTTTCGTTTCACATTTCCACGAAAAAAAAAAAAAAAAAAAACCTCAACATTCAACATTTCTTATAGTTTAATGACATCGAGCAGAAAAAGTAAATATTTTACTCTTTTGTATTGAAATATTTCGTGCGGAGGCATACAAAAATAGCTGCGTGATCAATTTTTTGTTGATGGAGGTATGAATATTTTTTACTGCAAATCAGAACGCTCGTTTTTGATAGACGAAAATAAACATTGTATTATGTCCCAATGTCGAAATTCGTGTTTAGATGCATAGCGTAATCCCAGTAATGGCTGTTGTTTACCCAGAACTACCAGGGGTTATTATTGCCATTTTGTGCGTAATGTTGGTGTCACTTTTAGGTTCGATCACTGTACGTTTGTACCATTTTGTGCAACTTTATAAGAACTTAAAATTTTAGATTAGCATTAGGGAAAAAAACTCATTATTATGATCGAAATATTTTCCAGAAGGCGGCATTTCAAAGGCAATCAAGTTTATCTCTAACGTTTATGATATAGACCAGCAAATTAATTACAACAACGCTCTTAACTTGAACAGGCCCAAAATGATGTCGATACCTTTTGCATTAGTCTGTTAAAAAACAAGAGTTTTTATGAAACGGGCATATTGTAAATATCAAGGCAACGATATAGATTACTTTAGCATTTGCCATTGGGTTTCTGTGCAACATAAACATTCTTCATTTAAACTTAGACCATCCTTGAATTGCTGTCTGAAACCCCCATGCATACGATAAGCCATCTGTCCCATTTTGTGAAGGTTGAGTTTGATATCAATACGTTGTGATAACATTTTGTACAAACTGTTCGACATAATTAATGACCATGAACACATAAATGAAGCGGATGGTCAATCGTGTAGGTGGAACACGATTACAGTGGATATGATAAACATCGTGATTGTCATACAGTATAGAAATTGTGATCCATACCCTAGGAAAACCTGACGACATGACAAAAAACTTGGGGTTTTTTTCTTATTTTTTTTCTCAAAATTTAGAATTAAACTGTACAAATTTTCAGAACATTCAGATTACAAATTTTGGTTGATGGATTTTCAAAATCTGTATTTTGGGGTAGTTTTTTTACAAGTAATTTCTTCATTATCCAAAAATATTTTTTAAACCATTTCTCTTCAGGGGCGTAGATATAATGGAACAACTGTGATGTCATTGAATGTGAGATTTTTAAACGTCATAAAGTGACGACAGGTTTTCCTGTTTAACGGATCTAATAACATATATGATCTCATTTGGTACAATTTTAGCTCTGCTGTTTTCGGAGGAAACCCGAAGTAATCCTACAGTCTTGTCGTCCTTGCCGTTGTTGCCCTTCTCGACGAGTAAAACTTTGATATTATGTGATATCTCTGAAACCTTTGGTTTGATTCTCACGATAATTTCAGATAATTGTACGTCTTGAGGAAAGAAAGTGTTATGTGTTTGATTTTCGCTCTTACTTTAAAGGTCTAGGTAACAGAAGTAGGTCAAAGGTCAAATTTTGACTTTGCCTTTACCTTGACCACACCCCAAAATATTTTAAGTAATTGTATAATTTGAAGAGGGCAATTCTACTATGAAAGATTATAGTCATAGAAGATCAAAAGACAAATTTTTACACATTGATAATATGGACCATTTTTCATAATACGTACACAATTGTAAGCAAGTGAGTTGCATTCAAGCTCTTTCATTGAAGGTCAAGGTCACAGGTAAACGGTCAAATTTTGACCTTGCCTATATTTCATGCTCCCCATATTCCATTTCATATGCTTTTCATGGTTAAGGCCTTTAAAGTTGGCCAACGGTCAAATTTCGAAATTTGATGCTATGGCTGAATTTTAGTTACACTTTGAAGCACATACAGCCGAGCGTTGTAACCCGCACGCGGTACTCTTCTTAGGAAGAAACGCCTGTCATTGGGTAATAAGCTAATATTTTCCAATGTTGTTTGACTAAAAACTTCGATTAATAATCTTAAAAATAGTATTACTGAAGGTTTTGATTTAAACTCCTAAACTTGACAACGACAACTTCCAAATAAACGGTATTAATTGACCAATCGCTGTCTCCGCCCACTTACTCCGTTATCTCGACCCATTGACTCCGACATGGAAGTTCCACTACGAATTTAAACGGGGTTATTTTGTAAAATTTATAGCCAGTAACATGTAACAAAAAAATAAAATAGTTGGTCGGCGACCTAAAAGTTGTAACTATAGATTGAAAAAGCTTAAGTTACAACATTTAAGTCGCCAAAGCAACAATCAAGTTTTACACAAATGGCGACCAACTCGGTGTCAAAGCTCAATTCCGGGGTGAATGAAAGCTTTGATTTGTCGATTTATTCCTTGATTGTCATTCGCGATCGTATCGTCGATATCAAACTCGATTTGCCAATCAGTCATTCATTTAATCCAGAAGTGAATGTTGACCCTCAGCAATCCGTTAAGCATTTGTTGGGTCTGCCACTTAACCCATTCCCAGACAACCTCTTCTTTTTATGCCGCTCCTTGATTGTTGCAGAGGGCCTCATTCTAAATAAGCCATTCACTGTTTCGTTTCGTATACTGATAGCTTAATGAGCTACCTTCCTTAAATAAAGATTTTATTATTATTATTTATTATTCCTGTCGGAGTCAGTCGACGGGGTCAACGGAGTAAGTGGACAGGGCCAGTGATTGGTCCATTATGATCAGATAGAATGAAAAACATCACTGATTGAATATTTAACGTAGTGTCTAATTAATGGGGCTGATAATCTGCTTCATAACACAAATCTCAACACTTTCAATATTGTATACAAAGTCAACGGAGTAAGTGGGCAGGGCCAGTGATTGGTCCATTATGATCAGATAGAATGAAAAACATCACTGATTGAATATTTAACGTAGTGTCTAATTAATGGGGCTGATAATCTGCTTCATAACACAAATCTCAACACTTTCAATATTGTATACAAAGTCAACGGAGTAAGTGTGCAGGGCCAGTGATTGGTCCATTATGATCAGATAGAATGAAAAACATCACTGATTGAATATTTAACGTAGTGTCTAATTAATGGGGCTGATAATCTGCTTCATAACACAAATCTCAACACTTTCAATATTGTATACAAAGTCAACGGAGTAAGTGGGCAGGGCCAGTGATTGGTCCATTATGATCAGATAGAATGAAAAACATCACTGATTGAATATTTAACGTAGTGTCTAATTAATGGGGCTGATAATCTGCTTCATAACACAAATCTCAACACTTTCAATATTGTATACAATCCTAACAGGAAGTTTAGATTTCTGGAGAATGACGACGCCGTCTAACAATACAATGAATCAAGGAAGAAGATGTTTTAATTGTACAATATGTTAGACATTCTAATGTTACTATGTTCTAATGCTGTGCCAAGCAATTTCTTCATTATCCACAATGTTTTCTATCCAAAAAGATGAAAAAAAAATCATCATCTTGAAATTGTCGTCTTTCAATTTGGATCAGTCCAACATTTCACGATGGGAATGGGTTATTTTCTTCATGCTTTCACGACTTAAATGTTGAGTTATATAGTAAGCTGGCGCACAAAGAAGATTGAAAAAATGTTACTCAAAACTAGTTAACTATTTTCTTTGTTTTGCTTGATGCTATTAAATAGTAAAAAATGAAGAGAGCATTTTTGTTTTCAATGAGCCTCGCGTATTCATACATTTGTGTGATAAAGTTTTTAGGTTCATTCCCTAATGAAACGAAAAATATTCTCCCCATTTCTTAACTACAGGGGTTTAAGTAGTATCTGTTTTGCCATCGCTATTTGTAAAACTTAGTAATGCATAGCAGAAAATTAATTATTCTAAATAGTTAAACAAACAAATCTCTTCAAATTTGCAAAATTCAATTATTTCTAACTTTTTTGTTATGTTTTTATACGAAAATCATTATAGAACTTGGGATTATTGTAAACACCTTAGTTTCACACATGTGACCTGTAAAATATTTCAAATCAACTTTACATTATAAATATAGATAAATAAGTGTTATGTTAGATAAGGAACTCCCTGTAATCAAATAAGAGATATGTAGTCACCATCTCCATCTTTCAAACAATACCTGAATATTACAGTAACAATCTAAATCTTTTCAATATGAAAAAAAAAAAAAAAAAAAAAAAAACGAGAGAGAGAAAAAAAAAATAATAAAAATGAATAAACGAAAAAGAAGATGAAATACAAATACGCGGTATTTCCCTTTTTCATCTAATATACAATCGATCTTACTCAGGCGACCACCTCTATTAACCGACCACAATCGAAATTCAACATTCAAAATATGTTATAAAGAAGTGGTTGTATTCGCTAAAAAATGTCGTACCTAAACCCTATCTTGTTGGGACTCATTAGAATCGTCTCAGTAAGTCGATTCTATAGTGAGTCCAAACTACATATTGCGTCACTCCTGTAACTCGGTTCTCAGAAACTAATGTCTTACTTGCACGCATGTATTTTCTTTGCAATACTCTTTTTTTAGTGTCAGTATACACCAAGGTTGAATATGCGACTTTCTAATCCCATTACCACAAGGCAATAATTTAGACTGGTCCAAATTCAAAAAGCTGCAGACGAAAGTTTAAGTTGAGAGGATTTAGAATATCTCTGTCTTTTTGGATACATAAACAAGGTTTTAAATGAAGAAACTGCTTGTAACAAGCAATTTCTTCATTTTCAACCTGGTTTTATATTTCGTTTCCTTAATTGTGACAAAAAGCCGACTTTTATGGTAATTGGTATAGGCAATTTGATTATGATGTGCTCACATTATTCGACCATCAGCTGGTAAGCCTGGTAAATATGTATTTATCTGTTGACTTACATTGTCAAATAAATATATCGAATGCAAGCGAAGAAAGATGATTATCCTTGACCAAAGATTAAGTTTTAATTGATATTTATACTATACTGCATGCATATTTATATAATCGAAACTGCTTTTCAGAGATAACATGAACGTAGAGTGCTCTAGAACTCTCTTGTTTGCCGCTCGGATCACACGCAATGTTGATGATACTTATTGACAATTGTGGGAAATGATAACCGCTATATTTACTTTGATAATAGCGTTATGAATTTTAACACTGGAAATCTGTGTTTATGATAAGTTTGATTAGCAATCACTGAATGACCTTGATTTATCTAGTATTATGCGTACTGAAGTGATAGTAAAGATATGTAAAACAAACATTCCTTTTTCAACATTTTATCAGATAAATAAATTCTGAGCACATCCTTAATGAAGATGAAGGCAGATGGCGAATTACATGCAATCGACGAATGGCGACGAAAACGGATAGACCAATCAAATAATACATTTAGACCGGAACTGATATTTGAACTCCGACAATGACAGACATTTACGTGTAGCATTTTTATTAGTTTGGCGGCTTAAAAGTTGTAACCACATATTATTCAAGCAGTATTGAAGACCTAAAAGTCGTCAACATGCCATTTCATATTCTTGTTACTTACAATACATTTTGCAAAATAACGCTGTTTGATATGGAAGTTGAACTACCTGTCGGATCTCAGTCTGCCGGATCAGAGATCCGTTAATTAGCGAACGTTTTGATAACTATGAGAAGTAGTAAAAAATAAAGAAATAAGTTATCAAATTGACAATAATGATAAAGGAAACCAATGTTCTTTGTAGCTTGTTCTAGGCGTCTCTCGAATTAATCAATACATTGAGAAAAATCGTGCGCATCAATATTGCTTGAATCTGATTGGTTAATTTTCTATACCAACTAAAACAGAAACCAAACAAAACAAATGAATAAGTAAAAAATGGATAAAAATTCATGATTGCAAAATTTGCTCCAATTAAAACCAATTCCAACCCAATGACGTTTTTCGACGCCAACCCTTCAGAAAAAATGTGGATAAAGAAGCAATTTTTTCATTATAACCAATGCTTTCTACCTCAAAAGATAAACAAATAAGTAAATAAAACCATGAAAGTTCATCAACTAAAAAGTGTCGCCTACAACATCTTTTAATTCGAACTAGTCTAAAATTTTGTCGTCTGGTAATGAGTTACAACAACAACAATCTCCGAGTCTTCAAGTTAGCACTCTACCATCTTAACCCTTAACATGCTGAATCTTTTTTTTTTTCAAAATGGAATTAGAATCAAAGGGTTGAAAGTACTGGGATCGCTAGTTGTGGATCAATATTTCTTTTGAAAACCAGTTCTGTTGATAAATCTAACTTGAAGAGGATAATCAGGTGATATAGACTAAGATCAGACTGCACGTATGTGCAAGCTGATCTTTGTCTATATATCATGACAAAACAGAAATATTCCGGGTTCAGCATGGCAAGGATTAAATGCTTCCTACAGACCAGTAAAATTATAAAAGATCGATTTTAAGATAAATCATATGACGACAGAATATCGCCACGATCGTGCAATTAGTGGAATGAGTATAATATCGGATGTTTTTACATGTAACCCATTCCCACACAATCCCTCCTTTTTACGCCCCTCAATAAGAAAAGCTTCGGAAAACATTTTGGAAAACGAAGGATTTCCTTACATCAAGCAATTTCTTCATTATCCACAGTGTTCTTTTAAAGAGACAAAAAAAGAAAAGAAAAATCAATAAATGAAATAAGATTAATACATCCCATTAACTTGAAATTGTCGTCTGCAGCTTCTTAAAATTTGGAACAGTCCAAATGTGTTTGTGTGTTGGAATGGGATAAATATTACAAGTCTAAAACTATATCAGCTCAAGTGTCCAGTGATAACGAGATATTTTTACCTACTCATCTTTCCGTGTAAAAACCAACTTTCATTTTGATCAGTACAAAATAAGTGCATTAACTGGATCCTGCTTCATTTTTTATAACTAAGTTTTAGACACGTCTACCAAAATTAGGTTGTTTTGATTGGCTCTTATTTTTTCCCCATAATTCAACGAACAAAATTTAGAGCACGCAGCTATTTTGTGTGCATGAGCACAAAGCAGACCCATGTAAATTTAACTGAAACTATTAATATATTTGCCATGTGTTGCTTGATGGCATTTCATTGTAAGAAATGAAGAGAATAGTTTAGTTTGCATTTAGATATGATTTTGAAAAGTTAACATAACACTACTGTATGAGTCCGCTTTTTAGGTTCATATTCGATGAAATAAAAAAAAAAGAAATAAGATTCTCTTCATCACTTGTTATTTAACATTATTCAGGCATACGATATAAATATGTCTTGAACTAAGCAAATATTTTACCAGACTGGGATAGGTAACACTTCATAATGAAACCATACAAAATAGTTGGACGAAGAAACAATATTTTAGCCAACCAGAATGCAGTAATTTTAATAGTAAAAAAGATATATAATTTTTCAGATTTTTATGCTATTTTATTGTTTGTTTGAATGGGGTTTAACTTCCATTTTAACAGTATTTCAGTCATATCATGGCGGCTGGATCACATAACCATGGATTCCTGGTATTTCCCATCCCAGTAACACCCCTACATCCTTTCCAAGCCTCCCGATTCTAACCCTTCTTAGGTTTACGGTTATTCGTCCAATGGTGGGAGACAAATGTCGGAATTAATGCCTGCAGCTCTTGTATGACAGAGATTAGATACGTTTGCAAAAGTCAAAATTCATTTTACAAAGAAATATCTAGACATTGTATTCTTCTAATTTCAGAGGATTAGAGCAACTCATGTATCGATATGATTGTTGTTTATTGCGTGTCATTTTAATAATTCATGATTTTTCTTTAACCCTTTCCCGTTTTTCAAAATTTTGGAACAGTCCAATTTGAAAGAAGTTATAGACAACAATCAAAAGTGGGTGCAACTTGAAAAGTAACAAACCTACAGGTTAGCAAAAATTGTGGGAAAAGAAGAAATTGCTTGTAACAAGCAATTTCTTCTTTTCCCACAATGTTTTCTCAAGTATAAATTCACAGGGACGTGAAAACAAGGGATTGTACAGGAAAGGGTTAAAGCTTTTCAACCATTGTCCTGCTGAATATGTATCTTATTTCACTATATTATAAAACTTTTGCATAATAAGATCAATTTTGGGTTAAAAGATTTTTCTCCACACATGAAGGACAATCAGGTAGTGTATCCTAAGATCAGACTGCACCTCTGTGCAGGCTGATCTTAGACTTTACACCTGCCAAATACATTGTCAAAAAAGGAATATTCCTGGATCAGCATGACAAGGGTTAATAATCAACCTTTTTTCTTAATTGAACAGATGGTATTTAAACCGATTCGTGTTTTGCTTAAATTTTATCAACGGTTTCGCATTCCTAGCGTATTTATAACATACTTGTCCAGACTTGTTACAGTTCAGAGCCTACCCGTGAGTTGATACTATCATCCTCGCGACCAGAAGGCCAGATACGGCTAAAGTGGGTAGATCAACTGTTGAAATATTCCGTAATTTTTAATGATAATCTATCTGAGTTGCGGTAACAACAGTTATATCGTCGTTGAGCGAGCAAAATGTCGTAACTACAGCTTTATTCAAGCTGTAGTTACTACATTTTGCTCGCCCAACGAAGGTATCATTATTTCCATTAATGTTTTATTTTAAATGTCATTTTTTTTATGGCGGGCGACATGAAATTATTCAAATTTTTTATGACTGGTAGCATGAAAAGCGGTTCTTTGTGGAGACGAAACGTTTTTTAAGAGATAGAGAGTATATATTTTGTTTTCATGGAGGTATGAAACGGAAAAAAAACTGATCACACTGTATGAATACGCGAAGCATACTTAAGCGAAAAACAACAACAACCCCCCCAAACAAAACAAAACAAAACAAAAAAAACCAAAAAAAAAAAAAAAAAACCAAACAAACAAAAAAACAACAACAGTATTTTCATTTCCTGTAAGTTAATGACCTTGAGCGAAAAAAGCAAGCAGTTTACAAATTTTGGTATATTTATTTTGTACGGAAGCATACAAAATAGCTGCGCGCTCAAAATTTTGTTCACGGAGAAATAAATGATTTCCTAACGGCCAATCATAAACCTCGTTTTTGAAAGACGAACTCAAAATGGAATTATTTATTAATAATATAAAAAACCCAATTTTACTTTCTAGCTCACCCTAAGCATAATGCCAACTAACCATTTTACTTTTTTTCTACATGTTAATATCTAGTGGTAATATCTTATCGTTACCGTAAACATTGTGTCATTATACATTTGATGACGTCATTTTAAAACCGACGTGATATGAATCTCTAAATATTTTCAATCAATTAGCCCATTTTTTGATCGCAGAAAGTTTCAACGTTTATTAAGTGGAATATCAAACTCGTGTTCGTAAAAACCGAATTTATCATATTCGTGCCGCTGTCATTTCGCAGTCGGACTCCCAACCTCCAATAATGGGATGTCATGGGTTCAACCCTCGGCAGCGGCACATATCCTTTACGACATTTGTCTCTAACCATTTGGTGGATAACCGTTAACCTAAGTGGGATAGCAGCTGGAGGCTAGGAAAGGATGTAGTGGTAGTACTGGTGTGAGAAATACCAGGAATCCATTGTTAGATGCTCCAGTCGCCGCGATATGACTGAAATACTTTTAAAAGTGGTGTCAAACCCCATTTAATCAATCAATAATTTAATTTCTAGTTTCGTCTATCAAATACGACCGTTTTGATTGGTCAAAAAATTTATTCATAACGCCATGATCACAAATTTGAGCACGCAGCGATTTTGTATGCTTCCGCACAAATAGGTTTCAAAATTTGTAAAACTTTTGTTGTTTTTTTCGCTCGGTGCTATTAAATTATAAGAAATGAAGAGAGTATTTTTCGTTTTCATGGAGGTATGAACCGAAAAACCTAAAAAACCTTTAAAAAACATTAGGTTTTTCGGTTCATACCTCCATGAAAAAAAAAGAATATTCTCTTCATCATATTCTCTTCATCTCTTAAATGAATTAAATCAAACTCGTCATCTAAAAAAGATAAAAAAAAATCGTCATAGCCTCGTTTTTATCTATTTATAGATGCCTCGTTTAATAAATTCGGTATTCATTCATGACCACTCATTCAATATGTTTTGTCTAATTACTTCCTGATCCAGAAGTCGTCACGTGACTGACTTTTTAATGAAGTGAAAATAAGAACGAGACAGGGACTATTGTTTATGAATTATATAAACCGACGGAAAGGGAAGATAATGGAATATTGAAACAATGATTCGAAAACATATTGTCACAGAATAATCTAAGTATTTCCGCCAGACAAATACGATTGCTTTGCGAAATTATATGACTATTTTAACTAAACAATATAACTTTTAGTTTCGTCTATCAAAAAGGAGGGTTTTGACTGGGAAAAAAATCTTACACCAATGAACAAACTTTGAGCACGCAGCTATTTTGTACGCTTCCGCACAAAATATTTCCATACAAAAAACTATCTAAATTAGTAAAATATTTGCATTTTAGCTCTTTGTTCTTAATCAATAAGAGAATTAATTTTTTGTTTTCATGGAGTTATGGAACGAAAGACATATATACAATTATGTAAGAATCCGCTTAGCGTAAATATAAAGAGTGATAAGTTTTTTTCGTTTCATAACTCCATGAAAAAAAAAAAAAAAATCTCTTCACCTCTCAAATGAACAGAGATCAAGTGATAAATAAATTAATAAATTAAAATCACAAGCATAAAAACTTTCTGAATGTACACTGCTCATGACACCTTTTACAAGAAATTTTGAAAACTTTTTTGTCTCTTACGGTAATTTGACCAATCGCTGGCCCCGCCCACTTACTTCGTTAGTCCTGCCCATTGACTCCGACAGGAAGTCCCGCTTCGATTTTAAACGGCGTATTTTGAAAAAAATATGGCCAGTTTCATGGAACAAAAAGGTAGTATAATTGGCTGGTGACCTAAACGTCGTATCTACAGCTTAAATAAGCTGTATTTACGACGTTTAAGTTGCCAAACCACGTGAGGTTCAACAAAAGAATAAATCTACCCATTAGAATATACATTTCGACCTGAAGTGAACTTTGAACTTTAACATTTGCCTACATTTATGTGAAACATTTTTTTTGGGGGGGGGACTTAAACGTTGTTACTACAGCATTAACTAAACTATGACGTTTTGGTCAAAATATTACCGTTTTACTTATATATATATTTAGGTGTTACTAGCCATAAAATTTTCAAAATAACGCCGTGAAATATCGAAGTGGTACTTCCTGTCGGAGATCAGTGGGCGTGGCCAGCGATCCGTCAATTATCGTAGCTTGCTAAAAGCTGTGTATAAGGAATAGGTAGGAACTCCTGACTCTACAAGATAAACAGATTGCCCAACTCTTAAATGTACCATGAAGTTGTCTCCCTTACTTTAATTATAATATACTGGGTCAGTATCCGCTATGCCAACCTTATCAATTTTCAAGCGGTAAAGTACCAGAAGAGCTTCTTCATAAGTACGAAAATTAGATATAAATATACTTATGTCACAGACAGTTAAAATGTCATCCAGAGATCTTCAAAGAATGGTGGAGATTTTTTGTTTTATCAGCAAGCTAACCGAATAACCGACCACCCGACTAACCAATTAATCTGTACATTCAATTGACTCGTGTCTTATACAACTAGTTCATAAATAAATGACACATTTCCTTCTTTCGCCCGCCCGTCCGCTCGTCCATCTATCCAGCCATCAGCCTGTCGATCCATTCGACTATTCTTCCATCCATCCGTCCATCCACTCACCGATCCATCCATGCATCCATCCAGCCATTTACCCATTCATTCATCCAACTATCTATCTATCTATCTATCTATCTATCTATCTATCTATCTATCTATCTATCTATCTATCTATCTATATATCTATCTATCTATCTATCTATCTATCTATCTATCTATCTATCTATTTATCTTTCTATCTATCTATGTATCTATCTATCTTTCTATCTATCTTTCATCCTTATTTACCCTTTTTCACCTATCCATCCATCCTGCCACCCTCCATTTTATCCAATCTTCCATCAATCCATCCATCCATCCATCCATCCATCCAAACATCCACCCATACTGATCTATCCATCCATCCATCCATCCATTCATCCACCCACCCAACCATCCATCCATTCATTCATTAATTCATTCATTCATCCATCCATCCATCCATCCATCCTTCCATCCACCATTCTATCCATCCATTCATCCAACCTCCATCCATCCATCCATCTATCCATTCATCCATCCATCCATCCATTCATCCATCCATCCATTCATCCATTATCTCTTTATTACAATCACTTTTAAATCTGAGAAGATGACTACGTTTTCTTTAGCTGTATGTCTGTTTTTCCATTTATCTATCGTCGCTACCGTAGCACATGCACATGTGAGCGACGCCCCACGAAGACGGTTAGTTGTTACGCGGGATAATTAATGGATACAGGACGAAAGTACTGAGAGCTCCCCCTGGTTCTTTAATGTCCTCGGTGGATAGCACCGTCATACGGGGCCTCGGTTTAACGTCTCATCCGAAAGACAATTAGTTTGTTACTTGATATGGTCAGCCTAGGGCTCGAACCCGTGAACTTTGAGGTTTGAAGTCAAGTGCTCTATCAACTGAGATAATCGGGCTGACATTGCTTTTGTTAAATTTTCGAAAAGCAATTAATGTCGGTCAACAGTTTTCTCTTGTTCCCCTTCTCCATTTTTTCTAAATAAATAACAAGTAACACTCATCAGTATAAGGGAGATAACTGAGTCCTTACTTAAACCATATATTGTTACGAAAACAGGACGCTTCACAGGAAGAAAATTTTGAAATTTGAGACATGTCCAAAATCAAAGGTTTCGCAGACGACAATTTATAGTCGAATTTCTCTGAAAAAGTAGGGTAGAAAATATTGTGGAAAAAGAAAAAAATCACTTGTTACAAGCATTTTTTTCTTTTCCCACAAAGGTTTCTCAACCATTAAAACACAGGGACGTAAAGACCAGGAATTAAACAGGGTTAACATTTGAAAAGTGCAACAAGCACCGAATGTGGTCTGACTGAATGGATTGTGTCGACTCACAAAAGTCGAAACATTTCACAGATTGTTTAATTTCACTCTGATAATCACGTAGAAACATTGTTGATAATGAAGAAATTGCTTGTAACAAGCAATTTCTTCTTTCTCTTCAATGTTTTCCAAATCTTTCTTTTTAAGGGTCTTAAAAACGGGGTTGTAAGGGATTGGGTTTAAAGCGAGATAGTGCGTAACTTCTCTAAGCCTTAAATCTCATAATATCTATCGTCCATTTTTCTCCATTATAGCTGCCTGTTGTGACCCGATATATTCAGAGATGCCTTAATACAGAATCGCCAAATTTCCCGGTTGAAGCTGAAAACAAGTCCAAATATACACTGTATCAGAAACACGATTTTGAGTGCTAAACAATGGCTGCAGCTTTCAAAGGTTTGACCGAAGTCTTTGGACGACGACAACAACAACATCATGTTTGACTTATCAGCAAATGTAATGTAGAAAAAAAATATGCATCGATTACAATACCAAACTTACTTTGAAAAGAAGAAACTAATTGTAAAAACGATTCAAGTCTTTTTAATCTTTTAATTCCCGGAATGCATTTTTATTCGCTTCCCACAGGGAAATGGCACTGGATTGTAAATGATACGGAAATTGTGGAAACAGTCCTAACGCCCTCCCGCCCCTCATTTATTCTACAACTATTTCTAACTTTTCAAAAACAAGTTTATATCCTTCCTTCAGCTTTAACATAAATAATGGTCTGTGAATGAATTTGACCGGTTTTGAAACATTGCCTTGGTTATAACTTTAAGATCTTGTTTTGGTGCCCTTTGCGAATTATGTGAGTTAAAATAGTGCACAAAAAGAAACAACAACAACAACAACTTGTAATAAGCACTTTTTCTTTGCCTTACAGCATTTTCTTTCTTATACGCTCCCTTTATTTCTAAATTTACCTGCACTTAGAAAAAGTGTCTGTAGCCGCTTTAACTATTCGATTTTAGGGCAGCCTTTAAAATTTGTCCTCTGGTATTAATCTTTTACGTACAATCGCTTGTTTTGGCAATAGTAAGATCTTATACAATTGAAACATTGTGGGAAAAGAAGAGGCTGCTTTCCACAAGCAATTTCTTCTTATTTCCAAACGATTTCTTGCCTTTCAGCAATATCTACAAAGACTACGTTTAATTTGTCGCCTGCACCCTTTTATCAATTTTTAATAGTCTAGAATTTTGTGGTCTGAAGGTTGCTTTAATTACAAGAAGTGGCCGCCGTTCGAGAAGAGTTTTTATTACCTTATCTCTCCAGCACACTATTCACAACCTTCCAGAATTATATATACTCCATCACTGATATCAGAACACACATATTGTTCCACAAAACCAACGCTAACAAATGATACGAAACAAATATTTTGATTCAATAAAGTTTATAAACATTATTATGACTAGAAACCTCATGACAAACTTATGAATTACTCAAGAGTCTTACTCTAGATATGTCACAAGAATTAACACCAAAATCATAATTTAGTCTAATTTTATAGACGAAATACACTGAAACAGCCATTTTAAGTATACCCTTTCATGGCTACCCACAACAAAGTGTTACGATGTGTATAAAGATATATATTTATATCCAAAAGTAGAGATGATATTGTGTATATCTGGAGCCGATTAGAATATTGGACATTGTACGTATGGTGTGATGGAGACCAAACTTCAGACGTCCATTTCGGGTATAAAGTACAAGAATGCAGACGAACTGATAGCTCGAGCAGACGATAATAGGTGACATCGTAAACCCGGAAATTAATGAAATACTCATTCAAAAACATCTAAAATGTATTTTTGTCCAATGAAAATTCTAACAAAACAATTCCTTTTTTTTTGTAAAAAAAGCATTATAAAAATTCAAAAGAACTTTTGATGCTGGTATGAGTAATGTTATGGAAACATCTAGGAAGTTGGGAAATCATCGACCCTAACCTAGGAAGTTGGGAAATTATCGACCCTAACCTAGGAAGTTGGGAAATCATCGACCCTAACCCATGTGGATAGTTTCTGTAAATCAATCGATATACCAATCAAGACCATTTGATATCACATTGGCCTTGAAATTGGCGAATGCGACTCGAAAAGAGATACCTTCAGGTCAAGTGCGAGCGTCGTGTCTTCGATTATTCTGAAGTAAAATAAAAAGTTCGTGTGCTAAATTTTGGACAGACAGACGGATAGACATCTAGGGATTTATCTTTAGCGTGTTTTCAATCCGAAACATTTTGCCCTAGTCTTGAAACCATATCCTAGGAACACACTCAGCCTTTGAAAGCTATTAACAGACCCACTGAATCAGTCAGGACGTCCGCTTCGATTTTTAACATCATTTGGCAAAATTTATGACAAGTAGCGTGTAACTGAAAAGTAGAATTGTTGGTTGGGGACCTAAACGTCTTAATTACTGTAGTAACGACGTTTAAGTTGACAAAACAACAAAAATGCTTCACATAAATGGCGGCCAATATCAGAGTTCATTTTAATTTCCAATCTGAATGAATGTTTTCAATGGTCGACCGATTACTTGATTGACACCTCGATTGGTCAAATGCTAAACCACGTCTTTGCTTGGTGCAATATGCGGAATTGTCCCAAATACTACAGGCTTAGTTCATTTCCAAGCGTTGAATACGAACGCTTTAAAAACCGGCCTAAATGATGCAAGTTTTTACGATAATTACAATTTCTTTCATATTATTGAATCTAAAAGATTGTTTACTTAGAAGTAAAAAAAGAATTCAAAAAAATAGGCAGGTTTCCTGGCTAATATAAAATAAGTGTTTCTTTACGGAGTAAAATCGATTATACCTCATTGGTCTGTTTAGTGCGTGACGGGTTATGTAAGGTCAATTATTCACAATCAATTTATCTAAATTTGACCCGCAAGGCGAAAATAAAACTTCCGGGAATTTTGAAAGGTATCCGTCCTGACTAAACTTACCGGATTTTCGTCGCTTTTTCCAGACTTTCTTAACCCATTCCTATACAATTTAAGAGCAGTCCAAATTCAAAGATGTTCCAGATGGCAATTCTAATTTGATGAAATCTTTAAAATCTTTGTCTTTTAGGATAGAAAATATTGTTGATAATGAAGAAATTGCTTGTTACAAACATTTTCTACATTTTCAACAATGTTTTCCAGTGCTTTCATATTTAGGAGCCCTTTGTGTGGGAATAGGTTTAATCAAGAATAGTTATTCTGTCTACCATCATCGATCGACCATCGCTAGATGCTATCTCTATTTTTTGTTTAACCTTTTCTTGTTTTGAAAAAAATTTGGACCACTCCAAATTCAAAGGTTTTGCCGACGGAAATTTAAATTGCATTTAATTTCAAAAATAACTATTCAGTAGGGTAGAAAATATTTTGGAAAAAGAAGAAATTGCTTGTGACAAGCAATTTCTTCTTTTTCCACCACATTTTCTTAAGTATAAAATCACAGTGACGTAAAAACCAAGGTTTGTACGGGAAAGGGTTAACGGTCCATCCATAAGGTATCTTTTCACCTGACTGTTGACATTATATAAATCATTATAATTTTGAATGACATTCCTGAATCATGGATTTGTATACATTCTTCATATAACCTCAAATTGATCGATAAAAAGATCCTTTCCTATGTTAAGCAGCAGTATACCTCTAATTACTTTATACCTGCGTACGTATGTGTGTGTGTATGTGCACGCGAGCGATCGAGCGTTTGTGTGATCAAATTAAAGTGTGCGCGAGGGTGAAGAGTTATGTTTTAACGCATTTCCATACGACAAAATTTTGGACTGATTCAAATTCAAAGGAGTTGCAGACAATAATTCCTAATTGAAATGATTTTGAGTATCTCTGGGGTTTGGGGTTTTTTTATTCTTTTTTTTTTTTTTTGTTATTTTTTTTAACAAAAAAGATTGAAGATGAAGCAATTGCTTGTAAAAAGCAATTTCTTCATTTTCAACCTTGTTTTCTCAGATATTTTTTTTGGAGCGTGAAAATCCGGGATGGCATAGGAATGGGTTAAAGCCTGAGCTTACATAAGGTTTCATTGTAAAAAGTAATTCTTTGCGCCATTATAATCATGTAAGGGGATTAACAATAAATGTGGAAAAAAACTAAACTGATCGTTTGGGGGAAAATGTGATCTATGTTATATGAGCATTTGTATTTTAATAAAACTTTTATCGAAACAGTTGACCATTTTGTTTATCTTGGAATGGTTTTCAACCACACAGATTCGTTTACATTGAATTGCAATTGAATTGTTGGAAAGGGATTTCAAGCTCTTCATAAACTCATCGCGAATACACACAAAAACACAAATAAAAATACGGTTAAAATGTTAAAACTTGTTAAATTTTTTTATTGCTTTATTTGAGCAACGTTGAATTATGAAGGCGAAAACCAGTTTTTTTCAAAAACCGACAAGATAGAGAAGGTTCATGTGAAATTTTCTAACCCATTACCGGACAACAACAATACATGACCAAAATTGAAAAAGTTGCAGATGGCAATTTCAAGTGGAAAGAAGTTCAAATATTTCTGTCTTTTTCGGTAGAAAATTAAGTGGAAAAAAAGAAAATTGATTATTGTTAGAAGCAACTTCTACATTTTCCACATTGTTATGTTGAACCTTTAAATTGTTGTCAAAAAGAGGAAGTGTGTGGTAATGGGTCAAATACATCATTTTCTGGTTAGTCCCTGATTTTTACATCCCGTTGATTTTTATAATTGGGAAAACATTGTAGAAAAAGAATAAATTACTTATAACAAACAATTTATTCTTTTTCCACAATATTTCACCCCTACTAAATGTTATTTATCAATTTTAAATTTCGCGTCTGCAAAACCTTTGAATTTGGACGGGTCTAAAATTTTGCAAAACAGGAATGGCATAAACAAACAACATGTACAACGAGGCTTCATTGCGTATTGGCGGACCGCTACTGTCAATCAAAGAATCGATTTAGCAATCAATTAATTCATTTAGACCAGAAGTGAGCTTTGGTCGACACTTATTTGAAGCTTTTTTGTTGGTTTGGCAGAGCAGGCTGTGAAAACTTTGATCAGGCTGTGTAGATACCCAGGCTGATCTGAATCTTTATTCGACACGGGCTCGTTTATCAGAAAACACAATTTCAAAGTGTATTAATTTAACAATCATTTTCAACATTGATTAAAAATCGAAGGGATGAAAGCACTGGCAGGACCGGCTGTGGATTATTATTACCTTTTTTCAGAAGAAATAAAAATTCTGTAAAGTACTCTTACTTAAATAGGATAAGTAGGAGGTGTAGACTAAAACCAAGATTCACACGAATGCAGGCGTGTCTGTGTCTATACCTAAGACAGGAAATTTCCGGGCCCAGCATGGCTGTGGTTTAACCCATTCCCAAAAAAAAAAAATCCTTTTTACGCTCCACAAGAGAAACTTTGGAAAACATTGTGGAAAAAGAAGAAATCGCTTGAATCAAGCAATTTCTTCATTATCCACAATGTTTTTTATCCCAAAAGACGATGAAAAAAAAAAAAAAAAAAAAAGAATTTTCATCACATTGGAATTGTCATCTGCAGCTTCTTTCAATTTTGACCATTCTAAAATATGGAGTCTTGGAATGGGTTGAGAAATAATAGGGACAAATTAAATGAGGATATTTGTTCACTACAGCTTCTTTCAATTTGAACCAGTCTAAAATTTTATTGTGAGGGATTGGGTTAAGGTATGATCTACGGTAGAAAATGTAGAAATGATCTTAACTAGCAACATTTTCTTTTCTCGGGCTATTTATAGAATAAATCAAAAGAAAATTTCGACAAACCAATTTTGACCGGTTTCTCAAAGTTTGCTGTTTCTTAATGAAATAATGCGTCTCTTCTACACATATCGAACAAGGTGTCAGGAGACATTAAAATCACTCTTGCTCTATCAGTATCTGCCTTTTCATATATAAAGTGTTTTTTGTTTATTAAGATTTTTTTTCAGATCATATCGCCTGTGCGCATTTACATTATTACAGGGATCGCACATTTGTGGAGGAATCTACGATATATGCACAAAAAACACTCAAACGCAGACACACACACACACACACACACACTCACACTCACACACCACCAATAAAACTACTGATGGATTTTTATATTTGAGTATCTTGAATAAACAAAACATGCAACTCCTTTGATTCGTATATTTAGAATTTACAGCTGATAAATCTCTAAAAGCCACACTTGGGAGAGTATTTCCACCGTAAAGGCTCTTTGGCTCTCATGGGGACACAAATTCTGAGAAAAGGAATCCTAAAATCTTCGTAAAAATTGTTTACAGAACCCTCATTTAATCATTTCAGAAAAGGCCATTTTTCATTGCAGGCTTTTGATCTATTCTAAAATTATTGATAAAGGGATCTGTATATAAAATTATAGATAGAGGGATCTGTATATAAAATTATTGATAGAGGGATTTGTATACAACTTTAACAAGGATTTCAGGATTCCTTTTTGTCCGAAATTGCGTCCCTACGAGAACCAAAGAGCCTTTAGTTAACCCATTCCCATATATTGACGCTTTTGGACGCCCATAAAGATAAGTGATTGGGAAAACATTGTGTAAAATGAAGAAATTGCTTGATACAAGCAATTTCTCCATTTTAAACAATGTTTTCTATCCAGAAAATAGAAAAAAAAATGAATAAATTTTCAAATACCAAAAATTGTCGTCTGCAACACCTTTCCATTTTAGGCAAATCTAAATGTTGTCGTAAAAGAGGCGGGGAAGACAAACGTCTACACTGAATTATAAGAAGTGACCAAGCAATAGGTAGAAAAGTAACGTTTATTGTTCATTACGTTGAGGAACTGATCGTTTTTATAAATTTTCAGCCATTCTCAGTTGTTACAACAGCGCTCGAGATTTTTCCACGTTATGATAGATAGAAAGATATGCACAAAGTACATGTATAGTGATCGTTTTTTTTTTTTTTTTTGTTTTTTTTTTACTTTATACTTGTTTATTTTCGCTCGATTGCGACGAAAGCATTAAGCTTATAGATTCGCTCTCGAACACCAAATCCAGATGTTTTCATGAGTGTGAGAGACAGCGATATAAACCCACTGCTACCCAATTTCACAGTCGTATAGACTGATGGATGACCTTTAACTCTCTTGCCTATAAACTCACAACGGTGACTGTGGGGTTCGAATCTGTGCCCTCCATATCACAAGTCAAGCACATTAACCACTCGACCACTTTTTTTGCTTGTCAATTTATATTTTCTAAAAAAATCATTGACGATATTAAATGATATTATGTACTGCACTGTAATTAAAATTATTATGTTTCAAATCATATACTGTGCATTCTCACTGACAAGGTGACTGTAATAAGAAGACCCAAAATAAATTTCAATTAATGTAGAATACAAACATGTTTAACTTTAAACTAAGCAAAACAGGATTGTCAATTATCTAACAAAATATTGATGCATCGTTCTTCGTCCCATAGTATCGATCATCCTTTACTAAAACAAAATCAATCCCTGCAAATCAATCAAATTAAAAAACTTATTAATGATCGTACCTGGCAATGCCCTCATGCTGTATATCTGTCCTTGTTCAGTCCTCTAATTGCTAGACACTTCAAAGCCAAGATTAGTATCAGCTATAGACGAGGGCTCAATGATTCAAACTACTTATAAAACAATGTAGATTTTAACCACACATTTCGCTGACATTTCGCTTTGCTGTCAAGTATGACAAAACAACCCTTCACGAACAATACCCATAGCTTACTTTTTCGCGAGCGAATGGCATTTGCATGTTCTTTAAGCCTTGTCATGCTGAACTCGGAATATTCCTTCCTTGGCAGCAGGTACAGACAAAGACCACCCTACACATTAGTGCAGTCTTATCTTAGACTACACCACCTGCTTGTCCCTTTCAAGCAAGAGTTGTTTGTAGGACAAATTTTCAAAATAAATGTTAATTTGCAATTGTTTTTGCATTACTTTTAGCCCTTTGATTTTAATGCAATTCTATGGAGGATTTATAATTCAGCATGATAAGGGTTAATGTAAATCGCAAAAACATAAAAGCAAACTTATAAAGTCTATCATAAACTTTCTCTTAGCAGTCAGCCGCCATTGGCTAAGTTGATAGAGTTAGTTTGAATGGGGTTTAACGCAACTTTTTAGCATTATTTTAATCATACCGCGGCGGCTGGAGCACCTAAACATGGAATCCTATATTTTCTCAAAATAGTACTACCACGACATCCTCTCCGAACCTCTAGTTGCTCATCATACATGGGTTTACGACTATCCACCCATTAGGGGAGACAAAAGTCGGAAAGGATAACTGCTGAGACAGGGGATAGAATCCTGGACCTCATGATTGATAGTCCGATCGCACCATTAACTGCGCTTTGGCCGTGGATAAGTTGGTAGAGGATATGACTTCAAACCGAAGTTCGTGGATTCGAGCTCCAGGCCTACGTGACTAATATACTCGGAGAAGAGGCATAACGACACGACGGTGCTATACATGGAGCACGTTCAAGAACCAGACGGGTTTCCAAGTACTTGCACTATCACCATAACAACTAACCGTCATTATAGGCGATGCTTTTATGAGCAAATGCTACGGTACCGCCGATAAATGAACGACGGTATAAACATATATTGCATCAACAAAGGATTCATCTCATTCAATATATCGGCTGGCAACTGATAACGTTTGCACTAATGGATACTTCTGTTATTTCTAAAGAAGTTGAACCTGTCTTATCGGATTTGATTTCTAAAAACGGACCTATACATTTTTGATAGACGTCTCAATACCCACAAGTATTACCACGCTTCGAAAACCCAGAAGGATCTTACTATGGTGTAGGAAAAGTAGTACCCAATTAAGCTCAATTTATCAATCTCTAAAGCTTCGTTTCAGAAAACGAGATGTTTATTTTAAAATATATTTTATTAGAGCGTGTTGTGAGAATTCAATATAATTCATACAATGCGTAAAACACGTTAAGTATGTAAAACACCTCCTTAGATCACTCTATAACCGGCTTCGGCCTCGTACTCAATACAAATTGAGTAATTTGCCGGCCGTTCGGAACGCTGCTGTTTTTAGAACTCAGCATACCAGCATACCAGTTTTATACCGCAGAGGTGATAGGCAATACTACACTTCATAGAAACTTTTAGATAAACGGACATAATTTCCGTATGATGCACGTATGTTCAAAGAGGTTCAGTGAATATTTTTGTTATTTTGACTTAATCTTTTTAAGCTACTACTGGGTCGCAGATGGTTAAAAAAGATATATTCTCTCGTTTATTTTGTGTAAGTGAAATACTAATCCAATATTATTCACGTTTCTTAAATGATCTTAATTATTTGTAGACTGTTATAGGAAAAGGATCATCTCGGAAAAGTTAAAAAGCATTGATTTTGAAGGCATGTTATACGGTGATGAAGTGAATTTTGTTTAACGCCGCTTTCGATAGTATATTTTCAAACCTTTCTTACAATACAATATAATTTGAACCATCTAGAGTTGTAAAGATCTGTTTAATAAACAAGCTATCATGTGTTTAGAAATTCTTCTATATTTCTTCTGTTTGGTAAACCATTGCAAAAGGATCGCATTTTATCCGACCTATCGTTCATGTAAATGTATTTGTAATGACTATGCTTATTTTGGTTGCCAAATGATAAATTGTGTCAACCCCGCATGTATGTGGCCTTTTGGCAAGGCATTGACGATGAAACTTATGGAACAATAATGATTGAACTTTCATGTGTGATGGCGAATGCATGGTTGTACCACGTTATATAGAAATGTATCCATACTTGCACGAGATATGGACGACGACCCAGGGAAATAGATAATTTAAATAGAACATCTTCTCATGGTGAAAAAAAGTTGTTTCAAACATTTTGAAAAAAAGCAGATTTGGTCCGGATAAAAAATTGACCTTCAAGTTTGACATTCACCTTGGACTGAGTTGAATAAATATTTCAAATATGAATGGATAGTTTTTGGCACAATCCTTGTTCTCTGTTATGAGTAGAAGACGGAACAATTTTGGTACGACCCTTGATCTCCATTATGAGCAGATGTCATCTGCTCATAATGTAGAACTTAGGTTGTGCCAAAAATAATTATCTATAATTGAAAATAGTAAGGAGCAGGATTAATTCAGGAGAACTAAATTACGCACCCACATGAAATTAGGATGGTAACAAGTTCGGCAAAAAATATGAGTTTTCCACATCTAAAGATTTCAAATCAATTCTAATTTGTAGTTAGCAAGAGTCTTAATTCTATATTCTGTCGCCTTGAAATAAACTGTGGGTAAATCCCTGGAGCAACAAGTTTTGTTTGTTTGTATGAATGGGGATTAAAGCCACTTTTAACAATTTTTCATTCATATCGCTGCGTCTGAAGCACATGAAAATTGATTCATGATATATCTCGCACCAGTACCACCATTACATCCTTTCCTCGCCCCCAGCTGCTATCCCACTTAGGTTTACGATTATCCATCCATTGGTTAGAAACAAATGTTGGAAAGGACATGTGCCGCCGCCGGGGATCAAACCCATGATAGTAGAATATAAAAACGCCAAACAAAAAGTTAGGAAATCAGTTAACTTTCTGGCCTTGAGGAAGAATACCCGTAATACGATTTTTCGGGGTGGGGGAATATCAAAAGGTACGAATTTACGTATTCAGAAAAATATTTACGGCTTTTTTTGTAGATGTTCGGAAGCTATGACATTCTGTCTTACTACACCACACATTTTGTGTTGTCCTCGTAGTATTTACATCCTGAATTAAATGATCGCCAACCAAGCTAACTGACCTCCGTAAAATACAGATTGACTAAGGTTTCAATGATGGTAGTTTTAAACTCATTACTACACGACAATATTACAGAAAGTTCAAATTGCAAGAAGTTGCCGAAGTCAGACGACATTTTTTTCTTGGTGGAATTTTTAAAATCGTCGCACTTTTCGGTAATAAGCATTGTGGAAAATGAGGTAATTCTTGTAAAAAAAGCAATTTCTTAATTTCCATAATGTTTTTTTAAAGCGTTATTCTCGCCCTGAAACAGCAGGATTATGTGAGGATGTCTTAAAATACTTAACCAGGGATGTGGAATCTATAGACAAATCGTTCGTGAGAGACCTTAATGTCGTAACTTAGGCTTTTGTGAGCTGTAGTCACGACGTTTAAGTTACATATACCATAATGTTTTACAAAAATATTGAAAATTCAGATGTTACTTCCGGTCTAAATAAGCAAATTGATTGGTGAGTCGATATTTCGACATCGGCGATACATCTATCAATATTTAGTTCATCTTATACCAAATATCGTAAATACAGCTTGCTGTCCTATTTGGTGACAAACAGTCTCCATTAGGATCAATCTATTGTCTCCTAGCAGAGAGAGAAGGAAAGTTTTAGATGGAAAAAAGTTCACCCGAAGGACAATGGATTTAATGACTTTATATAATGAATGATTCACGACATATCATCAAAGTGATAAAAAGTACCATCTAGTGGCTTGATTCATGCCTCAATATTCTCTCATGTCTAGAGCCCCGGTGCACAAAGCTTTTATTTTTACTTTTAGAAGTGATTGGTTGTGAGTGGTTTGAACTAAAGTCTGTAACCGTTTGTGGCCTTTATTGCAATTCATGGAAATCAAACAATATTTAACTTTATTATTGATTCTATGGTAATCATTTTTATTATTTACAACTTTTATATAACGCTTTTTTTCATACAGGTAATTAAGAGATAAACAGAATATTATTATTTCATTCAGGTATGAAAATAGAAAAAAAAAACTTTTTGAACAGTTTTGGATAGTTTTGGGTGAACTACTTTCAGCTCAAGAATACAAAATAGTTCCACACTTAAAACTGAAAAACAAAAAGTAGAATAAATGAAAATAAAAATCCAGCTATCCAAAATGCGGATAACGAGGTAACATTATAACCTCTAAGCAAACGACAAATTCTAGACTGGTCCAAATTCAAGGATGTTGTGGACGACAATTTTAGTTGATGACATTTTAAATTATTTCGTCTTTTTCGTGTAGAAAACATTGTGGAAAATGAAGAAATTGTTTGTCACAACCAATTTCTTAATTTTACACAATATTTTCCTAACCCTTTTTTGAGGATGTTAATAAGCAGAAATGTGTTTGAATGGGTTGAAATCAAAGAACTGAAAGTACTGTATGATATCAAAGCAAGGTTTTGTTAAGAAAGATTATCATAATAAATAAACAAGGTTAAAGTAACACAGAAGTTAACCCATTACAACATGACAAAATCTTAGACTCGTTCAAATTGAAAACAAATTGCAGACGACAATTTCAAGACGGTGGAATTTAGAAATTCTTTGCCCAGTAGGGTAGAAACATTGTGGACATTGAAGAAGTTGCTTCTTACAACCATTTCTCCCTGTCTCCCAGCTTATTTTTGAGATGCCTAAAAGCGGGATTTGGTTGCAATGGGTTAGATAGCATGCTTTTGAAGGATTTCTCTACAAATCGAATAAAGTTAGTTCATGTGACCTTACCAAGCAGTGCGCATAAAGAGGACTCTGATCAGACTCATTTTGAACACAATATACTTAAGTGGGCTAAAAATATCTGGGCACTTGCAGGCAGAGTTTGCAATATTCCTAAAGAACTACATTTTATGGCGGAGGCATTCGATGGTTTTCGTGGTTACGCCTCCAGTGTAAGTTTGCACTTGTTGAACCCCGTGTAAGCTATCAAAGCTGACGCTTTAACCCATTCCAACACAATCCCTCCATTTTACGCCCCAAGAAAAAGGCTTTTGAAAACACTGTGGAAATTGTTTGTATCAAGCCATTTCTTCATTATCCACAAAGCTATCTACTCAAAAAGGGAAAAAGGCAAAAAAAAAAAAAAAATAAATAAAAAAAAATAAAAAATAAATAAAAAATAAAATAAAATAAATAAATAAAAAAATAAATAAATGAATAAAATAAATAAATGAATAAAATAAAATAAAAAGATAAAATTCCACCAACTTGAAATTGTCATCTACGTCTTCTTTCAATTTTGACCAGTCTAAAATTGTGTTGTGTGGGAATGGGTTAATAGCTTAAAATCATATATCCACTCTTCAAGAATACAGAAACTAAAATTAGATCAAACGTTCTTTAACGGATCGCCGCCTTCAACCATCTTATCCAAGCTGTAGTTACGACATCTAGTCTTTTAATACTATATTCGGACCATATATTTTACAACATAATTTCCTTTACAACCTCAGTCGAACTGCCAATGTCGGAGGTCAGTGGGCGGGTCAAACTTTCATACAATTAACCCTTTCCTGTTTCCCAAAATTTTAGACCTGTCCAAATTCAAAGGTTTTGCAGACGAAAATCTTAAGTGGGTTTAATTTGTAAAACGTACGTTCAATTGGGTAGAAAATATTGTGGAAAAAGAAGAAATTGCTTGTTACAAGCAATTTCTTCTTTTTCTACAGTGTTTTCTCAAGTATAAAATCATGGGGACGTAAAAACTAGGGATTGAACAGGAAAGGGTTAAAATAATCTCTAAAATAATCCTTGGGTAACTAAGAATAATTTCTAACCAACCATATCCGTACGAGGAATCTTAAACAAGTTGATTGATTGATTGAATGAATGGGGTTTAACAGTATTTCAGTCATATCTCAGAGACTGAAGTACCTAACCACGGATTTCTGGTATTTCTCACACCAGTATTATACCACTACATCCTTTCCTAGCCTCCAGCTGCTCGTCCCATTTAGGGTTATGATTATCCACCCATTGTTCTGAACCAATTAGAGTCGTTATAAAGGTTCAACAAGAACGCAAACTAAAGCTTTCTAAATCAGTACCAAATACCTTGGACATTATCAAAGCTTGCGAAGGGGTTAACATGTCTAAAGATCCCAACTTTAGACACCAGCACGTTATGTCTTATTACATTAACCCTTTCCTTATTTGCAAAATTTTAGACCTGTCATAATTCGAAAGTTTTGCGGAGAAAACTGAAATTAGATTTAATTTGAAAAATAACCATTCAGTGGGAAAGAAAACATTGTGGAAAAAGAAGAAATTGCTTATTAAAAGCAACTTCTTTTTTTTTTCTTTTTTTTTTTAACAATGCTTTCTTTATTATGAAATTACAGGGACGTAAAAACCACGGACTGAACATGAAAGGGATAACAGTACGTTTTTGTGGTAATAAACCGCTTGTGGGCTTCCATACGCTGATACGACCCGACAGCTTTTTTCGACTGTAGTAACGATATTTTTCGGATGATAAATTATTAGAACGAAGCAACCATGTCGTGAGTAGATCATTATGATTTCACGCTTTCTTCTCGTTGAGTATCATAAACCTTGAGTTGATTAGTTCAACAACTGTTATGAAAGATTTTTGGTTTAATTGAGAAAACCTTGAACTCATTTTACCCATTAACGAGTATGAAATATTAGATTGGTACAAAATGAAAGAAGCTGAAGACGATTATTTCAAGGCGATGAAATTTTAAAGAATATTAAAGATCTCTATTTTCTGGGACAGAAATCATTGTGGATAATGAAGAAATCGTTTGTTACAATGACTTCAAAATTATTGGGGGCCTAACAGGATGGATTGTGAGGAAATGGATTAAGCTATCTTGGCCCCTACCAAACCTAATATAGTAATAATACTAATATAACTGTGTTGCATTGTCTATACCCATTAATGTTTGCCTTTGAGACTGACCAGTATAGTTGTGCGTGCGTGTGTGTGCGTTTCCGATAAGCAAAGTACAGTAAAAAGTAACAGTAAGAAGAGTCGACTAAATGTGGTAGCTTTAAAGAATGGTCGTTTAATACGTGTACTTTTTTGTGAAAGATAAGAAGGATTGAATCGATTGCATAAAGGAATTATTACAGAATCTTTTGTTGTTGGGACTCATTCGAATCCTCTCATTGAGACTTATCTAATAAGTTCCAACAACATAAGATTGTTTTTAGAAAAATGCTTTCACACATTACGAGGGTTTGCTATCCAAAATGGGACTTTCGATTATCGACGCTTAAAGGAAGTGGTCGCTTAACAGACGTAGTCGCTCGAGCAAAATCGGCTCTACGAGATATCTGCATAAGTTATCTGAGTTCTATTTAAGCTAATACCTTTCTAATAGAATAAAATATTGGCTGAGCTTAAATTTAGTGTTATCACCCAAGCATTAGAATCTTAATTGACCCAAATAAAGAAAAGAAAAGGAACCGTTCCCAATTAGAGAAAGTTCTGTAAATTAGACCAACGATGGGTTAGAATGACTAATTCAAATTCATTAATCCTACAAAGGGCGAACAGCCTTCGCTGTCCACATTAGTCTGATCAGGTTCGATACTCTTCGCTCTTTCCAGAAGGTTCTTTTGCGTTATGGGGAAATTAGCGAGAAAAAGAAAAAAATGTTTTAACAAGCATTTTCTCCTTTTCTCACAATGATTTGTACCATAAAGGTAATCAATTTTCCCTCTTCAAAATTGAAAATCAAGTGAAAATGGAAAAGCGCGAACAGTACTATCCCATATTTGAAAACTTACAAATCGCAATAATGGGAAAGTGAGAACAGTACTGTCCTACATTTCAAAACTTGTAAATCACACTAAAATGGGAAAGTTTGAACTGTACTGTCCATATCAGACTGTGCGGAAAGCAATTTCTTCATTACCAATAATGTTTCCTAACCAAATAGACAAAATAAATAATTATAAATAAAAATAACGAAAAAAATAAACATCAACTTTAGTCGACTGCAACTTCTTTCAATTCAGACCAGTCTAAAATAGTGTCGTCTATTAATGGGTTAAACGGACGACACAAACGTCGCGAGCGGTTAAAGAGCTCATGGAATTGAAATTACAAAACATTAGTTTTCTTTAACCCATTACAGCACATCACTGCACGCTTTTTGACGCCCCTCAAAAATATGGTTATTGAAAACTTCGTGAGTAGCAAGCAATTTCTGTTTTTACCCTTTTGCCCTTTTCTCATTATGTTTCCTATCTTATTTGTAACACACTTTGGATTTTTTTCTCAAACTTCTTTCAATCTGGATCAGTCTAAAACTTTGTCGTTTGATAAAAGATAAAAACCTGAACGAACGTAACCATTCTTATAACCCATTACAAGACAACACGATTTAAGAGTGATCCAAATTGAAGTATATATAGTTTATTTACGGCTCATCTTTGATTTACAATACAAACACATAAATATGAAAAAAAACGAGTAAAAGGTGATCAAAGCCACTCTAAAATAGAGTTAAAAGAGACAGAGTAAAACAACGAGATTCCATAAAAATACATTAAATGCACTCATTTGGCTACGTTCAAACACACACGCACACATGTACAAACACACTCACACACACTCGCACGCACGCACACACACACACATACGCATATCATAAATTTAACAAAAAAAATTGAGGCTTATTTACAGAGTAAAAAAGACCTTGAATTTAATATTTGAAAACAGGTTTTGGAGCTTATTCTAATCATTTTGTTTTCGGATAAAATGAACGTTAATTTTTCAAAATTACTCATGGTGGAGAAACGAGGATTAAATGACAACGCCTTTTCGAAAAGTTGCGCACGAATAGAATCATATTTGCTACATTTTAGAAGCACGTGTGCTTCATTTTCAATTTCGTCACAAAACGGGCAATTGTTTGTCACAAGCAAATTGTTTCATTTTCAATAATGTTTTCCAAAGCTTTTTTTTTCTTGTGGCGGGGGCGTAGAAGCGGGGTTGTGTGAAAAATGAGTAAAGAAATTTATGCTTGCTCTTTTACAAGAAAATGAATTCAAATTTTTAAAATTCTGATTTGCAACCAATGATTTACATTAACCAATTGCAAGACACAATTCTAGACTGGTCCAAATTCAAAGTAGTTGCAAACGACAATTTTAAGTTGATTGTTGATTAAGGGGATCACGAAAAAATAGCTTGTAACAAGCGATTTCTTCATTTTCAAAAATGTTTTAATAGTTTGTTTTCTGTGCGTCAAAAAGCGTAACTGTGTGGGAATGGGTTTATCGAATTTCATTAAACTGGAAACATTATTCAGTATTCTGTCATTGTAAAACAATTTTTTTCGCAATCTAAGTTTTGATAAAATTTAACATCACATAATTCTTTTTTTACGCCCTTTCCGTGATTCAAGTTGAACATTTCAGAAAAAAGTAAAATAACTATTTTCCAAAATCTTGTTTAACTGTTTCCTGTTTAATCCCTCGGTTTTATTTTCCTGAGTTTTTAAACTTGAGTAAAAACATTGTTGCGAAACAAGAAATTGCTTGTAATAAACAATTTCTTCATTTATCAAAATATTCTCTATCATATAGGTTGGTAATGTTTTGAATTTCACATAGTACATGTATATAATGTCGTCTGGTACCCCTTTGATATAGGACACGTCTAAAATTCTGAAAAACGGTAGGGGTTATATGCGTCTTCGAAGGAACACGGCGGATTCAGGAGCTTGTGTAGTCAAAAGAATTTTAGGCGAAAGGGGGTATAATTCTTGAGAAACAAGTAAGTTTGAAAAATACGGCCAGTTTAAACAATACCGTTCCTAATAGTTGTAAGCCATTCTATATATTTAAATGCGAATATAGAAAAGTTTATAAACGTAACTTGAAGAACTTGATTTAACCTGTTTCCACACAAAATCTCCTTTTTACGCCCCTTAAGAAAATAGCTTTGGTAAGCATAGTAGAAAATGAAGAAATTACTTGTATCAAGCAATTTCTTCAATATCTACAAAGATTTCCGTCAAAAAAAAGTCCATCAACTTGAAAGCGTCGTCTACAGCTTCTGTCAATTTGGACCAGTCTAAAATTCCGTTGAGAGGAAATGGGTTAAAAGAAGACTAAAAAGCGTGAACTATAACCGTTTCTTGTTGGCTCAAAATAATTTGGGATTGTTTTCCAAATATATGAAGGGCTGGACAGAATAAAGCCTATGCTGGTAAATCATGATTTTGTACCAAAACTAAGCATGTAAAATATTAAGCGAATCTGAAGATAAGGACTAATCACCCTCTGCCTGATTCCTACAGGATCCTAATTATTGCTGTTAACTCAAAGCTTAACGAGGTGACTTAACGAGGTCGATGAATCAGCTTTAAAAAGAATCAGCTTAAAAGGCTAAGTGAAGAACTTCAAACTGACCAAAAGGTTTCTAACCTTGACATGAAAGTCTTGAGTTCTAACACCGGGATAATCTTTTGATACATGACGAAAAGATTGAGCCATTGCATGCTGTTCTACGCCGGTGTGAACATTTTTTTTCACAAGAATGTCGCAGAAATATCGCTTTCATATTTTCTTGTGTTAGACCTGTGCAAGAGATTAGGGATAAAGACTTTGTGCAAAATAGATCGGTATTACTCGATTTTAATTTCCAGACCTGTAAAAACCGCTGAAGGGGGTGTCTTATTTGACAAAAAATTGAAAACGACCCACCATTTTGAATAGATTTGCATATACCCTGAGAATATCTTCCAATTTCTTAGTATCTACACGTCTTTTTGAAACTTTTTCATGTAAACCACCTAAATCTTGAAATTGTCCCACGGGCCTGATTTGGAATCATTCTCTAACCCAGTGAAAGTGCGAAAACGACCCTATTTCGTACAATCAAGTTGACTCATATCAGCTGTCAATCAAACAACCAATCGATCGATCGATCAAATCATTCATTTAGATCGGAAAGGCTCTGTGAATGGCCGATATTTTTGTGAAGCTTTTTTTTTTTTTTTTTTTGGTTTTGCGACTTATTCAAGCTTTAATTACTACGTTTAGGTCACCAGACGACTTTTTTCTTACTTTCTAATGTGTCTCTGGTCATATTTTTTTTTGAAAAATAATGTAGTTTAATAACGAAGTGGTACTTCCTGTTGGAGTCAGTGGGCGTGGCCAGCAGGGTTAGTTTGCGAGTGAATAGAGTTCCCGCATGTCTCATAGGAAGAAAAGCAGGACAATTGGTTAGTGCGATTTTGGGGGAGGAGGGGTCTGGCATTCTAAACGGTTATTCTTCCCTCCTGCACATTTCTTAAAAACAAAAACACAAAAGCCTGATTGGTCTGTTCGACCCATGATATATAGTCAGCGAGTGACCAAAATGTGGTCACCACAGCTTCATAAATTATGTAGCTACGACGTTTTGGTCGGCTTAAAGAGGCATATTTGAACACCCCTTTTTTCGAGACGCGTCCCACATTGTAACGATAGATGTGGATAGTGAAGGAAAAGGATGAAGTGGTTTAAGTTAAGTAGGGTGACGGTCCTTGATGAGACCTGAAGAGCTTTAATTGTTGTCGGAAAAACAAACCTCTCATAATCTCTATAGATAGTATAAAAGATTAGGAGACAATGCAAAAAAGTGGATGACCAAATTAATGTTTAGTCATTAATATGTCAAATGGAAAATTCAGCCAAAATATTGGCCACAGTATGGTCTCATGTTAGCATGTAAATGTCAGCATGTGAATGCCTGCATGTAAATGTTCTTCTATTAATAAAAATATGATGATTATTATAAAATATTTTTCCTTCTATAAATAAAGATATTATTTCCATTGCATGGTCGATGGGCAAATAAACCGTCCTTTCTGCAGCGATTTAAGCCTTGCCAATTAAAGATATAGAAAAACCGAGGAATTGTTGAAAAACTTGAAAGTATGAAAGTGCTTTAAATCTAAGGCCTTTAGATTACCTTTGCACCACCCCAACGAAACGTAAAGAAATTATTGAACAGAGCAATGGGTACAGAAAGATTCTTTGTTATAACCCCATAAAAACAACAACAACAACCGGATTTGCTTCGTATAAAATTAGACTTTCAAAGATTTACTAGTAATGAAAAAGTTTTGATCTCCAACATAGGCCGCCATTTTTATAACCTTTTATGTTGGTTTGGGGACTAAAACGTCGTAACAATAGCTTAAATAAGGTATAGTTACGATGTTTAGGTCGCCAACCAACTGTACTTAATTGTTACATGCTACTGGCCATATTTTTTTCAACGTAACGCCGTTTAAAATCGAAGCGGGATTTCCTGTTGGAGTCAATGGGCGGGGCTAACGTAGTAATTGGGCAGGGCAAGCGATCGGTCAATTATGGCTGCTGTGCACAATTACAGTTTGCGACGACAATAAAGTATCGAGCATCGCAATAGAAAGCGCTTGTATAAGGATAGTGTAAAAGTTGTTTGTTTCTTTAAAACCCGTCATATTAATTCTCCAAAGTTTTGAGGCGGACAATTCGCTGTGAAACTCTGAAATCATACGGATTAACCATATAGAATAATATTAAAGGTAGGTATCAATGTTTTTGTGTTCTTTTCTTTCATGTCATAGACTTTGATTATTCTAATTCCCTCTCATATAGGCTACTATTTCAATACAATATTCTGAAAAGTAGTTTTGCGAAAATGAGAGGTCGTTTTCAGAATAAACCAGAATATCTCCCTAATTATCTACGCTGGCTGTTAATCTGTGTTAGATCAAGCCGAGACAGTTGCAAAGAATATTGTGTAACCGTTGTAATCCCGCATTCAGTTTGAATTTGCTCAAATCTACGTAATCATTACGTCACCAGGAGTGATGTTCGCTAGCCGGTCTTCAATTCTGTAAAGATCAGTCCAAAACTGCCGTAAGCGCCAATACAAATATGGACACTTACCGTAGTTTTACGCTAACCACTTAGTGTGGCATGACTTAGGACGTTGGTCGTTTCGCTTGTCAATTTGTTACCCTCTGTTGACTTTTGGCCATATGCATATGAGACCATGCGGTGCCCACAATCGAATTCAATTACACCTACAATAACCTGAAACTCCGCTGAACCCTTTCTATTGAAAAAAAAGAAGAAACTTTCAGCCTATCAAATTACCGCGAGGACAATGTCTGACTCAATTTCAAGTGTTAAGCGTCTGTTTTAGCGTATTATTAGGCATTTGGCATTTTTTTTATCAATTTTTCAAGAACATCGAAAAATGACAAGGAATGCTTTGTGCTGGGAACAATCTAACTAATATCTGAGTTTTCTTTAACTCACATAAGGAAAATCAACTGGTTATTCTTTTTTCCTTTCATAACTCTCGCGAGAAAGTGTTGTTAGGCCTAATAGAACGAGTCCGCAGTCAGTTGATTAATGTATATCATATTCCCGACAACTTTACTATCACTACGTACAAAAATTTATATATTACAGCCCTGGCAAAATTGGTGCATACCAACAAATTTTGATCTTAATAACTTCTTGTCAACATCTTGGATTTACCTTTCCAAAAGGTCGGTGATAATATTTATTTTTAAGATATTCAAAAATTGTAGTGTCAAAGACGAAAACAATTTGGACGAAACATTTACTGTATTTAAGAACGACAACCTTTAGGCCTATCGTCGATCCAGGATAATTCGTACATCAGTTAGACATTCAAGACATCAAAAGGACTGAATCGAAGACTATATGCAGTCTGTGAACGCCCATATGCGTATGTTGAGCGTTAAAGACTCAGGTAGGATGGGCGCTTGTCACTATACTGTAATATCATTGAATTTCGAGAGCGACCATTGGTTGCAGAAAAGAATGCATTGCATAAACCAAGATAAAGATTAGAGTTCTCAGGTTCGGTTTTGTTTGAAATCATTTGTTAATATGTTATCCATGTTCGTCCCCCCACTTCACCATTTTCCTTAGACTATTTAGACATCGTAGAAACTGAATTTAATCAACGTCGTTTTAAAAAAGTCGTTCCAGATTTTCGAACTGAAAAAAAAGGATTTCGCGGTTAGAAATATTATGTTATAAATGTGATATAAAACCTCGTACTGATTTGGAGCCGAGTAAGAAAAATGTGTATTTCAAGAGACTACGCGGCGAATATCCAATGCAAGGTTTTGTATCATTACTGCATTATAATATTCCATTTTTCATTAACAACGGGTTTTGACTAAAAAAGATAAACAGGGGCTAACCAAATTTGTCTAAAATCAATCATAACGTTATTCTTGGTACGACGCCACTTTGCTGCGAAAATGACGTCATCTTACCATAGGGTATCAGATTAGTACTTTGATGATACGGATTTTATTTCTGTCGAGCCAGACTTTTCCCTCGTGAAAAGGATGTTAATTATAAAGAAACTCTGTATATATATAATAAATTAAAATACTAACAGATTTCACAAGCTAGTAGATTGCTTATTTTTTTTTTACAAAAGCTTTCTTCCAGAGAAGGATTATGTATTTCTATTTGTCCTTATTTTGCAAAGCAGACATTTTTTTTATTTTGTCAGCAAATAATGTTAATACCAGCCCTCGTGATTTACTCCCTTATCACGTGATTTCCGAAAATACATTCCGATTGCTCACAATCAGCTGACAAGATGTAGGCCAGTTTTACATTGGTGTGAAAGTACACTGTACAGCGCCTTTCCGTAATAGTGTTGAAACCATCCATCGATAAATTAGATAGTCGCACTTGAAAATATGATTTTGTCACATGAATGGTAGACATACTTGAATCAAAGTACTGAAAATACTGTCAGCTAGCAAAGCATTGTTTTGTCATGTAGTCTTCTTTGCCTTTTGTAGGTTAGGAAACATTGTGGACACTGAAAAAATTGCTTGTTACAAACAATTTCTTCATTGTCCACAATTTTTTTGCAAAGCCTTTGTATGGGGATTCGTAAAAAGCGGAATTGAATGGGAATGGATTGTATAGCATGCTTTTAAAAGTGTTCTCTACAATTTGAATAAAGTTAATTCATGTGGCCAGTCATTTTGAACACAATATGCTCAAGTATACACATGATGTGCTTTTTTGGCGTAGACTTTCAGTGGATTTAGTGGTTAAGCCTCCAGCGGTAATTTGAACTCGTTGAACTTTGAGACGACCTCAAAATTGTTTCTGTAAATTAAGCTACCAAAGCTGACGCTTTGCTAGCTAAAAAGCAGTTGCTGGTCCATACGACCGGTTAATGCTAACGAAGCTTGCTTGCAATTTTAACCCAGATAGAATATTATACAGTTCCTCACTTTTATAGATATGTATAATCAACAAAAACACTGTATCTGAGGTTACAATTTCATTTGACGAATTGATCAATCGCGGCTGTCAATCAAGTAATCAATCGACCAATGAAATCATTCGTTTAGACTGGAAGTTTAGTTTGAGCTCCGACATTGGCAACCATTTTGGTGATTAATTTTGGTGGTTTGCCAACTTAGGTCGCCAACCAACCATTCTTCTTATTTATAACATGCCACTGGCAATCAGTTTTGCAAAATGACTCCGTTAAAAATCCGTTAAAAATCGAAGCGGATCTTCACGTCTGGGTCAATAGGCGGGGTCAATGGTGACAGTGGGCGGGGCAATGATTGGTCAATATTGCTGGCCATGCCCACAGAGCTCCTATAAGAATGTCCACTTAGACATACAGTGACGTTATATTACAAAATTTATGGTCAATGATATTCAACAAGATAGTAAAATTGTTGGAAAGCGACCTAAAACGTCATAACTACAGCTTGAATAAGCCACAGCTACAATATTTATGTCGCCAAACAAACAAACAAAAAACACTTCAAAGATATGTTCGTCAATATCGGTGTTCAAAGTTCACGTCCGGTATAAATGAATTATTTTATTGGTCGATTGATTCTTTGATTATCAAACGCGATCCTGAAATTGTCAATGTTCGCAAGAAAATATCTTCTAGAAGTATTTAAAATGTTCCTTCCTTGAACCCCTGTAAACGAGGATGTAGACCTACATATAGTTTATTTCACATTTACCTGTATAAAACGTCACATTTGCGATAGGCAAAGGATGTAATGGTAGTAATGGTGCGAGATATACCAGGAATCCATTGTTAGGTGCCCAAGCCGCCGCGATACGAATAAAAGTGTTAAAAGCGGCGTTAAACAAGAAAGAAAGAAAGAAAAAAAAAAACGCATTTCAATTCAGTGCCTACATAAATCAACCCTTGTCATGCTTAATAATGCCTTTTCAAAACAGCATGAAAACAAGGACTGAAAGTATGTCTATATTTTTTTAAAAAGAAATGAATTTAAAAAACAACCCTGACTTAAAAGGGACAAGCAGTTGGTGTAGAAAAAGACCAGTCTACACTTACTTGCAAGCTGATCCTTTGATTTAATTTTGACGTGTCTGCTTTTCAAGGACCTAAGACACAAAACGATATACCGAATTATGAAGTTAAGTCGGTTAATAACTGAAGAAACTCGACATAAAAACATATACTGACCGATTTTTTGAAAGAAACATCAATAGCGTTTTTCTGAATCAGTGTAATTCCATTTTCAATTAAGAGATTCATACAGTGTGATTAGGTTTTTCGGTTCATACCTCCATGAAAACAATAAATATTCTCTTCATTTCTTATAATTTAATAGCATCGAGCGAAAAAAAAAAAAGCTTTACAATTTTTGATACCTTTTTTATGGGACTATTTTGTGCGGAAGCATATAAAATCGCTGCGTGCCCAAAATTTTTGTTCATGGAGTTATGAATAAAGTTTTTCGACCAATCAGAACGCTCGTTTTTGATAGACGAAACTAAAAATTAAATTATGACGCTATACTAGCCGAGCACTCGACTTTCATTCATAGATACAAATATGTATGTAGTAAAATTTGGAAGGCAAGTTTGGGATTGAATCGAATATTGATTTTTTTCAATTTACTCAAACGCGTAAATTTACAGATTATCATTATATACCACATTTATAAGGCGCTTTAATCATACATGTTTACGTTACAAAGAGTTTCACATAAAAACAAACTGAAATAAAATCTACACAAGTATAGAGAATACGAAACAAACAAAACACGAAAAGCACAAGACATCCAGAAACATTAGTATATTAGCTAAATTCTTTTAAAAAGGACCTATAAGAAGTTGGTTGAAATTTGGTCAATTCTCGTATATCTGTAAAAACGAATAAGTCTTCAGCGCTTTCTTAAAACAGTTGTATTAAACGCCACAGACAGATCGAGTAGTACAAGAATCGTGGTGTTGCCCATATCTAGGAACTTTAAAATATTATTATGTTCTTTAAGTAATGCTGTTTCCGTCCAGTGGAATTTTCTATAAGCAGACGGATGCAATTCATGCAGGTTATTTTTGTGTTTTTCTATTCGAACATGCGGGACCATTTCGAGCATCTTTGAAAAGAAAGGTAAATTCGACACTGATCTCTAATTATTCAGTTCATTTTTGCCGTGACCAGGTTTCTTTGATAAAGAATTTTACATGTGAACCTTTAAACGAAGAAGGTACATAGAATAGCTCTAATGAAGAGCTGATAAGTTTTGTAATAAGTTCAATTAGTCCATCGACGCACGATTTCTGAAGCCATGTCGGTATAGGTTCCTACTCACAGTTCTTTCTTGGAGATCGAAGTATAATACGTTTTATTTCATCGGTTATCACTTGTCGAAATTCTTTAAAACATCAAAAAATGACGGCTGCTCCTCTTCGGTAGCATCTGACAGTGGTACTGGTGTGAATGAATCGGAATTTCATTCCATTTTTCGAATTATTTCAACTTGATTGACGAAATAGTCACCGAATTCTTGAGCGAGAGCTTGTATGACTGAAGATGATGGTAGACTTGCATTATTTGTGATTCCAAGTAGATGGTTAGTTACTTTGAACAGTTATTTCTTGTCAAGTTCGCAACCACTCAATCTTTTCCTTATAATAGGCTTGCTTCGTTGATTTAAGAAGTTTATTTACAACAGAACACTGTGTACATTTCATGATGGATTCACAGATTGTTCTTACGTTCCAGTTTACGTTTTAAGAACTTGGCCTCGTGAAGATCTTCTGTAAACCACGAACAGGTCTGAACACAATAGTTGTAGTCTTTAACGGAGCAAGTTTTTTTGCTGCTATCAAAAGTATCACAATTTTTCATAATAGTGTGTTGGCTGATTTGAAACCTATACCACTTAAATTTTTAGCAGGTTTAACGTACGTTGTAACAGCCAGATGTTGAGCCAAATAACCAGTCTACATTTAGTGATTTGTTTGGTAAATAGTCCATTTAGGTAAGAAGGGGCATTGCCTTTTAGAACAGCTAAACATCAAAGTCGAAACCATGAACTCTATTCCAGCTTTATTGGGAGTCAATATAGTTGGTAAAGTGCTCGTTTTAAGCTTTCTTCTTTGTGCCTTTTCAATACATGTTTGCCACAAATATATTCTCTGTATTTTTCAAATGGTACTATAATAAATACGATAGAGAATGTCGTTACAGTTGTCCAGATGTGAAGCTACAAGAGATAGAACAAAGGTTTTCTGATCTTCTTTATGTCCAAATGGTTAAACATTGCAGTATGACATTATATCAGTACTACAATGTACTTTGTATACGTCTATTGAAATGTTGTTCTGTTCTATTAATGTAAGCTATCTGTCAATAAAGGGCAAAAACTACTTTGAAAAGCAAGCACACTGCATATGTAACGTTTCTAATCAGCCAGAAAAACTATACAATAGAAAACTATCTAGTAATTTGGCAGCAATGCGTAAGAAAAAATCGAAAGACTTTTTGAAAATGTTAAAAAAAACCCCCAAAAACAGAAACATAATGAAAATGGAAAAGATATAGATAGTACTTAATCAATTATATGCTCATTTTAAGACATTAGCATCAGAAATATATATTGACCCCCATCCATTATGTGAAGAGTTAGAACAATTCCAAAGCGGGAAATGTCCAGAGAAGGTTTGAATATCTTGACGGCCCCTTCTCTGTTGAAGAAACGTTAATTGTCTACGTAAAAATAAGGCATTTTCCATAGATAATATGCATGAGTATTTCATTGGAGGAATTGATATCTTAGATTAACCATAACACTTATTTTTGATTATTCATTAGAAAAAAAAATCCTTTCCAAAATCTTGGTCGACGGGGGTATTTATTAATTATAAAAAGTGTTAAAACCTCAGACACTAATAACTATAGAGGAATCACCCTTATGAGCTGTTTTGCAAAACTTTTTAAATACTGATAATTAAAAGATTGAAAAATTTTGTTCAGGAATACGACATAATATTTGATGCGCGATTCGGGTTTAAATCGAATTACAGCACTATCGATGCAATTTTTATCTTAAACTTTTTGATAGATAGTCAAATTGACAAAAAGGGAAGCATTGTTGTTTTATAGATCTCAAAATGTTCTTCTATAGTTTTTACCGAGGAGGTGTTTGATACAAATTGATACAAATTGGAATACCCTTTGAGGTAATTCGATCGATACATAATGACGTCAGATAATTCGTCAAATATTTAAGTTCTCTTTCAGATCTATACGACGGTAAGGTGTGCGGTAAAAATTCCGGAGGTAAAAAGCCATAGGTAATGTCAGAGGTAGAAATGTCGTAGGTATAAGTGCCATGCCCATAATGGTAAAATGCCGTAGGTAAAAACGCCAGATCTAAAAAAAGCCAGAAATACATTGAAATGGTGTTTTTGGTGAGTTTTCCTTGAGAAATATGATACTCTTTAGGTGTTTGTGTGTGTGTGTGTGGGGGGGGGTATTTAACCATCCTCTAAAACTTTTTGTTGTTGTTTCTATGATAGGAGTAAGGTCACCCAGCAAAGTACTTCCGGGTGGTTGTACCAAAGTACTTCCGGGTGGTTGTACCCTAAAGTAGTCCATTAAGAAAAATTATTAAGTCCTTTTCAAGAAGGCAGGGTGCATTAAATAGGTATTTTTGTCTTGTTATTGTCACAAGATCTTTTGAAATACATTGTCTTGCAACAAATGAGCTATAAAATGCTCTCTTTTCCAGGACTATTTCTTGTGTATGGATGCTGATGACTCCCAAGTTGATGTCATTGTGTCGACTGCTTTTGGTTGGAATTTAACACGGTACGTGTGTTTGACATGATTTTGTGAAAAATCCAATCGGTGATGGTAGGGTCAAACACAGATATTTCAAGATACCATTGTGTTATAGATACACTTTGACTGCAGTTACATCTCAACGAATATTTTGGAACCTGTGACAGTTCGGCAAAAATGTGGAATTTACATGTATTTATATAGGAGGAAATTTTAGTGAGATGCCACCTAAATGCGATTCGTAGTGATTTTTTTGAAATTCAATATCTCAGTGAATTACCAAGGTATCTGCTTCAAATTTGGAATACAATTTAGTCACATCATGGAAAACTAAACGGAACTTTGATTTTATTGCTGGTGAGTCAAATTTTCAAAATTTAATTAAATTTTAATTTAACAATTTTAAAATCAGTAAAACTGTCAATAACTGACAAGTACCAGCCTTTCTACTGCATGTAGACTGCCCCAATATGCAGAAATTGCCCCCTTCTAGAATTTTATGTTCATTTTAGTCATTCTCTGACTTAAAACTGAATCCAAATCAATTTTAAAAGTTTAAATTTTGTTTTTAAATTGTTTGAAAAAGATTAAAACTGGCCCAAATATGGCAAATTTTAGCATGGGTATTCATTAAAGTCAAAATAGGCTGTCAGTTTTGTTATAATGAAATTGCAAATGCCTCATTTGGATAGAAAGTATTAAAAATGAGTAATATTTGATTTTGTCCAGGATTGTTCTGAAATCTCCTGTCAAGCTGCGGTTACGCTGTAAATGGAGTTTTGAATTGCACTGCGAGCCGACTGGTCTGAGAAACCGCAGCACTTTTTGCGAAATAATTGTTGATGGGCAAGCAACCGCCATGTCAAAAGCTTCATCCATTGGGGACGTCAGCTGCCATTCTTTGCACCCATTTGATATGACCTCATTCCAAGAGCAATCTTCCTAATAAATGGATCATTTATGTATATTTTCAGACTTGAAACTCAATACCTTCAATGGTTGAAAGATGGTTTGAATTCAACCACCAATACCTCCAAGATACATCAAAAAAGACTCCCTGACTCTCCTGGACATACACAGCAAGTCCCAGAGTGGCATATAGTGGTTGCTTTCCTATGAAAAGGTAAATCAAGGAGTGTCCAATCCCCCCCAAACCCCCATTCCCAACCCCTACTTTTCTTATTTTTTTCCTAAACAACAACAACAACAACAACAACAACATTAGATGGCTTACATAGAATAATAACTTGAACAGGCCTGTGTGTTTCAAATTAGGTCTGAGTTTAATTGTTTGGATGCACATGAATTGAGTTCAAGATCTTTGTCTATACAATTCAACTGAGATGTATTTTAATAATACAACCCCTTGTTCAAATCATTATCTCAATCCTTACATTGATTTGATGTATATCACAATATTGATAGAAGGTCAGTAATTTCTATCTTGAGAACAAAAATCACATAAAAAGCTTCAGTTCACAATCAATTTGTTTAACAAAACCATGGTATATATGAATGTGATAAAACATATTGTCACATGGAAAATGACGCGAGTTAGTTTCTTCGCTCTTGTGAGTCGCGCCATTTTCACTGTTCGAAGTATGAATTTTTCTAAGAATAGCTGCTATACCCATGCAAAGGACAAAAAAACTTCCATTCACACTAAGAATGTATGAAACTTCATGGAATTTCAAAATAATTGTGAAAAAATGCACTTGTAACAGTTTTTCGACAAATGCTGAAATCCTGGTTCAGACGCAAGCCAAGCCGCAAAACATGTCTTTGTTTGGGGATAGCTTATTTGATCCTAACCACTATACCTGTGGCTAGAGTTGTATTTTGTTGATGCACTAGAGCCAAAAATTTAGAAAAATGACTTTATTTGAATCTTGTACAAAAATTGGGTTTCATTTAGGAGTAAGGTCACCCAGCAAAGTACTTCCGGGTGGTTGTACCCTAAAGTAGTCCATTAAGAAAAATTATTAAGTCCTTTTCAAGAAGGCAGGGTGCATTAAATAGGTATTTTTGTCTTGTTATTGTCACAAGATCTTTTGAAATACATTGTCTTGCAACAAATGAGCTATAAAATGCTCTCTTTTCCAGGACTATTTCTTGTGTATGGATGCTGATGACTCCCAAGTTGATGTCATTGTGTCGACTGCTTTTGGTTGGAATTTAACACGGTACGTGTGTTTGACATGATTTTGTGAAAAATCCAATCGGTGATGGTAGGGTCAAACACAGATATTTCAAGATACCATTGTGTTATAGATACACTTTGACTGCAGTTACATCTCAACGAATATTTTGGAACCTGTGACAGTTCGGCAAAAATGTGGAATTTACATGTATTTATATAGGAGGAAATTTTAGTGAGATGCCACCGATAACAACTTTTTGTTGTTGTTTCTATGATAAAAATTTTAACAAAAATGTTCACGTTATTTGCAAATCCAGATATGATATTAAGGTACTATGTGTAATTTAGCACATTGTTTTTGTTGCTGTTTTTTAAATATCTGTTTCATAGGATAAAACCCATGTCCACAGAATGCTGCTTTTTGAAGCTCAAATAAACAAAAGCTTTGGAAAATACTGTGGATAAGGTAGATTTTGCTTCATTATCCAAAATGTTTATTTTTTACCCCAAAAGACAAAGATTTTTAAAATTTCACCAACTATATATTCTTATCATCAAGTCATTTAAGTTTTGATCATTTTGTTGTGTGGTAAAGGATTAATTATTCAGCAAATCAAATCCAAATTCTGTTTCTATACAACGACAACTATTCAGATCATAAGATCTAGTATGAAAATATCCCCCAATTCCTCATTTTAAGAAAAGGGCAGGTACAGGAATATAACCCGAAGTGAACGTAAAAGTTCGGTATGCAATCTTAACGAAACTGAGGAGGGTGAATTTCATTACATTCTGATCTATCCATAATATGATTCTCTGAGATTGGAATCTATCAAAAAGTACTTTTATGATAAACCAATTGTATATAATCTCATTGAACTTTTAAAAAGTAATAGAAAATATTTAACAAGTTGGCCCTATATTGTTTAAATAGTTTTAAACTTGGGAAAGGCAGATTACATTGTCTCCAAGGAACAAGATAATATAAAAATACATTTTAGTACAAATAAGTGAAGTTGCTTATCGTCTCTTCCGCTTTTCTGTCCCCTTTTATTTTTCATTTATTTTTTTATTATCATTTTTGTTGTTATTAAAACTAGGAAATTGTATAAAACATCGATACAAATTGTATTTATAAGAATCTAAAGTGTCTGAAAGGATGTGTGTGCGTATAGATGAATGAATGTGTTCGAGTGAGCGTTGTACACATGTTTTGTTTGTTAATGTCTGTGTCTGTTTGTTCCGTATGTAATATGTAAGAAATTGTCTAGGAACGTTCTGTTCAAGCCAAGTGAATAAAAACTTGAATCTTGTATTTTGATCAGGCAAGGAAAGCATTCTCTATAATTCAGTGACTGTTTTTGCTGTATTTTCTTATTTTAGGATGTGAAATACCCATTGTTTGTAAATTTACGTCCATCTTGACTATAAAGTTCATTTTGGTTCAACCACAATGATTTTCAAGTTTCTATTGTTTTCCAAATATCGAAATTCTAGTAATTCTTTGGCGAGTAAAATCCACATCACCTTTTACTCATATTTTTTCGTTCTTGCTAAACGCCGCTTTTAACACTTTTCAGTCATATCCCGGCGACTGGAGTACCTAACAATGGATTCCTGCTATATCTCGCACCAGTACTACCATTTCATCCTTTCCTAGCCTCCACTTGCTATCCCACTTAGGTAAAGGATTATCATCCTATTGGTGAGAGACGAATGTCGGAAAGGATATGTGCCGCCGCCGGGGATCGAACCCATGACATCCGATGGTTGAAGATTGGGAGTCTGACGCGCTACCAACTGCGCTATGACGGCGGTACATACTCTTTACGATCGTGTTCTTTTACGATCGTGTTCTTTTACGATCGTGTTCTTTTACGATCGTTTTCTTTTACGATCGTGTTCTTTTACGATCGTGTTCAGCGATTTATACCTACCAATTTTGCGAATAGTGGTTCCAAGATTGCTGAACTGACAATCAATCTGTGATTATAAACAGAGCCAAAATTTCATAGGAACTTCGGAGAAATAAAATGGTCAGGATTTCCAAGTGTGAATAGTTTCTAGTTAAGTTTGTTTGAAAAGAGAAAAGCATAAAGCCAAAGATTATTCTCAGCTTGAAATCCATTGAATTTAGATCACATGATTTAATAGAACATGATCGTTTGTGACGAAGAGATTATTTTTTGTGTTCTCATTCAGATATGAACCTAAAACCTTAATCACACTGTATGAAACGGCAAGCGGATTCATAAATTGATATGGTTAAGTTTTTAGGTTCATACGTCAATGAACACAAATATGTTTTTTTCATTCATTATTATCTAATGTTACCAAGAGATTTTTACTTTTTTTAGTAAAACAAATGGTTTTACGTTGAGCGCAAGCGTACAAATTAGTTGCGTGCTCAAAATTTTGTTCATGGAAATCATCCAAGTAAAAATGAATCTTAGTAGTCGAAACTCAAATTAAATAAGTTATACGTTAACAGAGGTTAATTATGCGAAAGTCAAACTCCACAAATGTTCAGGCATACTTTCACCTGTTTATAATGAGAGTGACGAACGACAACTCTGCTTGTAGATTTGTATATGTTTGCCTGTGCTCTATTTCAGCGATTACAGGAGAAGGGACAAGATAACCTTTATGTTTTGAGTCAGGAGCTTTTCGGAGACATTTTATCATTTTGGTAGTGTGAAAACAAAGTGATGACACTTACAAACTGATCACAGGATTATGAATCACTTTCAATGAGAATGCACCATGCATTTACCGCAGTATATGAGTTATAACCGATACTTGCATGTGTAAATCACTAAGCCGGTTGCGAAATATCGGACAGTTTTAACCCATTACCACATGACAGAGTTTAAGACAGATCCAATTTGAAAGAAGTTGTAGAGGATATTTACTATTTGGTGAAACCTGAAAACTATTTGCCATTCAGGGTAGACAACAATGTGTATACTGAAAGAATTGCTTGTAACAAGCAATTTTTTCCATGTCCACTATTTTTTCCTAGCCTGATTTCCCGAGGGGCGTGAAAAAGCAGGACTTTGTGGAAATGGGTTTAAGGATATCGGAAATATAACCTGATCCGAAATAACCCATTTTCTTGTCGTGGATAAACGACTACCTCTGCTAAGCGACCATTTTCAACAAACAGCCAGAACTGACATTCCTCAGGTTTAAGAGAGAAAGTTATGTGATACTAGAGAAAGATTCCTTGACTGATCATTCTTTCTCGTCTAATTCTATCTCAAGAAGGACATCGAGTGTTTTCTAGTGTGTGTCAACAATATAGGCTTAAACAAAATATGATATTGATTTTTATGCCCCCCGAATTTTTTTCGGAGGAGCCTATAATAGCCGGCTTGTGCGCGCGTCCGTCCGTCCGTCCGTCCGTCCGACGTGTTACCTCAGGAACCCCTTGCCTAATTGGATGAAACTTCATTTATAATCTTGATATGAAACTTTCAAGACACTTTTTTTTCAATTTTCTCAATTCAAGGCTGCGTCATGGAAAAAGAGGCCTTAATGTAGAAATTACTTTTTTGCCAATTTCTCCTAGTCTAATGGTCAGAATTTTAAGAAATTTCATATTTGAGTAGCAAATCAGATCCTCTTGACCTTCAACTATCGAAAATTTACGTTTAAAAAAACTTGTCATGGGAAAAGGGGCCTTAATGTTATTTCCTTTACGTAAGCTCTCTTTTTGTCCTGCAAAAACTTTTATTGGCCATAACATTTGATCGGTTATAGATATAGTCTTCATATTTCACATGTGTATTGCTTGTGATAAAAACCTTTTTGCTTGTACTAAGTTCAAGGTCATCAGTCAATGTCAAAGTCATGTGTCAAGGTCAATAGTTCGAAAATCATAACTTTGTCTATAAGTTAACAATTATAAGTGATATAGCCGTCATATTTCACATGTGCATTGCTTATGACAATTTTTTTCTGTTGGTATTAAGTTCAAGCTCATCTGTTAAGGTCAAGGGCGTTTCTCAAGGTCAAAATTTCAAAAATTTTAACTTTTACATTTTCCATAAGTTTACAATGGTAAGTGATATAAACTTCATATTTCACATGTGCATTGCTTATGACATGACCTTTCTGTTGGTACTAAGTTCAAGGTCATTTGTTAAGGTCAAGGTCATTTCTCAAGGTCAAAATTTCGATAATTTTAACTTTAACATCGCCGAAAAGTTTACAATGGTAAGTGATAAAGCCTTTATATTTCACCTGTGCATTGCTTTTGACATGACCATTCTGTTGGTATTAGCTTCAACGTCATCTGTCAAGGTCAAGGTCATTTCTCAAGGTCAAAATTTCGAAAATTTTAACTTTAACATCGCCGAAAAGTTTACAATGGTAAGTGATATTGCCTTCATATTTTACATGTGCATTTCTTATGACATAGACTTTCTGTTGGTACTAAGTTCAATGTCATTGTTTTAGGTCAAGGTCAAATTGTCAAGGTCATAATTTTCAAATAAACCTCCTTTACAAATTGCCAAAATTTCTTGTTACTTCACATAAATGTTGTTTAATAAGTGCCCTAGGTAATGTTTATTTCAATTTTAGACCCAATGAACCATACCATGCTCAAAGGGGGCTTAATGCCATGTAGCTACAACTTTGATGGTCAAGGTAAAATATTTAACCCATTACCATATAATGATATTGAATTTTAATAGATTCAGGTCTCTGAAGCCAAACATATTCCTTCAATGTTTGTCAAACTTCCAAATTTCTTGTGAACTGAACTCTCAAACTATAATTGCATTCAATTTGAAGTTTTTTGTCCAATAATGGCATACAGTTTTGTGACAAAAGCCTTATTCGGGGAGCATAATCCGTCTCCGACGGCTCTTGTTTTGAGCCAGAAATAATGTCTCTTGGGATGTTGATAAAGGTTTAATATCCGACGGAAATATAACTGAAACAAAGACAGTATTTTCACCCCAAAACAATGGATAGACGAGACCAGATTTTTTTCTTTAATTTTCCTTTTAACAGTCTAGACATGTACTATTATCGATATTAAAAGGACAGAATCAACATTTCCAGAAAACTTTACTTTTGGTTTAACCAATTACCACAAAATGCCTCATTTTTACACACTGAAGAAATATAGATTTAGAAAACACCGTTAGAAAAGAAGAAATCGCTTGAAATAATGTACGACGTTGAAGTCCCAAAACCACGAAACATGCAGTACATATATTTCGTTCAAAGCTAACTTCCAGTTTTAATGTATCATTTGATTGGTTGATTGATTCTTTGATTGACAACCGCGATCGACAAATTACACAATCAGCCTCGCGTTGTTAGAGATTAATTAGGAGTGACAATTGTCTCCGCCAATCAGAGGCATGATCATGAAAATCAAAGACAAAATGTTGACCTTTTGTGACTCATAGTGTGCAGTCTCACTCCCTCAGAATGTTGTTTTAGAACGATGCCCTCGTAGTTTCATGCAGAATCTGTAACCAGTATACTCCATGACGGGAGCAATTTATCCTTGTAACAAATACTTACAACAAGTATTACTCTCACAGGGAAAGCCATAAAAACCCATAGTTTTATGAGCATCTGATTCACTATTCGACCTGGTACACTTATCATACAGGTAATTGAGTTTTTTCTGAAAAAAGGGAGGGAACTCATTTAGGAAAGAACACTTTAAGGGAGACAACCTTCATTCATAGAACAGATATTCTCAGTCAAGCAGTAATAATTATCTCTATTTCATTCTCCATGTCATCATATTTAGAACCTTTTCCATTGAAATTCTAGTGAATCAATTATACAGAGCCAAAGAATGTATAAAAGAATTGGTGCATTTTTCACACAAGACATGGCAACTTAGAAGCATGTGAATATGGTTTGTAAATCAGCCTGCAGTTCAGGCGAGGAATGTTCTAAAATTTCTCACCGAAAATGAAACAAAAAGGCTAATTAATTAATTGGTAACATCTAGACTACACTACTCTAACTTTCCACTTATAAGAAACTCAAAATCGATTCCTAATAAGCTTCAGTTTAAACCAATAATAACACATCAAACCTTTAACAAGTGTCATCTAGCTTTCAGCTTGGTCCTTTTTACTTAAGATTTTTTACAATTCTAAAGCCGAATAACGAATAAGGAAATCGCGCGACTTCAGGGCGCCGAAGATAATTTGATACTATCTATTATAGGAAATTTTAGGCAAAGGGCAAAACTACCAAGTGCAAACAATAACGTTACAATAACGTTAACGTCTTTTTTTTTTCTTTTGAATTTTACTCACAGAGCTTTCAATATTCTTTTTTCCTAAGTCTAAAGCGGTATTTCAAATCGATCACCCTGAAACAAGTTTCCGCGCATTTCCGCAAATTTCCACGTATACTCATAAACTTGAAGTGAAAATATACGTGAGTTTAGTATGATCGTTACAGAATTGGCCGAGGGTCAAATAGTCATCGAGGTCATTGATTTCTTACTGTAAGAAGCTGTTATTCTCTGTTTTCAAGATTCTAAAAGGAGTTCACGTATTACTGTTGATCAAAAGGAGAATGTTATGCTTGAAAATTCTAATTTTGCTGTGCGTGACACGAGCTTAAAACGCATTCCAACACGATAAAATTCTAGACCAGTCCAAATTCAAAGTAGTAGACGACGATTGTAAGTTGATGAAATCTTTAAAATCTGGTCTTATTGTACAGAAAACAATGCAGATAATGAAGAAATTGCTTGTTACAAGCAATTTCTTTATTTTCCACAATGTTTTCCAAAGCTCTCATAATGAGGGTCATTTAAAAGCGTCACTGTCTGGGAATGGATTAAGACAATGGAAGTTTTTGATTTCTGTATGTGGATTTATGTTTTTGTGCGTTATTCACGCCATATGTACACGAATGGGAATGCTGGTTTAAGTTTAAAGGAGGGAGGCTTACTCGGAAAGTGATGAATCAATTTGAATTGAATTCCACAGTTATGACCCTTTCAGTGCATTCCAACTTCTCATCGTTTTAAAAAAATAAAATGATGTACCTCATTATTTTGCTGGTAGCATTTTCGTGATTAATATTTACATCATTTGATCGTCTATTAATAGACTGAAAGGGAGAAAGGAGGAAAGAAAGAAAGTCAGAAAGAAAGAAAGAGGGAAAAGAAAGGGAGAGGAAGAATGGAGAGGGAGAAAGCAACATTGTAAAAAAGACACCTTTTACTCATTGCAAATTGAAAATACTGTCGTTTTGTTAATCTATGAAAATAAGTGTTGTTTCTTTTTATATACATATATATTATTAATTTGCAGGCGCACTTTCTTGATGAGCATGGCAAGTTCTATGGGAGTGATAATATAGTTATCAATCGATTCCCACACTATGATGCTTTTTGACCCCCATCCCTACTCCGCCCACACCCAAAAAAAGCAGTTGGGGAAAAATATTTTGTGAAATGACTTTCTTCATTTTATACAATATCTTCTATCCAAAATGTTGAAAAAATCTGAAATTTCATCAACTTTAATTTGTCGTCTGCAACTCCTTTCAATTTGGACCAGTCTAAAATGTTTCCGACTGGTAATAGATTAAAAAGGTCATTGTTTTATCCTAAATTGAGTTAATTGTTTCATTAACTCGAGGCCCACTAAGTGACCATTTTCTCTCACTCTAAGTATTACGAAATCAATCAAGATTACATCTAATAAGTTAAGTGGACAGAACAGTCATTAGCCACATTAATATAAAGTACTTAAGGTTCATCGCTCTTGTTTTTTTCTCTCTTCCGGCTTTCCCTCGTTTTATATTAACATCTAACCCTTTTGCATACATTTCGTCGGTATTCTATCTAAACCTCTTGGAATAAGCTGTAGTTACGAGTTTTTGTTAGAACATCAACAATTAACTCGTTTTTACTCTTCTAAATTGGCCTATAAGGCGTTCTTTCTGATTTTCTCTTAATGTTCTCTATTCTACGATGACATTTTTCTATTTAGTTTCACACTGAGTTGCCGACTGCAACTGTTTTCAACGTCGACCAGTCTAAAATGTCGTCGGCTTGTATCGGGTAAACCTTTTCCTGTTTTTCAAAATTTTAGACTGGTCCAATTTGAAAGAAGTTGCAGACGACAATTAAATGTAGGTGCAATTTGCAGTTCATGGACAACGAATGTTAGATAGGGTATCATTACAATGTTTTTGGTAGCGACAGATTAAGAAGTGATCAACAGTTTCAACCTGTCCACATTGAGATAAAGTACTATCAATTAATTTTCTCCTGTGTAAGTCATAATACACGGAATTACATCCAAGTCGCAATCTAGTATGCAGAGTTTGACATTTTCGAGTGCCGAAGTTAAACGGTGGAGATCTAACACCATCGTTGTTAAAACGTAATTTAAATTGTTCGACGGATAGAGAATTTCTAGTAATTTGGGGTAACAAATTCCAGTCTCGAACTGAACTTGGCAGAAAAGTAGATTTGTACCAACATGTGTAAGTTGGCCGTCATAATGCAGTTGGTAGCGCATCAGACTCCCAATCTGCAATAATGGGATGTAATGGGTTTGATCCTCGGCGGCAGCACATATCGTTTCCGACATTTATCTCTCACAAATGGGTGGACAATCGTAAACCTAAGTGGGATAGCAGCTGGATGCTATAGAAAGGAGTGGTAGTACTGGTGATAGAAATACCAGGAATCCATTGTTAGGTGCTCCAGCCGCCGCGGTATGACTGAAATACTGTTAAAAGTGGCGTTAAACCCCATTCATTCATTCATTCATTCTAATATTCCTTAAGATATACCTTTCTTCGTTTTGTGAATCAATTCGTGTTAGATAAGTAGGGGAAAGCCAATTCAATATCTTGTAAATGTAAATTATCACTAGCTATTTATCTATTTATTTATTTATCTTATTATTATTATTTTTTTTTGTAGCTAAGCTTCCCCATTTAAGTTCAAATATTAATTTCTGGATGTTACAATACTTGGTTGCACCGGCTACGATACTAGCAGCCTCGTTTTTGACAGCTTCCAGATCGTTCTAGAGGGCCTTAGTAATGTTGTCCCAAACTACTTCGGCATATTCTAAAAGTGGTAAAATGAAAGAGAAATACATGCGTTCGAAGCTTTTATAGTTTAGCAGAAATCGTAGTGTTCTCACTACACAAATTCTTACATTACCAATTGTAGTTGTTATGTGGGATGACCACTTTGCATCACTAGATAGACTAAGACCAAGATGTTTTTGTTTAGACACAGTTTCGACGTGAGTTTGGTTCATGCACAGGGAAGGATGGGTCACTTCAGTGCATTGTTTTAAAAAGAGCAAAGAAATTGTTTTATGGGTTAAATGTGACTAGCTCAAGACTGATACCAAGAATAAATGGAATGACGATCAGCATTCAGAACAGCTGTCGCCTCATTTGGATTCTCTACTACTACTCTATAAAGACTTGTATCGTCAGCAAATAAACGGATATTTGATTGGATATCTTTTACAATGTCGTTATTGTAAATAAGAAGCACCAGTATGGAATCTCGAGGAACTCCAGCGTTAATAGTTAATCACTCTAATGGGACAGATGCAGTCAAATTTTGCTTACAATTTATTTTGATATCAATTTAATAATTCAGTAGTTCAATTGCAGATTTGTCCTTCTCCAACTTGTTTAAATCGTTTCATTAAAAGGCTCTTTCCTAGAAATATCTTTGCCCTATGAACCCATGTTTGCCATATAATAGAAATATCGGTCCTTAAAGAGGCTCTTGCATAGATTATGTAAGAAAATATTTGACTTTAATTTTCAAATCTCTTAGTGTAATATTTTTCAGTCAATCGAAAAATGGAGATTAAGCTGATTTTGTAATGAAAGTGACTGTTCGTAACTTTAAAAAAAGAAAGAAATGAATCATAAACGGCATTACTTAGTCAACAAAGTAGTACCCGAATGAAACCGGATTTCACCGGAAAAAAACGTTATCTGTTGACTGGACCGAAAACTGCCTTATTTGTGGTTTCTATGACGTCTCATATGTTTCAAAGACCCATATAGTGTGTCCTATGAAAATACCACTGAGGTCCGAAATGGGCAGCCAATATAAGTTCCAACACGGGTCCTCAATAGGTCCCATATATTTTGCTCGCTGGGATTCTTATCAATTATTATACTTTTTAAACAAGTTTATTATATCACTTTACCCTGATCTTTGTTGCACTTTCCCCGGAGTCCGGATCAAAGTGACACCCTGCACTAACATTTCGGTTATATGATTCATTGTTTGATTGAATGGTGTTTAACGCCACCTTTAACATTATTTCTGTCATATCGCAGCGGCTGAAGCACCTAGCAACGGATTCCTGGTATTTCTCACACCAGTCCTACCATAACATCCTTTCCTAGCCTCCAGCTGCTATCCCACTTAGGTCTACGATTATCCACCCATTAGTGAGAGACAAACGTCGGAAAGGATATGTGCCGCCGCCGGGGATCGAACATTTCGGAAACTTGAAATCAACAAGGTTTTTTTCATATGCGACTCGAACGCCGGAACTACATTTTGGTCAAGCTGTATTTACAGCGAATAGTTTTTGACCATTAATTGCCTTTTGTATTATGCCTCAACCATATCGACGTCCTTATGCTTAAATGCCCCACAACAAATATATTTCTTCATCTTATCAGGAAAACACAAATTCAAATTATTGCAGCAATATGTCAAATCAAATAGGATTTAACATATTTCACACAATCTCGTTTTATCACGCCCTTCAAGAAGGAGTTCAGGGAAAAATGTGGGAAATGTAGAAATTGCTTGTAGGAAGCAATTCGAACATTTTTCAGGCCGTAATCTACCAAGAAAGACAGAGATATTTGAAGTTCAATGAACTGGAAATTGCCGTCTGCAGCTTCTTTAGATAAGACCAGCCTAATTTTTTACTGTCTGCTAATGGGTTAACTCTTTCCTGTTTTGCAATACTTTAGACCTGTCCAAATTCAAAGCTTTTGAGGACGAAAAATAAAGTAGATTTAAAAAATAACCATTTGGTAGGGTAGAAAATAATGTGGACAAAGAAGAAACTGCTTGTAACAAGCAATTTCATCTTTTTTCTACAATGTTTTCTCAATTATAAAATTACAGGGATAGAACAGAAAAGGGTTAAGAGTAAAAAGTAGAAAGAAGTAGGATATAAAGTAGAAATGACGTAAACTCAAAACAGTTTTTCAGACGACTTTCCCATAACCTTTCTTTACTCACAAAGTAATATAACACTCTTAAGCTGATGTTAAAGGGGGTAATTATCACCAAAAGAACCATTGGAATTATGATGACACATGGTAGTTTACCCCTTTAACAGACGACAAAACTTTAGAATGGTCCAAATTCAAAGGGGTTGCAAACGAAAATTAAAACATTATGAAATTCTAGTATTTTCGGTAGAAAACATTGTGGGGTGTCAAAAGGCGTCACTGTGTGGGAATGGGTTAACAGACGACAAATTTAAGAATGTTCCAAAATTAAAGAAGCTGCGGGTACATTTTGCGCCAGTGGGGATGGACGAGAAAGAGATTCGAACCATGGTACTAAACACCTCACGATACGGAAGTCATCCCACATTGTAGATAAAATCATCCAGCCAATTCGCACACAATCCCTCCTTTTTACGCCCCCCCCCCCCAAGGAAAAAACTTCGGGAAACAACGTTGAAAATGATGCCTTTGTTGTTCACTCAATGGAAGATATATCGATGTTACACTGAAATAAGCAACTATCCTTTATCAGTATCAATCGTCTTTTTAGCTAGCAAAGCGTCAGCTTTTATAGCTTAAGTTAACAGACAAAATTTTGAGGTGATCTCAAAATTTTGAGGTGATCTCAAAGTTCAATGAGTGCAAACTGCCACTGGAGGCTTAACCACTCATCAGTTGAATACATAGACCATAAAAAGTAGTTCTGGTGTAGTTTAAGAATATTATTAACACTATTAAAATTGTAGTGCACTCTTTCAAAAGCATGCTATATAACCCATTCTCACTCAATTCCGCTTTTTTAATCATTTCAAGAAAAATGCTATGGAAAACATTGTGGATATTGAAGAAATTGCTTGCAACTAGCAATTTCTTCAATTTCCACAATGTTTTCTTCCAGATTTCGCTATCTTGAAATTGTTGTCTGCAACTTCTTTTAATTTGAACTAGTATAAGATTTTGACATGTTGTAATGGGTTAAATCCTGGGTTACCTTAACCTAGTTTATTTATCATGATAACCTTTAACAAGGAGGATTACTTAACAAAACCATGCTTTACTAGCTTACAGTATTTTCAGTACTTTGATTTAAACCGTCACCAATATTTGATATATCGACAAAGGTTATATCTCAATAAACTATAAAATAGTGAATGTATTTAGTACAGTTAAACTTGTATACAGCGACCAATCCAGGGACGGCCAAAAGGTGGTCGCTTAAGAGAATGGTCTTTTGAATATCAGAATAAGGCTATTGTGTGTCGACACCTCTCTTTTAGCCTTTCTTTAGCAATCTTTTAATTTTCTGAACATTTTTATCAAATCCAAGAAACTAAACGATTAAGAATTAAAAAAGGGCAAGGCACTATGAAGCACACTTTTGAAAGCCTTGGTTGTCCTACACTTCTAACTCAAACCCCCCTCTTTCAGCTTACACAAGATTCTCAAAAAATCGATGTTACTTTTCTTGTTGTTGCTGTCGCTGTTGTTTTGTTTTTTATCATTATTATTGGTTTTCTGATAGTCCCTTTCTACGTTATTTGTCAAATTACTGAATAAGAAAAGCCAGAATAAACCCTCACATATATACAAAAATGAAAAACAACAACAAATAAACAAAAAAGCTCAAACAGTTACACCATAAATCAGGTTCTAATGCTAGATCGGATCAAACTTAGTTTTGACCTTTACTGCTAATGTTACTACATATGCAACCATTGAAAATAATAGAACGGTAGTGATGGATTTCACCATCTTGGGAAAGTTAATAGTTTAATTCTGAATTCATTATTCAAAAAAAAAAAAAAAAAAAAAAAAAACACACACACAACAAAACAAAACCAAAAAGTGCGATAATACTCTACAGCAGTCGACAAATTCTAGTTTTTCTGTGGTAGGGGAGATAACCCTCACAATCATCTTACACTTTACCAACAAGTTATAACTTTCTGCTGTATGCCGGAAACATTTTTGTGGGTTTGTGTATTTGAAATTAAGCTTGAAATGGGAGGGGGGGTGGGGGTTATTTCCTTTAGAAATCATCTCAGAATCCAACAGACTGATAGATCAACTAATATTATGATGTTACAGTGTTTATTCCATCACTAGACGACCAACTGTTGGACTCATCTAAATTGTGAAGAGATTTCAGATTTTTTTGTATTTTTGGTTGGAAAATACTGTAGATAATGAAGAAATTGTGTGTAACAAGCAATTTATTAATTTCAACAATCTAAACCATTTTTCTTGCGGGGCGTCCAATGGCGTCATTGTGTAGGAATTAGTTAAATGTCGTAACTGCCCAAACTTACGACTTTTAACCATCTAAAATTGTAGACTGGTCTAAATTCAAAGAATTTAGAGACGAACATTAGAGCGAACATAAATTAAATTGTAATATGAAAGAGAGGATTGATAACATTGTGAAAAGGCAGAAATTTGCTTGTTTCTCGGTCTTTCCCGTATTATTTTCAAATATTATTTTTTCAGGATTTGTTTGGTAATGGGCTAAGCATTAAAAAAAGGGAATTTATAGCGAAAGCGATTGATGCGCTAAAGTTGCCAAAACATCTTGGACAAAACAGCCTATCACAATATTTTCTATCCTATAGGACAGTAAAATTTTCGATACAGTAAATTTAAATTTTCATTTGCCACCTCTTTCAAATTGGACACGTCTAAAATTTCGTAAAACGGGAAAGTGCTTAACTTTTTCTGTGTTGGATACATAAGGTGTTTAAGCAATTGACCCATCGCTAGTTCCATCCACTGATTCCGCTCGACCCCCCCCCCTTGACTCTAACAGGAAGTTGCACTTTGATATTTTAAACGGCGTTATTTTATGGCCAGTAACATGAAACAAAAGAGTCAAATTGTTTGTAGGCGACCTAAACATCGTAGCTACAGCTTGAAAAGCACAAGTAATAAAAATGCTTGACATAAATGTGCCAATGTTGGAGTTCAAAGTTCACTTCCGATCAAAGTGAATTGCATGTATTTGATTGACTAATCGCGGCTGTCAACCAAGGAACAAATCAACAAAACAATCATTCATTCAGCCCGAAATTAAGATTTGAACTCCAACATTGGCCGCCACTTTTGTTAACATTTTTGTTGATTTGACGACTTAAACGTCGTAACTACAGCTTTTCAAGGATGTAGTTACGACGTTTAAGACGCAAACCAACTATTCTTCTATTTGTTACATGCTACCAGCCATAAATTTTGTAAATAACGCCGTTTTAGTTCGAAACGATACTTCCTGTTTGAGTCATTTGGTAAAGCCAATGCACTAAATTGGCAGGGCCAGCGATTGGTCACTTGGTCTATTGGTCATTTGTTTGACAGCAGCGATCCTTCAATTAGATAATGAAATCTTCTGACTTAATTTAAACAATTGTCAAAGAATCAATCCACCAATCCAATCATTCATATTATGTGAAATTGAACTTTGAACTCAAACATTAGCCGACATTTTGGTGAAGCATATGAGTTAGTTCAAACGGAACTCCTTGTTCAATTCTACGAATCAAATCTCGGGTAAATACCGAAGGACTATTTTTAAATTTCATGTGACAAACTACCAAAATGACGCTCACCGTAACAGAAAGCAATTGTGGTAAATGAATCTCACTAAGGTTCTGTAAGAACTTCAAAGGAAACATGATATCAGAGAAAATAGATACAAAATTTAAAACAACGGAAGGAAATTTAAGCTCTCAGCTAATTTGAGGCTTCTGATCCACACGGTTTTACAGAGATTATGTACCATGTTTTCGGAAAAAGTTTCCTGCTAACAAAGTTCAACGATTTGTTACATAATGCTAATACGTCAGTATACGGACCAGCGGTTCATAAATTAGTTAAATAAGGGATACATGATAGATTATTATGATGATTTTACACCGTTTAATATCTAGGCAGAACTGTCGGAGCTCAATGGGCGAGACCAGCTATCCATCAATTGACCAATCGCGGCTGTCAATCAAATTGAAAAAAGAAAGTGAGTTTTGAACTCCATCATTGACATTGGCCGACGTTTTTTTTTAAGATTTGTTGTTTGTTTGGCGACTTTAACGTAGTAACTGCAGCTCATTCAAGCTGTAGTATTGACGTTCAAGTATCCAACCAAGTATTCTACTTATTTGCTACATGCTACTGTCCATAAATTTTGCAAAATAACGCCATAAAAAATCAAAGCGGAAATTCCTGTCGGAGTCTTTGGGTGTGATCAAAGATGCAAGTCGGCTAAGCGAGAGATTGGTCAGTTTGCAAATGGTCTATACATTCTCCCAACGAGTCAGCTTTCTACAAGTCTGTATCTCTAAACCGAGGAGATTATACTACTTGAAATAGATACTTTTGAAGAAGGCGTGACTGGACAAAACTAAAGAAAACTTGTCAACTTGACCTACTTTAACCCGTGTCGCAGCATCAGTCATGCTCATTAACTCTTAACATTTAACCCATTTCCACAAAATCCCGCGTGTTTACGCCCCTAAATGAGAATGTTATGAGGAAAAACATTGTCGGAGAAAGGCTGGATCGAGTGTTTATTTGGCGAGAGTAAATAAATGATGGATATGCCATGTGTAGGAAAATAAATAAATAAAAAATAAAAAGAAAGAAAAAAGAAACAAAAGAGGGAGAAAGAGAGAGAGAGAGAGAGAGAGAGAGAGAGAGAGAGAGAGAGAGAGAGAGAGAGAGAGAGAGAGAGAGAGAGAGAGAGAGAGAGAAAAAGAAAACAGTGAATGAAAAGGAAGAAATCCAATTATGTGTTGCCCCCTCCACCTGTTATCAATAAACACACTTTCTCCCTCCATAAGGATAATCTAAAAGTTCTTAATTTAATTAACTATTTTAATCAACGTTAATCTTATCTATTTATAGGAAGCAATAAGTGAAACTGAGAAATATCTGGTAAAACACAGTATCTCCCATTTTTACTATGATTTCTATCTTATTTAACCCATTCGCACACAATGACGCTTTCTGACTCCCCTGAATAAAAAGGCTTAGGAAAACATTGTGGAAAATAAAGCCGTTTCTTCATTTTCCTCCATGTTTTCTACCCCAAGAGACAAAAGAAAAGAAAATTTCATCAACTAACATCTTTCAATTTGGACAAGTCTAAATTTGTCGTCTGGTAATGGGTTAATACTTATTCTCCATTTACGGATCCCTAGTCACGCCCACTAAACTCTGACAGGAAGTTTCACTTCCCTTGTCACGCCCACTAAACTCTGACAGGAAGTTTCACTTCCCTAGTCACGCCCACTAAACTCTGACAGGAAGTTTCACTTCGATATAAAACACTATTTTTTTGCAAAATATATGGTCAGTATCATGTAACGGTATATAAACGTCGTAACTAGTATCACGTAACTGTCTGTTGGCAATCTAAAAGTCGTAACTACAGCTTGAATAAGCTTTAGTTTCGAAGTCTAAGTAAAGACAATAGTACAATTAATCAATCATTCACATCAGTCATTTGAAACGGATATGAACTTTGAACTCAAAAATTGGCCGTTATTACTTTGAAGCCTTTTTGTTGATTTACGACCATTTTACCTATTTGTTACACGTAAATGGTCATAAACTTTGCAAAATAACGCCGTTAAATATCGAAATGGAACTCTCTGTCGGGGTTAGTGGGTGGGCGAGGCCAGGGGAGTCAGTGGGCGGTGCCAGCGATCCGTCAATTATGATACAAACTCTGCGACATAATAGGAGCCTATACAATCAGTCAAGCACCCCAAACCTCGAGAGCGAGGGTTCGATCCCCGGACTGACCGTTTTCATAAAGTTAATTCGGCAGTGTACGTGCAAAATATCGCAAGCAAAATATCATTACTTCGAATTATCTTTCAGATGGGACGTTAAAAATTGGCCCCGTGTGACGTTGCTATCCATCATGTAGGTTAAAGGCAGAGCTCTCGACAGTTTCGTTTTGCATCCTTAAACTCTCCCCGTAACAACAAACCGTCTTCTTGGGGCGTCGCTCATATGGGCATGTGCTACGGTAGCGACAGTAATTAACCCATTCCCAGACGATAAAATTTTAGACTGATCCAAACTGAAAGAAGTTACAGACGACAATTTTCAGTTCATGTAATTGTAAAAGTCTTTATCTATTGGAAAAGAAAACATTGTGGACAATGAAGAAACTGCTTGTTTCTTCTTTTTCCACAATGTTTTCCAAAGCCATTTTTACTCAAGAGGCGTCCAAAGGGCATTGTGTGGGAATGGGTTAAACGGAAATTCAAGTCGATAATTCGGTTGCACGTGAATGTGTTAGAAGCAGGAGTTATTATATAGAACGTTCCGTATCTTTTTGACCGGTTTTTACCTTTTTCAAATCATGGTTTCATAAATGCCTGATAACACATGATTATACAAATAACACAAATTGACAAGGTCAGTTATGATTCTAATAGGGTCTGCCTGGTAACTGCCGGGAAAGGTCTTACCATTCTGCTTTTAGCTGATTTTCTAATTTCGGAAATATAGTCATTCAGTTTGTGGTTTAACGCCGCTTTCAATAATTTTCGGTCATATCGCGACGGCTTGAGCACCTGGACTCCTACCAGTACCACCATTACATTCTTTCTTAGTCTCCAGCTATTTTTTACTAAAGTGAATTCTACACCAATAGGATTTTGTTCTTCAAAAATGCTTCCCTTTTTACTTGAATATTCTTTGTTCGGATCATCAAGAAGTTTGTTTCTTAAAACTGATTTTTAGTTATCTATAACGTTTTTCAAATTAAGACCAGTCTTAAATTACATCGTCTAGTAATGCATTAACCAATTCCATGCACTCAATGACTTTTCGTGACGCCCCAAGAAAAACTGCTTCGAAAAGATTGTGGAAAATGAAGATATTGCTTGTTAGAAGCAATTTCTTCATTTTCCACAATATTTTCTACCATAAAAGTAAAAGAAATTCAAAAATTTCATACGCTTGAAATGTGGTCTGCAACTCCTTTCAATTTCGACCAATCTAAAATTCTGTGGTTTGGTAATGAGTAACACATAATTTTGAGATGGTCCTTTCTTGCAAAACTACTTTGGATTCACTATACCCAGCTTCTTGCAGATTAGGAAAACTTGGGGCCTCTTACAGGCATTTCAAACCCTTTCCCATTTTACGATCCCTTTATGTTACATCCAATAAAATAGTGTTGGTAAATATAAAATCGTGTGCATTTTCTTCTGTTCCCTCATTGCTGTACCATAGTTTTAACGAAATCTCATCTGAAACCTCTTTGATTTCGAACCAGTCTAAGTTTTTGTATGATTATGGATTGAAATCAACTCACCTTCCTGGTCCGAGGACGCAGACGACAAATCACTCATCGTTGGACTTTGGTCAACCCGATTGGAAAACCCCCTCTCGATGGATATTCCAAGTTCAAATTCCAACGTTTCACCTTAAATGTTTACAATGTTCGGTGTCCTTATTTGGGGGCGTGTTATCAGAGCGATAAGAGAAGGTCACGTGATTAAAATGGTTACGGAAGTGGAGAGTATATAGTGGAATAAAATTACACAGAGGTTATCTCCCTTAGCACTTTTACCCATCGACATATAATGGACCGATCGATGGTCAGTCCACTGACACCCTAGGCCCCGCCCATTAGCTCCAACAGGAAGACCCGCTTCGATTTTAACGGTTTTAACAGCGTTATTTTCAAAAAATTATGGCCAGTAGCATGTAACAAAAAGTAGAATGGTTGATTGGTGACCTAAACGTCGTAACTACAGCTTGAATTAGCTGTAGTTGCAACGTTTAAGTCGCCAAACCAAAAAAAGGTAAGCGAATGGCGGCCAATGTAGGAAGTGAAAACAAAGGTCCGGGCTGAATAGATGATTTGATTGGTCGGTTGATTCCTTTACTGACAGCCGCGATTGGTCAATTGGACTGTTTTCAATTCAAAGGTGTTGCAGACAATAAATCTCTGTCCACCTAAACTAGAACTAAACGAGCGCAAATAAGAGCGAAGACAGAGAACACTGCAGAATAGGTGAAATACCATATTATGATAATCAATTATCTTTGCCAAAAATGTTTTGATATATTAAAAGTCGCAAAAAGTGAGGATTGTCTTTGAAATTGGTAGATCACTAGCAAGGTAGACGCCGTTACAGCGCAGTTGGTAGCGCGTCGGACTGTCAATCTAAAAGGTCCCTGGTTCGATCCCCGACGGCGGCACTCATCCTATCCGACTATTTGTCTCTCACCAATGGGTCGATAATCGTAGACCTATGTGAGATAGCAGCTGGAGGCTTGGAAAGGATGTAATGGTAGTACGGGTGTGAGAAATACCAGGATTCCATTGTTTGGTGCTCTAGCCGCCGCGATATAACTGAAAGATTGTTGAAAGCGGCGTAAAACCCAATTAAAACAAACAAAAAAAGCAAGGTCCTCTGAGTTACGACAGGAAGTTTCTCCGTCATATCAAACGGCGTTATTTTGCAAATATATAATGGCAAGTAACATGTTACATAAAAAAAATTATAAAAAGCTGTAGTTACGACGATTAAGTCGCAAAACCAAGAAAAATGCTTCGTCGGCCAAAATCAGAGTTAAAGTTCACTTCAGGTCTAAATGATTGAGTTGATTGGTTGATTAATTCTTTGGTTGATAGACGCGATCTGTCGATACTGAATGCGGCGCTATAAAGTAATCGAAAGTAACAATAGTAAATTATTATGGCTAAGCGATGCAAAAGTGTTTGTTTGTGATAGTTTAACATCCTCCCAACCATTCGATGTATCTCGTTTAGTGCTCAACTGCGACGGAAGCCTTCCCGAGAATCGGACATTGGCTTGATTAAAGCCATTGGTACCTATCTTACAGCTGGGTAAGCTAGGACTGGGTGACAAATGCCACAATCCGTTGCGCTGTGCAAGGGAAAAGAGTCATGTGACTTTTTAGACCAACTCACTTTATATCATTCCCTCACAATAACATTTTTGCCACAATCAAGAAAAAAAGCTTTAGAGAATATAGTGAAAAATGAAGAAACTGCTTGTTTCAAGCGATTTTTTTATTGTCCACATTTTTTCTACCCCAGAACACCATATAATAATGACAAAATAGATTATATAATAGATAAATTTTCATCAAATTACATTTGTCGTCTGCAACAATCTCCGATTATGGACCAGTCTAGAATTATGTCGTCTTATAATGAGTGAAATAACACAGACCCATAATATCGTCTGGAAATAGTTTTAAGAACACAGACCAATGATATAAGTCAATTAAATAATTTATCAATATTTCGCTCAGCGTTAGATTAAACGCCCTAGCTAGGCTAAAGATTTCCGTATACCCATTACCAGACAACAAAATTTTAGATTGGTTCAACATTTTAGACTGGTCTAAATTGAAAGAAATCGCCGACGATAATTTTAAGTTGATGATGAAAATTGTCGTCGTTTTGGGTAGAAAACACTGTTGGTAATGAAGAAAATTGATATTAAAAGTAATTTCTTCTTTTTCCAAATTATTTTCTAAAAACCCCTTTTTCTTGGATCAGAGAGGTCAAAAGCGGGATTTCGTTAGGATATCCAGGACATTAACAAACAAAAATCGGTATTTACATCCTCTGACAAAATTGTTTCAATGGGAATTTTAAATTCTCGCTGATATGAATCGTCATCTTTAGGCTGTAGCTTTTCGATGATTTTCCATGATTGAATCTCGTGACTGGTGACGTGCGTGAGATTCGAACCCGTGGTTCTTTATACTTCACAACATGATCAAGAATAGAACATCCTAGCTATTGTTTTTGGCGCGGGACCTCGATGGAAGAACGTTTGTGTAAAAAAGATAAAAAGTTAAAGTTTGGGTATATGGTCTTTTTCTATGCATTTCGGATTCAAACGACTTTACACTTTAACCCCCTATCATTGCATTTCAAGTCGGCTGTTAACATACAAAGCACATGGTAGCCACAGCACATTGGCTTACAAACCTCACAGGTACCCATTTTTACACCTGGGTGGAGAGGAGCAATGTGGAGTAAATATTTTGCTCAGAAGAATTTCCACGGTATAGGCGGGATTCGAAACTAGGACCCTCCGCTCCCGAGTTCCGCATCCTTCCACTAGACCACGGGGTGTCAATTTATATTGAAAAAAAGTCTGGTGAGAAAAAAAAAGTTTTTATCATCGACCACAGTCGAACCCGTCACATAGACTACACTCGACCCCTATACCAAGACTATACGCTTGAATCCGTGGTAAAGATTACATGCGAACACATGACAAAACTACACTCGAGCCAGTGATACAGACCGCACTCGAACCCGTGACAAGGTCTACACTCGAATACTACCTTCATGACAAAGACTACGAACGAACCCTTGCCAAAGGCTCCCCACTCATAAAAATTAGTCGTTTTTTCATGACAAGCGCGCACACTTTCGGTATTCATACATAATTTACAGTTTATTGAAGAAACAAAAGACAAAATGTCTATCATTTATATATACATAATAACTATAGTTGTTCAGATACAAAAGTGTTTACAAAATAAGGATAACATAAACAGCTTCCTAGACTAGCCAAATTCAGGGAACTTTCTGACTACACTCTAGATAGGTGTTTTCTTAATTGAGAAACATAGTAGAAAAAGAAGAAATTACTTGTAACAAGCAATTTCTTCTTTTTCGACAATATTTTCTACCCTACCGAATGGTAGTTTTTCAAAGTGAATCCACTGTTAATTATCGTCTGCAAACCCTGTTAATTTGAACAAGCCAGGAATTTTGAAAAACGGGAAATTGGTTAAAAAATCAACTCAGAAATTATTTAAACAGATTTTTATTCTAAAAATTGTAACATAATAACAATAATTTGTGTCTAGGAAAGTTTACTACAGCGCCATGGACGTTGGTCGACCAAAACATCGCAACTACACCTTAATTCAATTTACGATAAAATGATCGCCTACAAACGATATGTATAATCATTTCCTAGTTACATCTTACAGTTCACCAGATAACGACATTTTAAGGTAGTGACAATGTTCTAAACTTTTATGATCGAACTGTACCAGATATCTATAAAAACAACAACGACAAAAAGATTTTCAATCCATTCTCATATGACAACAAATGTAAAATTCGTCCAAAAAATGTAAAAATTGAAATAAATTGCAGACGAATATTTTTAGTTTTTGGGATGTAAATCATTCCTTTGTCTTTTGGGACATTAAAATATTGAGGATAATGAAGGATGAAACAACTTCAAGCAATTACATCATTTTCCACAATGTTTTCAGAAGCTTTTTTACTTGGGGCGTCAAAACATGAAATTGCTTGGGAATGGTTTCATGCGACGAACGTGATTGACTTGAAGTTATCACGCGCACTACCTTATCTATTAATAGCATCCTGGACCACAGAATTTTGAAAGTTCCAAAATCAAGGAAATTGCAGACGTCGAATAAAATTCTATATGATCAATTTTCAAGGAATACCTACTAAAATATGATTTTTTTTCTCTTTTTTAAATGTGAGATAATTATCTTTGAGTTTCACTAAAAAGGAAAAAATGTCAATATCTTTAAAACTGACAAAAAGTTAAGCTGACTGTTTTAGTGCATAACCCCATTACCAGAAAAGAATATGTTTGACCTGTCCAAGTTTCTTTTCATATCTGTATCTTTCGGAAGAAAACATCTCGGATAATAAAAAAATGCTGGTAGCAAGCAATTTATTCATTTTCCACAATGTTTGCAAAAGTTTCTTTTTTTTTTATTTTTTTACTACAGAGGTGTAACAATAGACAGACTATCCTGACGTAATCAAAGCATTGTAATTCTCCAACGTGATGAAGTAAGGCTAATTAGGCGAGATGGATTTCCATCAAAACGAGCCATAGTCTGTCTAAAGAAACACTATCCGCTATCAGATACACTAGCAATTCCCCCCTTCTTGAAAATTGGTCTTGGTCACGAGCTAGTTACAATTTTACTTATGATCCCATCCCCCCCCCCCCCATCGTTGGGTCATAGATTAAAACATTGCCAGATGTCAAAAGTTTGACGGGTCCAAATTGAAAGGAGTTGCAGATGATGTTTAAAGTTTATGCCATTTAGATATTTCCACTCTCTGGGTTGAAAACATTCAAGAAAATGAAGAAACTGCTTGGTTCAAGCAATTTCTTGATTTTTCACAAAGTTTTCACAATTCTTTTTCTTGTTGGTCCTCAAAAACCTATATTGTATGGGGAAAAAATCTCGACGTGTCTGTTATGGCGTGACGAGACACGAATTGAATCATCACGTGCTCACTTTATCAGTTATAAAAGCTCTCGACTTATATACAAATTTGTCATTGAGCATGTTTGGCATTAAGTTGCTTTTTTCGGCTCGACCTTCACCCGGTTTCTCCCGCTTCCAGCCTGGTCCACGTCGGACTCAAATGTTCGAACCCCAGAGGCCGCCGATGTTGAGAAATCACTCTCGACCTCGGCAAGTTTGGCAAACAGACCTTTTTTCACCTGTCCGGTTGTCAGAACGTGCAGAACCAAAATAAGGAGACCCTGTGTGTAAAAATAAAACTAGCTCTCGTGAGCAAGAGACACCTTTGAATTATTTTAATAAATCAAAGTACTGAAAAGTACTGTAAGCTAGCAAAGCTTTGTTTTGTTCAGTAATCTTCTTCAAACGTTATCATGATAAAGAAACGATGTTAAAGTAAACAAGGAGTTAACCCATTCCAACATAATCCCTCCTTTTACACCCACAAGAAACAGTTGTAGAAAACAATGTGGAAAATGAAGAAATTGCTTGTTACAAGCAATTTCTTCATTTTCCACTTTGTTTTCTACATAGAGAGATAAATATGTAAGATTTTTCAACGATTTGAAATTGTCGTCTGCAACTTCTTTCGAACAGGTTGTGCTAAAGTGAGCAAAATCTAATTAGGAGATAAACTTGCAATATTCCTGAAATACATAAGAACTACTTTTTATAGCGTAGGCATTCAATGGATTTAGTGGTAAAGCCTCCAGTGACAGTTTGCACTAGTTGAACTTTGAGACGTCTTCAAAATTTGGTCTGTTAACTTAAGCTATCAAAGCTGACGCTTTGCTATCTAAAAACCTTAGGTAATCCGTGAAGCCATTCAATGAAACAAACAATGCACGAGAAGAAGTTTAGATTTGTCACTCGATTGTGCAATAAAAAAACTGCACAAGACAAACAAACAATAACAAGAAAATCATGACGGCTGACTTCACGCTATAACCTTGCGTCATTTGATAAAAAAAATGGCTTCGTCCACATTCACATTAATCTACTGATGCGCGTCATCACCATTGAAGTATACGGTTCGCTTGCATTTGATTGCTTTTAGAAAACTAAAAATGCGAACACCGGAAAAATTCTTGCAAGCAAGATCATCAATAAGGTTGTGCCGTGTTAGGTTAGAAACTTGATGACTAATAAATTTTGCACGCGATATAAAATTCGACTTTTATTGGCTGGTTATCTCGTACGCAAAAGATAATTTTCGGCGTGTATGTGTATTTTTTCTGAAAAATAAAACTCGATAAATGCCCCCCCTCTTGTTTCGAAATTTTATTAATAAAAAATAACCGATAACCTTCATTCTGTTAAAACCCAGGCACAACCAAATCAACACGTGTACTACAGATATTCTTCAGGGATTATCTCCGTTCCATTGCAATGTTACAATTATGTTTTTTTAGACATAAGGAACGTTGACTTTTCTTAACCGTAATGATCTAAAATACAGCTCAGATGGACTCTACATTTCTGGCTAATGATAGTCGTGACCAATCTTTTCTCACAATGTTTCTACCTTTGACGTTAACAGTGTGTTAATGAATTAGATTTCATTTCCTGTTTTTAACGTTTGCATGTGACGTATCGCAGCTGTCACACAAATATCGATCGACATCATTCTTTCATTTCGTCCGAAAGTGCAATGTTGACTTCTCAAATAACTATAAGGCATTTTCTAATACAAGCGACTAAAAAGTCGTGTCCACAGATAATTTTGATGCTGTTACGATGACTAGGTTGCCAACCAACTTTGAAATTTTAAGTCATGGATGGTTGTATTGCAAGTTAATGTGCTTTCAGTCATATTTACTTGTCGGATGACAGGAAACTTCCTAGTTATTCGTCAAATTTGTACCAATCGAAAAACAAGAGCACAGCCTACGGGTGCCTACGCTCGGCTGTATGGTGCTGGGTAGTGGACAAAATGCATCTAGAGTTATCCCCCTTGATAGTATAGGTTGCTCTTTTGATAGTGAACAAGTGTGCCAAGTTTCAAGTGAATGCCAGATATATCACAAAATGTCAAAGTTTTCGCACGACGACGACGACTACAACGACGACGACGACACCAAAGCTATCGCAATACCTCGGGATTTCTCCGAAAACAGCCAAGCTAAAAATGTAAACTTACCTGTCCTGAACACAGGACGACATAAATGTAGACCAAACTTCTGTGAAGGTCAAAGGTTACTGCGTATCCGAAAATCCATGGCAGGTTTAATACCGGGAACATGGACAGGGTCGCAAGAAACGCGTTTCTGAAAACAGTTTTAGAGAATCAGTTTCAAAAACCATCTGTCATTGGTCCACATCTATTCCTTTAAGTAAATAACAAGAGCTATCAGAGGACAGGAAAGCTTGACTATCCCGAGTCCTGAATAGTAACAGCGATTCAGTGTCGACATTGGGCATATTTCCACTAAATGGGCTTCAGAAATACGAAACTATTATTTTATGTTGCAACAGAAAGAAATTGCCATAACGGCTAAAAATGAGTCCAAGATATTAATATTCGCTTAGCGTTTCAATAGCTGCATTATTATACTTAAAATTGTGTATTTTTTGTCTAACTTTGGAAAAAAAAACTATTTTTTATTTTTCTGTGTTAACAGAAAAGTGCCACGTAGAATTATAATCTTGATAAAGGTTTAAAGCATTTTGAAGATCTTTGGCAGTGTCGCCCGGTATAACTGTGTCATCGGCATTTACGGGTAACGTATATAACAGGCTATTAAATCTTAACGTCCCATTGCTTAGAGTGATAAGTTACTACTGACAAGTCTCATTTGAAACCTAATTGAAAAAAAAATCAGGCAATAAGTGTCTACAAAAATCGAAGGTATGGATCTCCTGGTATACTTACACCCCAAAGTCTATACATATGGTGCTTAAAAATAAGCAAGACAGCAATGTTGATGAATTTTTCTTTCCAAAAGTCTAATAGAATAGAAAGTGGTTTTCCCCCATTTCAAGACAACAAAATTCTAGATAGGTCCAAATTCAAACAAGTTGAAGACGAAAAAATTTATTCTTTTTTTACATTTCATTTGGTTTAGAAAACAATGTGGGAAAAGAAGAAACTACTTATTACAAACAAATACCTCATTTCAACAATATTTTCAAAAGTATATTTTACTTGAGAGTTGTAAAAATGTGGGGTTATTTGGGAATGGAGAGAGACATGTTATGTTTACTAGTAGATACTTTTCCTTACTTCATAATTCTGCTCATAGGCCGCCCTTTCACGTAGTCCACTTTGAAACGGGATGATATGATTTGGCAGTATAACACAGAGTTCATCTGAAATTATAAGATGCTTGCGAAAGAACCGACTATAAAACGCGAGTTTTATGATTTATAGGTACATTTGTTGTTGTTGTTGTTTTAGTTTCTGTTTCAAGAACATACCAAAATAAGAATCTGTATTTCTTCTATCATAAGGAACCTTGACTTAGAACAGTCATACTACATTATACCACGTTAAAACGAATGAACTGAGAGGGAAAATCAGGAGAGAAAAGGCTTTTCAATAACGAAAACAGCCACATTCTTTGACGGTAATAATTTTCTAATCTACCATATCAAAATATATCATAATTGTTCCACCTATTTTAGCATTAGTTCTGTATTCTTGCCTGATAGTAAACATCTAACATGTTTGATTTCAATATCACATTGCATTTCTAACTTTATACTATAAAGTTTACTTACTAAAAGAATAACTGACACTGGGAGCATGAATGCAAGTCTTGTATGATGAGTATACGGCAGCCAACATCTGCAAAATAGAAAATAAGAAATTATGTGAGTGGGACAAATTCGACCCAATAAGGCCTAAAATATTTGACCCTGGTCATTTGTTAAGTACGCTAGTCAGTCAGACCAGGCTGAATACTATGCGCATTCCGAGAACGCCCTTTTTACCCTGTAGATCACAGATAAGTTAATTGATTAATATTGTTGAAATTGAAGGATCGCTTGCCCCGCCCTTTGAGCTCTAAAAGGAAAGTTCTCTTGTTTCCTGTATCATGGCCAGTAGTATGTAAAAAATGGTTTGCAACCTAAAATCGTAACTACAGCTTGATTAAATTGTAGATACAGCGTTTAAGCTGCAAAACCAAAAATGCCTAGAATATATCGAGCAAATTCGGAGATCAAAGTTAACTTCCTGTATAACTGGATTTAAATAGGCAGTAGCGATCAGTCAACTTCTTGGCAATAGCAAAACAAACAGATCGATAAGCCTTGCAGATCCGACCAAGTAACAAATCAAAGTACTAAAAGTAATGTAAGCTAGCAAAGCATGGTAAAATTTATAAAACGTTCCCTTGTTGGGTAGAAAACATCGTGGACATTGAAGAAATTGCTTATACAAGCAATTTCTTCATTGTCCACAATGTTTTCCAAAGCTTTTTTTTCCAATAATTTTTTTACAAAATACTTAAAAAGCGGAATTGTTTCAGGATGGGTTAAATAGCGTGCTTTTGACAGAGTTCTCTTCAATTTCAATAGAGTTTGCAATATTCCTGAAATAAATGAGAACTACTTTTAATGGCGTAGGCATTTACAGGATTTAGTGGTTAAGCCTCCAGTGGTAGTTTGCACTCATTGAACTTTGAGACGACCTCAAAATCCCGTCTGTTAGCTTAAGCTATCAAAGCTGACGCTTTGCTAGCTAAAAAAGTTATCCAATCATTTTGTTACTCCACACCGGTCAATATGAATGGTCACACTTTTCTTCTATGTGAACATTTTTTCTCATTAATACTTGACTATAGTTACATCAGAGAGAACAGACGGGTTAAAATATTTTCACAATTTTGTTTTCGTGACAAATTAATTTTTTTCGTAAAAACAGCGATTTTTCATAAACCCGAACACAACAAACAAAACATGTCGATTGCTCATCGCGAAAAAGTTGTAACTGCATATATGTAAATAGGCAGTTACAACTGTTTCACGCTAAACCATCGGTATATGACTTATATAAGTAAAAATCCCCCAATTTCTATTTCAGAAAACAAATCTCAGGCAGATGATAACATCAAATGGTTGTAATAATACGGAAAACAGAGATATACATTACGAATCTCGGTTTTTGGATCTTTAATTTTACTCACCGACTGTCATGACTTCCTTTAGAGTGATGAAACTATAGGTCCTTGTCAGTCTGTGCAGATTTTGCAGGCTTACCTGCTTTACTTACTTAAACCTGTGCTCAATCCGGTCATTTTTTTCAAATATTTTAGTTCCTCAATTCGCTTGAAGGATCACAAATACAATAAAAGGCGAACTCATGTAATCTGTACTGACTTTTTTCCCTGGGTCAGTCTGACACCACTAAACAAATACGATAAGAACATGAATTATGCGATCTGTAATTTCATGGGCCAGTATGTCACCACTTCACATATTTTATAGGAGAATAAATTATGTGATCTTTACTTACATTTTTCATGGGCCAGTATGTCGCTACTGCACAATTACGATTAGAACATAACTTTAGTGTTTAAACTTAGAGTTTTTCATGGGCCAGTTTGTCAACACTGCACAAACACGATTATAACATAACTTATATGATCTGTACTTACAATTTTCCTGGGCCAGTATGTCTCTACTGTAAAAATACTATTAGAACATAACTAATGTGATCTGTACTTACAGTTTTTCCTGGGCAAGTATGTCTCAACTGCACAAATGCGATTAGAACATAACTTATCTGATCGGTACGTACAGTTTTTCATCGCAAGTTTGTCACCACTGCACAAATACGATTATCACATGGCTTATGTGATCTTTACCTACCAATACAATAAGAGGCTAACTTGTGTGAACTGTTCATATCGTCTTTCCTTGGTGAGTATGTCATCACTAAAGAATTATTAATTGAGCATAAATGATGTGATCTGTACTTACAGTTTTTCCTGTGCAAGTATGTCACTACTGCACAAACACGATTAGAACATAACATATGTGGTCTGTACTTACAGTTCTTCTTTGGTCAGTATGTCACTATTGCATAAATACGATTAAAACATAACTTATTTGATCTGTACTTACAGTTTTCCTGGGCCAGTATGTCTCTTCTGCACAATTACGATTAGAACATAACTCATGTGATCTATACTTACAGTTTTCCTTGGCCAGTATGTCACTACTGGACAAATACGATTAGAACATAACTTATGTGATCTTTACTTACAGTTTTTTTTGGGCCAGTATGTCACTAATGCACAAATACGATTAGAACATAACTTATGTGATCTTTACCTACAGTTTTTCCTGGGCCAGTATGTCTCTACTGTACAAATAAGATTAGAACATAACATTTGTTATCTGTACTTACAGTTTTCCGTGGCTAGTATGTCAATACTGATCAAATACGATTAGAACATACTTTATGTGATCTGTACTTACAATTTTTCCTTGGCCAGTATGTCACCACTACACATACATGTCACAACAACGATTGCCGCTGGTACTACCCACGTTATCATCAAATAAATATTTCTTTTACGACAGGGAAAGAATCGAGCATTCAGCTGTGTTAAATAAATTTATTTAAAACTAATAAACAAGTGGTCTGTCGGGTGAAATAGCAACGTCCGGAGAAGCACGAAACGTATCGATCCAAGTTAGACAGCATGGAATGCGCAGGCTCGATAAGATCGAAATGTTTTATACTTTGGACATCTCTTGAATATAGAAGGGTATTTCTATCTTGTACGCCTATTTTAAAGAGATTATAAAGTTCTATAACATTTAAAGTTACGTGGAAGTGAATTGCACAATTTATCGAAAAACAAAAGACTTTATTGTACCAAGATAAAGTGAAGAAAGGAACTTTTTTCATAATTTTAATCATGTGATTGAAACTTAGAATTAGAGGTAAAATGTTGTCCGGATTATTCCGAATGTTACACTCTGTGCTAATATACAGTCAATCTTGTAATAAGCGACCACTCCTGGGAAGACCAAAAAGTGGTCGCTTAAACCTTTCCTGCTTTGCCAAATTTTAGACCTAACCAAATTCAAAGGTCTTGCAGACGAAAAATTAAACTCAGTTTAATTCGTAAAATAACAGTTCAGTGGGGTAGAAACTATTGTAGAAAAAGAAGAAATTGCTTGTTACAAGCAATTTCTTCTTTTTCTGCAATAATTTCTCAAAATTAAAATAACACGGACGTAAAAGCCAGGGTTTGAACGGGAAAGGGTTAAATCACATTTCTGTGAAATATACTAAGGATTGGTTAGATCGCATACATAACCCTTTACAGAATTCTCGCTAAATCCTTTGTTGTATGGTCTCTCTGGGGCGATTCTAATGGGTTCAAATAGCATTGGATTTATTTATGATAGACTTTTAGCAAATACGACCACTTTTTATGTTATCTTTTTCATTTTGAAAGGGGATTTTGATAGCGGTCGCTCAATGCAATTGGTTGTTCAATAGAGGTGGCCGCTCGAACAAGTTTGACAGTACAATTTTTACTACTTATACCAAAATAGTGGAGTAATAGCATCAAGAACACTATCGGACATTACAGGAAATGCAAGCTGAAACAGGATCAACAGGGCTTTTTTACGCCTGTTATTTCTCGCGGAAATAATTTCTGATCATACATACGGACAAGAGTTCAAATTTGTGACATAATTAAATTGACGTTATAACGAAATTAATAATCTGTAGCTTTATTAGTAAGGAGCCCACAAAGTGACATTAAAGGCTTTTTTAAATATGCAAACTATCCAAATCATTTCGTAATTACGAAATTAATTTGGATAATTTGCTTTGTTTGAATGGGGTTTAACGCTCTTTTAACAATTTTCCAGCCATATCGCGGCGGCTGGATTACCTGACAATGGATTCCTGTTATATGTCGCACCAGTGCTAGCATTACACCCTGTCCTAGTCTCCAGATGCTATCCCACTTAGGTTTACGATTATCCACCCATTGGCGAGAAAACAGAACAGAACAAACATTTAAATAGACGTGTACATTTTACATAGTCACAATTTCATTACATAATATAATACATTTCAAGGTCATAAACGCATTCTCCTCTCTCACTCTCCTTACTATTTTGTTATCAAACTCTCTTTCGACTCTTTCTTCCCCCTTTCTGAGAGACACATGTTGGAAAAGAGGATAATTCGCGTATTAAAATTAAATCTGGAGTGTCACTTTAGGGGTTCGGTATATAAGATACTGTACTACTTACTGTTAATTAAAGGGCAAAACGAGGGCTAACTTCGATACTGTTCCAATTGTCTATACAATGTACAGACTCTTAGAACAGAATCAAAATGATGTCATTGAGTTACGTATTCCGTAAGAGTTATTATAAAATATTCAGATATTGGTCCAGTTATGACAAATGTGTGTTCCTTTAACACGACAAAAGTGTCTGTTTTTCAACATGTCTGCAGTTGACAAAACTACGTCACAAATACTCGTACAAACGACCATACGAGCAGGTTCAGTTATGATGTAGTTATTTCCATTAACCACGACCAGAGTGTCTGGGTTTTGGGGTTTTTTTTGTTGTTTTTTCAACATGTTTGCAGCTGACAAAACTACGTCACAAATACTCGTACAGAAGGACATGCGAGCTGGGCACCTAATCAGACCCTGGCAGCATCGATAATTTCTTGATCGTGACAGAAAATCATAGAACCAATCGACCTATCAAATCATTTATCTTGAGCGGAAGCGACCTTTGAACTCTGACATTTGCTGACATTTGTGTGAAGCATTTTTGTTTGATTGACGACTTAAACATCGTTACCACAACTAAATCAATCTTTGGTCACAACGTTTAGGCCGCCAACCAACCATTTTATATTTGATACATGTTGTTGACCATAAAATTTGTAAAATAACGCAGTTTTATATCGAAGTAGAACTTCTAGTCGGAGTTCAGTGGGCGTGGTCAGTGGAACTTAGTGAGCGTGGCTAGCGATCTGTCACTTACTCAGCATGAACGATGTTTTTATGGGTAAAAATGATATAAAAACCTACCCTCGACCATAAATGGATACCATAGCAGAATGAACAGAAATGTAGAGCCAGGAAGAAATATAGTAGAACGTAGGTAGCTAATTTACACATAACCTGAAATAAGAAATAGTTATCGAGTTTTATTTCCTGTCTGCAAATAATTCAAAATTGTTTTGGTCATAGAATTAAAGCTGATAGGGATTTCCTTCATGGCTGATCGCTGCTGTCAGTCGAAAAGTCGATGCACCAATCAAATCATCAATTTAGACCGGTAGTGTTTGCTGACCCTCGATTGCATATCAAGCTTACTGCAACTACAGTTTATTCAATCTGAAGTTACGACTATTAGGTCGCCAACTAACAATACAATTTTTATTTTGTTTCCGTTTATATATTTTTCAAACTAACATCGTTTGATATATAGATGAAACTGCCTTACCGGAGGTCATTCGGCGATGTCAGCGATCAGTCACTGAGAGTCTGTACTCGTTTTGGACAGTTATAGAATAACAAGTAATTAACCCATTACCTAACGACAAAATTCTATACTGGTCAAAATTCAAAGAAGATGCAGATGACAATTTTAAACTCATGAAATTTAAAAATCTTTGTTTTCTGGATAGAAAACATTGTTGAAAAAGAAGAAATTGCTTGATATAAGCAATTCCTTCATTTTAACCATGTTTTCCCCAAGTTTGTTATGGGCTTAATAAAGCGGAATTGCGCGGAAATGGTTTGAACAATGGGAAAATACGAGTCGAAGATAACTCCGTATGTTTCATAGATAGATATTGGTCCTTACCTGTTTCGGCCTACCCGGGTAGATTCCGACCATGAATTTTATCACACCAAATCTGTATATTGGCATTGGGCGACCAATACATCGTAACTACAGCTTTGTTCTAGGTTTTGATCGCCCGATGACATTATCCTTTTAAAAAAAATGTCCTTCGTCGCCTTTAAACTCTGTTCTACTTTTTAGATTTATCGAGATGTTATTGGTCTCTTTTTAAGCTATTTTGATCTCCTTTTAACCTGTTACCAAACGACAATTTCAGACTGGTCGAAATTTTAAGTAGTTGCAGACATAACTTTTTAGTTTAAGTTGGAAATTGAAGAAATAGATTGTAACAAGCAATTTCTTTATTTTCCACAATGTTTTCAAAAGCCTTTTTTTGGGGGGGGGGGGGTTGTAGACGTAAAAAAGCGGGATTGTTCGAGAAAGATATTTCTGATAAATTCGTAACTTTGCACTACTTACCGCTGTAGGATAGGTATTCTCAGCTCCTATAAATGAGAGTTGGGCGGCCATCATAACCACGGCCATGTTGCCGATAATAAACAAGCCGTCACCTTTAATTCTTAAAATAGATGAATAATCAAGTCAATATTTGGATCCACATCTGTCTTTCATTGCAACATAATATATCCAACTAACTTTTTAGTCAGAAAATTCCAAGCATTCTTAATGAGTTTTTTCAGGTAATTCATAGATGGTCGTTGTAAATAAAAATCGATTTACCAATCAACTCATCCAGTTTTGGAAGAGACCAATGAATTTCGACTTTTATGTTAATTATTTTTGTGGTTTTTGAGACTCAAAGACCTAATAAGGGCTCATTTAATCTGTAGTTACAAAGTTTAGGGAGCAAACCGAACGTTTTCGTTTTTCGTGTGTTCTTTCGTATATCTTTTTAACTAACATCATTGAACATCAAGCTGCCTTGGAGGTCGGAGGTCAGTGGGCGTGGCCAACGATCCTTCAGTCACGAATTGAGCTTAGTAATGAGTGTTTCCAAACAAGTTTAAGACAAATCAGTTTCTGCATTATTAAATAATCTAATTTTTAGTTTCGTCTATCAAAAACGGACGATCTGATTGGTCGAAAAAAAATATTCATAACTCCATGAACAAAATTTTGAGCACGCAGTGATTTTGATGATTCCGCACAAGATAGTCCCCTACAAAAAGATATCAAAATTTGTGAATTATTTTGCTTTTTTCGCTCGATTCAATTAAATTATAAGAAATGAAGAGAATATGTTTTGTTTTCGTGAAAGTATGAACCGAAAAACCTAATCATACTTCTGTATGAATCCGCTCCGCGTATTCATACAGTGTGAATAGTTTTTTCGGTTCATACCCCAATGAAAACAAAAAATAATCTCTTCATCTCTTAAGTAGTTTCCCAAACTGTAAGTCTTGCACATGATAGATCGAACCATAACATTTCGGTGGTTCTTTTAGTTACAATCTAACAAATAGAATAATCAACCAACTCCAGCACAACAAAATTTTAGACTGGTCCAAATTGAAAGAAGCTGCAGACGTCGAATTTAAGTCGATGGAATTTTATATTATTATTTATTTCATTATCTTTTTTCTTTTTCTTTTTCTTTTTTGCGTCTTCTTAGATAGAAAACATTATGAATAATGAAGAAATTGCTTGTTACTCAATGTTTCCCTAAAGTTTTTTTCCCTTGAGGGACGTAAAAAGAGGGGCTTGTGTGGGAATTTATTATTACTAACCAACAAAAATTTTACAGTATCAACGGTTTACATGGAGGTTCAACGCAAATGAGTGACCGAAAAGTTACACAACATATGGACTCACTCTAGAAAACATAAACTATCAAGGTGATCAGAGACCCAGCCAGTGACATCCTACTTCAAATCTGTGATATCAACATCATTTTCGTGGAGTCGCTCGGGTCACTCTACTATTTAGAGTAAAGATTAAATAACAATACTTACTGTAGAAAACATAAAATACTCAAGTTTTTCACAGATCCCACCAGAGAAATCCAGCTTTCTATCTGTGATATCATCATTATTTTCGTGGAGTCGCTCGTGTAATTCTACTGTTTAGAGTAAAGATGACATAGCGTTACTTACTGTAGAAAACATAAAATACTCAAGGTTATCACAGACCCCACCAGAGAGATCCCACTTCCGATCTGTGATATCAACATCATTTTCGTAGAGTCGCTCGGGTCAATCTACAAAGAATATCAATTTGGTTAAAACTTGACAGGCAATAAGTTTTAAAAATCCGCTTGTCTACTATAAGGGGATTTTTCTATTCACTCGTGAATGATTTAACTTTTAGTTTCGTCTATCAAAAACGGGCGATCTGATTGGTCAAAAAAATTTATTCATACCTTCAGGAACAAAATTTTGAACACGCAGCTGTTTTGTATGCTTCCGCACCAAATAGCCCGATACAAAAAGTATCAAATTAGTCATGTTTTTTTTTTTTTTTTTTTATCAAATTATAAGATATGAAGAGACTAATTTTGTTTTCATGGGGCATATGAACAGAAAAACCTAATCATACTTATGTATGAATCAGCTTCGCGTATTCATACAGTGTGGTTAGTTCCGAATAAAATCCCAGTTTGGAGTATAAGATAATGCAATTATTGAGTTATATATAAAAAATTAAGTATTATAAATGTATTTTCCATGCATAATGCATTTGATGCAATTTCTTGTTAATGTTTTTATTATTACATTCCCCCTACTTTTGGCAATCTAATAGAAAAAATAAGAGATACCTGGGTTCCATTACGAAACTGCATTAAGAATATGTAATTAGACATGTTTGTACGCCCAGGCCGTTATCAATCTGAAATAAATCAGTACATACCTATATGAATATATACATAAACACATAAAATTAACACTTATAATATATAAATATTTTCTTAATAAAACATAAGAAATTGATCCCAAAATTGTATGAATGCCCGGATAAGATTTTGAAGGGAAGTATCTATAGCAAAAACATACACAAATTATATAGGAATAAAAAATAAAATTTAAATATAGTTTTGGGATGGCCGTAATTCTCTTTAACTCTTTCCTGTTTTTCAATTTTTTTTTTACTTGTCCAAATTAAAAGGTTTTCAGACAAAAAAGGATTTGGATATAATTTGAAAAATAACCAAATATTTGCATTTATAAATTCAAAAGGACGCAAAAACCAGGGATTGAATAGAAAATGGTTAAAAGATCATTGGAAAATTTAGTATGAGACAGGTGACATATCGATGTTTTTCTCCCGCCTTTAGAAAAATATGTATATATAAAAAGATAGGAAAAAGTTAAAAAATGTTTATTTTTTGTTTAACAAAATATGGGGTTTGAAGTTTTAAAAAGTAAACGAATTATTCATTTTATACCAGAAAGGGAACAAATTAATCAAACAATTTATACGAATTCTTTTCAAAATAAAACCCCAAGAAAATAAAATGACTTACATAACAGTAATAGAAACCACCTGTTAGCGATCCTGTACCATAAAACGTCGTCGACCTTTTGAATACTGATATGACTGCGTAATGAAATGTTATATATCAAGTCAACATAGTCTTGGTAAACTTACACTTGTCTTCCCAAACGATAGTATTGTTGTCAAAGTAATTTGAAATGATTAAAATCATTGGGTTTATCATTTCAGAGATATTTTGTTGGCACTCCGCTGAGAACAGGTAGAAGTGTAGTTTTACCGATGATTACACTGCACAGTTTGTGCTCTTTGGTTCTGAAAACACTGTTAGCTTGTTGGAAACGATATGGTTAACATCAGGAAAGGGACAAATACTCGCCAATCTCATATTGGTCCGGAAATAGGATTAAAAGGGTGGTGTCATTCCATGTAATTAATTAGAAGTTTTTTCTCCGCACGCAGAATTATTCTTATTGGCTTTATTACCACAGAAATCCTTACACCTATTGGCATACAGTTTCATTTTTTTAGAACTACAAATTCATTTATCAGTGGTTCAAAGACTGATAAAAAGAAAGTTATCATAAACGCATTGTATAATACAAATTTATACGAAAATTTCGAATTTTGAACTAATTATTGGCATGTCACATTTAGCCAAATTCGTTTTCTAATTTTATACACTATTTATGGTTTGGAATAGTGGCAAGGATCTCGATCCTAAGCTTTTCGTGACAATGAACTTAATGAGAGGTCTTGCCGTCATTTTTTTCAATGATAGCATTTTGATTTCCGTGTTTTACAGCCTATATGAGCTGTATGTCACATAGACCAAACTCTCAACGGGTATTATTTTCGAGCCGCAGAGACCTAAACATAGTTACTCAGTTAGATATAAATCGATTAAACAAAGATAACCACGGTATTAGTTTTTGCTCTATGACTTAACCCTTGCTGGACGACACAATTTTAGACTGCCGCGGTTCAAAATCAAAGAAATTGTAGACGACATTTTCTATTGGTGGAAATTAAAAATATTTTTTCTTCTAGGGAAGAAATCAATGTGTGAAAAGATTTTTTCCACAATATTTTCAAAATGTTATTTTTTATTATTATTATTATTATTATGTAGGGATGGCTTAAAGTTTCAAGATACTGTCTGTGTGATTGCCCTTCTCTTTGGGCTTAGTTTACTTATTTAAACATTCAAAAATGATCACTTCAGATTTCATGTGTATTTTTCACTCATGTCAATATCAGATTTCAAGGGCATTCCGTTACCCTGTATACAACCGAAGTCAGTTGGAATGCACCAACCCCCCAGCTAGACCTGTGCTCAGGATTACGAAACGCTTGCTATCGTTTTGAAATAGTGACGTGATTTTCCGCCAACGTTCGTGTCAAAAGATGTATTTCGAGGAAAACACTTTCGAATGTTTTGCCGTTCTCAACACACATATTTTATTACAAATGTTAAATTGGAACTTCGTGTCGGAGTTCTTGGGGGGGGGGGGGGAGGGGGGAGGGGGGAGGGGGTTAAAAAGGCGTTTTTTGTGAGCATGGGTTAAAGTGTGACGCCAATGCCAACAAAAGGACGACAATATTAAACGTTAACCCATTCCCATACAGTGAGGCTTTTTGGCGCCCCTCTAGAAAAACAATTAGAAAAGTATTGTGTTAAATGAAGAAATTGCTTGTTACAAGCAATTTCTTCATTTTCACAATGTTTTTTTCCACAGAAAGTAGAACAAATGAAAAGAAAAACATATTTTTAGATAATCGTCTGTAACTCCTTTCAATTAGGACCAATCTAATATTTTACTGTCTGTTAACGGGTTTCAAAACAGCCTGGATAAAAAGAAGAGCAGATGAAGGGTACAACTTTTTAGTTTGGACAGTGGGTAGTTCTATTGTAAGTTTCACAGTCTTTGGTCAAATAATTGACAATTTAACAAATGTTATAAATAAGCAAAACTGTATATGAAGTTTTTCGGCCAAATTTGTGATTCAAAGCCCCGTTGGCACATTCACAAACTTCTTTCTTATGCTTACGATTCTGCTATTTTAGTGTCACAACGAAGCAGGTCGTCTGCCGAAAATGCACTACACGATGATCTCAATTTCCAACAACAGTTTTCTAGTCTAAACCCTACTTATATATTTGAAACCCACTGGTGGGGGATAAATGATGTAAAGGGTATTTGCCATGGCCGGGGATTGAACCTGGAATTTATGATTAAGAGTCGGACACGGTACGGTCACAGCTATTTTGACGATAAGTGTCCTTTTTTGCATGACAACGCATATCACAAAATGCTTATAGTATGCCCAACGTTACGTCAAGATATTTTTTTGGTGAAAATTTAGTCAAAATCTGTCAAGAATTATAGGAGTTTAGCGCACAATGTATTGTTAATGCCGGCCCAACTATCCACCCGACATTCAACAATCCAATAACCAAAATTTTCCTCCGAAAACTTGGTAAACACATTAATACTTTTAAAGGAAAAAATCTCAATACCATGATGGTCCTAAATCGCTCACCTGATTAATCTGCAAATAAAGCTACGTGTACTAAATATGAGTGCCTTATATTTTAAAAGGTGAAGACCTTTAACTTGCTGTAATAGTGTTTTACCAAAATTTGGACCCCTAAAGCAGGTCTGTTTTTCACCCTTGGGGCATATTTTCAACAAGCACGGTAGATAACTATTAGATTGTGCTACAATCCAAATATGAACGCCTCGGACATTGTTGTTAAGAAGTTCTTTCTTAACTTGTTCATTTTAAGCTAAACTCCGAAGTTTGGACCCATGGTGCAAGGGGGGGGCGTTTTTTACCCCAGGTGCATAATTTTCAATAATATATTAAACTAGAGGAACTTCAGCGCCAGTATCGATCTACAGGCTTGATTGTACTGATTAAGCAAATGGTGTTTTCAGGAATTCAATTAAGACCGAATCATATTCACGATGTGTGGCAAATAAATCTTGTCAATGAAATTTTTTAACATTTAATACTTTCCATTGTTTTACAACAGTCAATTCATTTACCAAGTCAGATGAAAAAGGTATTGACATTTTTTAAAAAAAAAAAAAAATCACTGGATACCATATAAGGACATAAGCCACGATCATAAAAGCCTCGTTTTCAAACAATCAAAATCAATTGATAATATCTTAAAACGAGTCATCAGAGGATCATTCCAGTGAGATTTGGTTGAAACCCATCTACTGGTTTCTGAGAAAGAAAAAATCAAAGCTTTCACCATATATGGAAATTAGCCAAGCTCTTTTAAGCCATGCTTTTCATCTGATCCAAATTCTTCTAAGGAATCTGATAAAGGGTCATCCGAGGATCATTTCTGTGAAATTTGTTTGAAAACCATCGATTGCCATGTTTTTCATCCGATAATAAATCTGATATAAGGTCACCAAAGGATCTTTTCTGTGTAATTTGGTTGAAATCCATCACCTGGTTTCTTAGAAAAAGATTTTTAAAGCTTGCACCGTAAATAGAATTCAGTCCTGCCCTTGAAGCCATGTTTATTATCCGATCAAAATTCTTTGAACGAATCCGATAAAGGGTCACCAAGGATCATTCGTGTACAATTTGGTTGAATTCTGTTACAGTAATTTCTGAGGAGAAGGTTTTCAAAGTAAAAGTTTACAGACGGGCGGATGCACGGACGGACACACGACGGACACAATGCCATCAAAATAATTTGCTAGCTTTCAGCCAGTGGAGCTAAAATCTATCTAGGAATGTTACATACCAAATATGAATGACCTAGGCCATATATATGTAGTAAAGGAAGAGAAAACTTTTGAATTTGCTGTAATTGAGTATTTTTCTCAACTTTGGACGCAAGAGGCGGAACTATTTTTGATCCTAGGAGTATACTTTCTGGAAACTTGATAGAAAACCATGCGATTATGCTATATATGAGATAAAAATGCCCTTGGCCTTGTTGTTTCTGAAAAAAAGGTTTTCTAAAGATTTACTAAAATTTCCCATTTTCAAATGACACGGCAACCTAAGTTGTTCATGGAATGAAATTCTTTTAACAACTTTTGTAGAGCTTCACCCAAGGATAATCCCTGAAAATTTTCATCTTTACTGGCCTATTGGCGTTGAGAGCTTTTCGATGGATGTGGATGGACAGACAGCCAGACAGACTGAGGGACTACGAACAATGACTGATCTCAATAGCTCAACTCACATTTTGTGCTCAGGTTGGCTATAAAACAAAACAATTCCTCTATAATATTTTTTATACATTGTATTTTGCAGTGGTTTTCAACTATGTACAATTAATCATGTAACAAATAGATTAACAGCTGAGATTTTACATTTGCCTTACCACATGCATTCAATCCTTTGAAGAAAAAAAAATTGAACTTGCCCCAGAAGATAAAACAAATTGAATAACAAAGATATAGCCACAGGCAAATTAACAAAAGGGTCAAGATAGCCCTAAATCGCCCTCATGTTTTTTTAATTCAAATTCCCATGCCAGTTATCAACCTAAATGACATTGCTATGGTATTCTGATATGATAAATGGTCATTCTGGTGAGCAAACGCTTTCAGAAAGTTTAACAAATATAAAAGCAAACAATGTGATCAGATGAGCTGAAACAATAAATTGTGACTAAGTACCCCTTTTACTTAACATTTGTTGGAATGTCAATATATATTCACAATACAAATGTTTCAGGAAAGATACTTGTGAATGAGCCAAAATTACAACCAGTAAGTGGTAGAAAAGAAATTGTCAATATAGCCATTTTAACTTGGTATGGGTTGCATTGCAACTATATTCAATAGGGGTATTCCCAATTCATTCTAAGCATGTTTGAGAAAGTTTGAGCCAAATTTGTGACCTTTAGAATGGTAACAAAGCAATTGTCATTAGGGGCCCCTTTCCATGTGACACTTGACAGAATTACTCCATATTTAATAGGGTCAATCCTAATGACCATACACATATTTTTAGTATGTTTGAGATTGATTGATTGATTGGGGTTTAACGCCGCTTTTAACAGTATTTCAGTCATATTGCAGCGGCTGGAGCACCTAACAATGGATTCCTGGTATTTCTCACACCAGTACTACCACTACATCCTTTCCTAGCCTCCAGCTGCTATCCCACTTAGGTTTACGATTATCAACCCATTGGTGAGAGACAATTGTCGGAAAGAATATTTGCCGCCGCCGGGGATCGAACCCATGACACCTATTATTGAAGATTAGGAGTCTGGCGCGCTACCGACTGCGCTATGACGGCGGCTCAGTATGTTTGAGAAAGATATAGGAAAAAAGTGTGACCTCTACAGTGGTAACAAGAAAATTGTCATTTAAGCAACTTTACTGAAGATATGAGACAGAATGTCAACAGGGATCATACTCTAACTTTACAAAAATTTTCAGCAATATAACAAATATTGAACCAACATGGTGACCTTTAAAGTTTAACCAAAAAAAGTTTATCCAGTGATATTGAACCTACTATGTCATGTTTAGGACTCAAAGTTTATCAAATGTGATATGGCAATGGCCCTTTTCCAGCAATATTGACTAAATGTCACTACACTCCTTTTAATGGTACAAAGATCTACAACAAGTTTGAGAAAGATTAACCCATTCCCACACAATGATGCTTTTAGACTACCCTTTAAGAAATACAATTTAGAAAACAATGTGTTTGTAACAAAAATTTTACACAATGTTTCCTATCCAGAAAGTTAAAATATCTCAAATTTCTTAACTTTAAATTGACGTCTGCACTTTTTTTCAATTTAGATCAGTTTTTGACGTCTTGTAATTGGGTTAAAAGTGTGACCTATAGAGGGGTTACACCTGTAGAGCAGTTAAACTGAACAGTTACGGACAGACAAGTGGACGATGGACATTCAAGTATAAAGAAACTAACCAAGAGCATCTCCTCAGGTGAACTAAAAGTGAAAATAAAGGCATATATGTAAAAATGTGCATTAACTCAAATTGTTATCATGTCAAAATTGCCATTTACACTGCAAAAGCATAACAGAAAGAATAGAAAATAAGGGATGTGGAAAGGATTCTCTTTACCTTCCTTTTTTCTCTTTTAACACCTTTAACTGCAATTTGACCCATTCCCACAAAATGAAATTTTAGACTGGTCCAAAGCTGCAGATAATATTTTCAAGTTGGTGGAATTTAATTTTTTCTTTTTTATCTTTTTTATTGAAGACCTTGTGGATAATGAAGAAGTTGCTTGATATAAGCAATTTCTTCATTGTCCACGGTGTTTTACAAAGCTTTTTTCTTGAGGGGTGAAAAGGATAAGACTTGTGTGGGAATGGGTTAAACTATCTTTGACCTTTTTTTATTTTTGAAAAAATGAGTTCAATTTAATTCAAGATCCTTCATTACTTCAGGGTATTTACCATTCTACTTCTGGAAAACCAAGATATGTAAGTAAAATATAACTGCCTTAGAATTTATAATCATTGAGGCAAGCAAATTTTCTGATATCAAGGTGGAAAATGTGAAATATGACAGCCCTGGCCCTTTCATCTTATATGATTTTGACGGTAGAATTCTATATGAACTTTAGAAATAACCCTCAATAAATTTAGGCATTAAAATATACACAAAACTTACTTCACCCATTCACACATAGCAACGCTTTTAGGCTCCCCAAAGAAAAATAATAGAGAAAACATCGTGGAAAAATGAAGAAATTGCTTGCCACGGGCAATTTCTTAATTTTCCATAATGTTTCCTACTTAGAAAGTTGAAATAATCTAAATTTCACAGACTTTAAATTGCAAGTGAAAGGTAATAGTGTAAGTGATAAACACAGGACCTAAATCTAATCCTTTTTAGTAAGATATCATTATGAACTATTACCTTGAATAAAGTGTCTTATAGTGAAAAATGCATTTCATTTCCAACCATTTCCTTGATATGTTAATTTGTTGAATCTAAAATGGTAATAAATAGCTTACTCAAACTCATCCATATCATACAAACAATCATAATTTCTATTTTGCAAATTTATCTATAATACTATGAACAACTTCAGTGAAAGTTTATCAAAATTGCCGTTTTTATCTAGCCTAACCTTTTCCTGTTCAATCCCTTGTTCTTATGTCCCTATGATTTTTATAGCAGTGATAACATTTTTGAAAAAGAAGAAATTACTTGTAACACGCAATTTCTATTTTTTCAACAATATTTTTTACTTTTCAAATTAAATCCACTTTACATTTTCATCTGCACAAGCTTTGAATTTGGATAGGTCTAAAATTTGCAAAGCAGGACAGGATTAACACATTATTGCAAATGTTGAAAATTAAATCCTGATGAAGGCCAGTGATTGGTTGAAACCAATCAATTAAATAAAGGTAAACTGACGATTGTGTTTTTCTTAGTTTTATTTCCCCATCTGTTTCTACACTTCTAAAGAATCCTGTATGAAGAAAAGTCTAGCAACTATAGAAATAGGTATGCAAATATCATTACAAGTACATGGTATCAATATTTTTTATACCATACCAACAAAAATGCTTCACTTAACCCATTCCAACTCAATCCCTCCTTTTTACGCCCCTCGAGAAAAAAGCTTTGGAAAACATTGTGGAAAATGAAGAAATTGCTTGTATCAAGCAATTTCTTCATTATCCACAATGTTTTCTATCCAAAAAGATGAAAAAATTCAAAATTCCATCAACTTGAAATTGTCGTCTGCAGCTTCTTTCAATTTGGACCAGTCTAAAATTTTGCTGTGTGGGAATGGGTTAAATGTATGATTTGATTGGTCAATGAATTTTTGAGAGATTATCACTTGATAATACCAGTAAAACTGGCAAAATTATCTAAATGATAAACTCAGAGTTTTGAAAGATATCACCAAGCTCTCTTTCATTTCGAGCTCCTGAATGTCATCTAAGTGAGACCCGAGAGTGTGATGACATCATCATATTGCCATGTAATTGACATGCGTATTGACACACTTTATAGATTTGGACAAAAAATATAACGATTAGTTTCTTGAAAAAGACTAATTGTTTATTTTTCATGTAAGATCAATAAATCTTTCATTATGTGAACAACTCTGGCCACTCATGAAGATAAAGCTTTTGTCGTTCACTCAAAGAAAGATAAATCAATCTTAAAGAAAGATAAATCAATCTTACACTGAAACAAACGCTCATCCTCTAAATAATCATGAATTCTGAACTTCCAATTCAACTGTGTCCATAACAGTCAACGGTTTCTCCTCATCAGATTGATCCCCTGTAGTAACATGCAGTATTTGAGCTGCCTGATCTGAAGTGACAACAAAATGCTGTTGAACCTGCTCCGGTTCCACTTTATATGTATACACCGTGTTATCTCCATCCTGTACCACAGTTAATACCTGAGCTGCCTCCAATTCTTTCTCTGTCAGGGTCGTCTGAAATGTAATAAAAACTCTCTTAATCCCTTCCCACTCAATGACACTTTTGACAACCTCAAGAAAAAAAGCTTTTGAAAACATTTTGTAAAACGAAAAAATTGCTTGTTACAACCAATTTCTTCATTTTTCAAAATGTTTTCTACCCCATAAGTAAATCCAAAATTTCATAAGCTTTAAACTAAAACTTGTCACAGTATGTGACTTAATACCCCCACAAGTGCTTTCCATGTAATGAGAGCTTTAACAATACAAGGACATAGCTACTGACTTTGCTTTTTTAGAAAGGAGGAGTTCGCCAAACAAAATTGGTAGTATAATTATCTGTATATGTCTACAAAGCATAAATAATGTTTAAGGTCAAGGGGAGATAACTCTTGAACCAGGGGGAATTAAGACCTCCAAATTGCTACTTGCAAAACTTCAACATGTGGTTAATCTTTGTATAAAGTTTCAATGGTATTGAAGCAAAACTGAAGGAGGAGTTTGCGACACAAAATTGGTAGTATTTTGTACAGACAGACGGACACATGGACAGACAGGCTGATTCCAGTATACGTCAGAAAAAATTCATTTTGCGGGGGTATAATTATAATCTGCAATTCCTTTCAATTTAAACCAGTCTAAAATTTCGCTGTCTGGTTAACCCTTTACCACACAAAGACACCTTTTGATGCCCTGAAGAACTACAACTCTTGAAAATCTTGTTTGAAAAGGGGAAATCGCTTGTAGTACTTATTTTCCAATTTTAGCGCAATTTCAAACATCTTCTGCAACTTTCATGAGTTGGGACCAGTCTAAAATTTTCTCGTCTGGTAATGGGTTAAAACTTGGTCTTGTGAATCTGTATTAAATATGATGATGAATAAAAAATAATCAACATATATTTATTTTAGTATACATTGATACGGGATTCTGCAATCAAACTTAAACAAGAGCACCATGGGGTTGCCAACGGTCTGCTACAAGCTAAGAACAGTGACAGTATAGATATAGATAAATGGCAAAGTTTTTGGACACTGGCGATATTAGGGCTAAAGCAATACCTCATTTTTTCTCTGAAAGCAGCAGAGGTAATCAAAGACCTGAACGGCCTAAAATGCAGTCAGGACTATATATTAAATATTTGTATGATAGTTGAAGTCATTCTCTGATTTGTCTGTTAAGTTTTCCTTATCATGAAATCACATTTGAAGACTTTTATCTACCCCCGACAGAATCAAAACAATGTTTTCTCGCCCATAACTGACTTGGTCAACAGCATAATTTTCGAATTCGGAAAAATTATACGAAAGATAGTTTAAGGAGTATCATCCTCCGATATTTCGAAAGATAACAACTGTAGCTATGAGATTTTAGCAGAAACCAACGAAATTCAGCGTGCGGAGAATTATTAAATTCTACCCTTACCTTCCCAGTCTATCGGAATTGAAGAATCCATAAATTTCTACAGGTTTACAAATTGTGGTTCTCTTTGGTCCGCCCCAATATTTAAAGCTAGAATTTTCACCCCAGACATGTTTTATTATTATTGATAGTTGTCGGAATTATTCTTATAGAATTTAGCTTTACACCGACGTAACTATTTCCATCTTTAGACAAAAGGATTAAAATCTAAGTATCCTGTATAGTGACGTCTCCTTAGAGACAGACAAGTTGTTGAACACCTGGGGTAACTGACGCGTTGAGAAAATGTCACGTGGATCACCCTTCGAACCTCTTTTGCGGTAATGGACTTGGCTAATTACTTTACCATTGTTATAAATACGGTAAGAATAATTCAACAAAGAACTCTATTTTACGAATCGGGAATTTACAACAAACAGATGCACATGTACAAAACTAGATTAAACTTTGTAGCTGGTAACTTAAAATCATAGGGATGAAGGTTATAATAATTGAAAAAAATCCGAGACGGCGGATGTCTAGTTTCACTTTCGACTATGTCCAAGATCGACGAATCGTTGAAGACTGAAGCATACCATATCCATTTTTTGTTAAATGAAATCCGTAATGGTGGTAAGTTCAGGCAGTCTATTAAATGGTGTCAGAGAGATAAATATACATTATTCTATGTCTCTGATGATGTTAACTTTTGACAAAACGAAAAACCTGGAGGATTCCCTCTATCGAGTGGCCTGGATGCAACACTGTTTAACATGGTATAAATAGAAGTACCTGTAGAGGTTGTGACCTTAATCACTGCACACATTCAGTGATTCGGCTTTTTGCGGTCATTCTTTATGAATGGGTTTACATTTTCAGATAGTATACTACAAGAAATTATGAATCAATTCACAAGCAAGGAAAAAATTTTCAGGTTGTTGTCAGGTTCCTAGCATCAAAGAGTGAATTCGGCCGATTCCTAGATTACAGTCAGTATCCTGACTGCAATAAAAATCAGTATAGCAACATCTGTAAAATCAACAAGAGCTTCGCAGAGCGGCGCATATATGCCCGAAGGGGCTTGTCAGTAACCTTGGCTTGTCATTAACCTGAGCTTGAATGATAGTTAATGATTTTTGTAATAGAAAGATCTTATCACCTGAATAATACTGCTTACACTTGAGAAACAAGACAGCTTTATAATAACTTACCATTCAACATTATGTACAACGGTTAAATTCTATAATTTGAATACAATTGAAATAAAAAATGACCTTGACCAATGACATTGAAACAAGTTTCAACAGAAAATACTCACCACAAGCAATAACAAGAGGACCATGATGGTCCTATATCGCTCCCCTGAGTATGATTGCTCAAGGCTTTATGATATGATATTAAAATCTTAAAGCCCTACACCTTATCATTTTGGAGAAGAAGATTTTTTGAAGATTTTCTCCTTTGATCCTAGGTATAGTGAAAACCCAACCATGTTGAGCTAATTTCAAGAGTACTGTAATTCTTTGAAGTAATAACGTAGAGGGTCTATAGGCATTAATACATACCAAATATCAAAGCTCTAGGCCAAATGGTTTAGAAGAAGAATATTTTCTATGATATCATTCTTTATTCCTTTCTGGGATTGCACAGAAAAGGGCTTATTTTCAGAATACAGTAATTCTATGAAGTATTTTAGTACAGGATCAAAAAGTATTGTTACACACCAAATATCAAGCTCTCGACTTTATGGTTTGGTAGAAGAATTTTTTTTAAGGATTTCCTTCTTCAAATCTATGTAAAATCAGGGATCACACAAAAAGGGCTAAATTTCAGAATACAGTCATTCTTTGAAGTGTTTTAGTACGGGGTCAAAAGATGATAATGTATAACAAATATCAAAGCTCTAGGCTTTATGGTTTGAGAGAAGAAGATTTTTAAACATTTCCTTCTTTATTTCTATGTAAAATCAGGAATCACACAGAAAAGGGATACATTTCTGAATACAGTAATTCTTTAAAGTATTTTGGTAGAGAGTCAATAGTTGATGATTTATACAAAATATCAAAGCTCTAGGCCATATGGTTTGGAAAAAGAAGATTTTATAAAGTTTTCCATCTATATTTCTATGTAAAATCAGGGATCCAACAGAAAGGGCTAATTTTCAGAATACAGTCATTTTTTGGAGTGTTTTAGTACAGGGTCAAAAGATGATGATGTGTAACAAATATCAAAGCTCCAGGTTTTATGGTTTGGGAGAAGAAGATTTTTAAACATTTCACTCTTTATTTCTATGTAAAATCAGGAATCACACAGAAAAGGGATACATTTCTGAATACAGTAATTCTTTGAAGTATTTTGGTAGAGGGTCAATAGATGATGATTTATACAAAATATCAACCTCTATGCCATATGGTTTGGGAGAAGAAGATTTTATAAAGTTTTCCATCTTTATTTCTATGTAAAATCAGGGATCACACAAAAAGGGCTAAATTTCAGAATACAGTCATTCTTTGAAGTGTTTTAGTACAGGGTCAAAAGATGATCATGTATAACAAATATCAAAGCTCTAGGCTTTATGGTTTGGGAGAAGAAGATTTTTAAACATTTCCTTCTTTGTTTCTATGTCAAATCAGGAATCGCACAGAAAAGGGATAAATTTCAGAATGCGATAATTCTTTGAAGTATTTTGGTAGAGGGTCATTAGATGATGATTTATACCAAATATCTAAGCTCTAGGCCTTATGGTTTAGGAGAAGAAGTTTTTTAAGATTTCCTTCTTTATTTCTATGTAAAATCAGGAATCGCACAGAAAAGTTTTTTCAAGTTTTTTCAATCCGTTGCCATGGCAACCAGAGTTCTTCATGGATTTCAATTCTTTGAAGTATTTTGAAAGAGCATGACCTAAGGATCATTTCTGTGGTGTTTGGTTGAAATTCCATGGTGAGTTTAGGAGGAGAAGATTTGTTTTAGTAATTGTGAACGGACGGACAGGTAGACAGACGGACGACGGACAATGACCGATCACAATAGCTCCCCCAGAGCATTTCTTGCTCAGGTGAGCTAAAAATATGACCTTGAAAAACTGTAACTGCTTTTTGAATTTCTGTAGTCTTATGCTCAACTAAATATCAGAGATACATTGTGGCAAGTTTCAGTTCAATCCAATAGAATTTGTAGGAGGAGTTGTGCACACACATATAAAATTACAGTAATTTAAGCTATATTGTTAAGTTAAGGGTAGATAATTCAGGAAATACTTGACATATCAAACAAAATTTAGTCCTAAGCACAACTAGACATCATACAGAGTCATTGTGGCAAGTTTCAGTTCATTCCCATTCAAGATGTAGGAGAAAGTGCGCTCAAAAGAATTAAAGGGTTTTTTCATTCGATTCAAGGGCAGATAATTCAAAATAAGTCAAGAATGACTGGAGCGATTTATATTTCAAAGATCTTATGCGCAATTAGACTTAATAGGGAGTCAGTTTCAGCTCTTTCCCAGTTCCAAGTTTCAGCTCTTTCCCATTGATAGTTTTGAAGGAGTTGCACTCACAAAAAATTGCTAACAGACAGACAGACGGACAGACAACCGGGGCCATAGTATAATACGACCCTTTGGGCGTATAAAAAGTACTGCGTGTCCAAGAAAGAATAAACATCTCCTCATTAGCTTCAAATAAAACTAAAGATTTAGCTGTCTTACATGAACGTCTTGCATCTCCTCTAGTTCTTGTTCCTCGTGTAACAATTCTGTCTCATCACTTGTTTGTTGGGTAGGGCCACCAATAACAATAGTATTGCCTACAGTTGTTGCTGATAATATCTTTGGAACATTTCCTAAAATCAACATGGTATTTAGATTAAATACTCTCATGTTGTTGGCACTTATTGGAACTGATATAACATGAATCATCTTTGCCACATCTGGCAAATAAATCTTGTCAATGAAATCTTTGAAATATTTCTAGAGAAGAACTTTAAACTTTTCATTGTTCTAAAAAGTCAATTAAAGTTATGTTTATTCATTTACTAGATGTACTAGGTGTAAAGGTATTAATAAGACTTTCAAAATGTTCACTTTATACCATAAGCCAAGCCAGTAAAAACAAAATTTTTCAACCAATAAAAATTCTATGAAGGAATCTGACAAAGATTCACACAAGGATCATTTGTGTGAAATTTTGGGTGAAATCCATCAACAGCTTTCTGAGAAGAAGATTTTCAAATTGTATTTTAACCCCTCCACCCCATCCACCCCCCCCACCCCTGAAGCCATGTTTTTAATCCAATCAAAATTCTTTTGAGAAAACCCATGAAAAGTCTCCAGTGAAATTTGGTTGAAACCATTCTATTGGTTTTCTGAGGAAAAAGAATTTTAAAGTTTTCATTATATACTATATACAGAAATTAGTCCTGTCTATTAAAGCCTTGTTTTTATGTGATTCTTTGAAGGAATCTGATAAAAGGTCATCCAAGGATTGTTCCAGTGAAATTCGGTTGAATTCTGTTTAGAACTTTCTGTTTGTTTGTTTAAGTGAGACCACTGGCATAATGCAATCAGTAGAACATCAGACTCCCAATCTTCAATCAAGGGACGTCATGTGTTCGATCCCAGCAGTGGCACATATCCTGTGTGACATTTGTCTCTCACCAATGGGTGGATAATTGTAATCTAAGTGGGATAGCAGCTAGAGGCTAGGAAAGGATGTAATGGTAGTTCTGGTATGAGATTTACCAGGAATCCATTGCCAGCTGCTGTGATATGACTGAAAAACTGTTAAAAGTGATGTTAAACCCCATTCAATCATTCAATTGTTGATGTATTGACTATTTTCTGAGAGAAAGATTTTCAAGTTTTCACAATACACCATAGATGGAAGCCAAACCATGATCTTTCTTATCCAATCAAAATTCTTTGATGAAATCTGAAAAAAGGTTTTCCAAGGATCATTTCTGTGAAACTTAGTTGAAACAGCACAGTACTTTCTGAGGAGTAAAAGTTTACAAATGGACAGGTGGATACATGACAGACACAACACCGTGACAAAGATTGCTTGCTTCCAGCCAGTGGGGCTAAAAGTCCTCAAAACAGTAAATTCACAACTTACATAATCTGTAGTAAGAATATTTCATTGCATATCATCAAATTAATCTTTTCCATAAGAGCTGTCTATCTTTTAACCTGTTACCAGACACCAAAATTGTAGACTGGTTCAAATTGAAAGGAGTTGCAGACGACAATTAAAAGTTTATGAATTTTTTAATGTTTTCAACTTTCTGGGTAGATAACATTGTGGTAAAAGATGCGGGGGTATAAAAATGAATTTATAATCAAATAAAAAGATATTTATTTTGACCTTGCTTTAGTTGAGACAAATAGTCTGATTTTAAGGTGGAAATAATGAAATGTGACAGCCCTGGCCTATTCATCTTCAATGGTCTTGATTGTTGAATTTTACATAAACTTTAGAGATAACCCTAAATAAAATAAGGCATTAAAATGTAGAAAAACCCTTAACCCATTCCCACCTTGTGATGCTTTTTGACGCAATAGGGAAAACATTGTGGAAAATGAAGAAAATGCATGTAAACAACCGTAAAACATGGGCTGAGAAAATTCCGATAAACTAAAACAAAATTTATCAAATTTTAAAGATTTGTTCCGACAAATATTTGTCGGTGTTGGTACTTGAATATGTCGTTATAACAGGTCAAAATTACATTAGGTGAGGTTTGCTCCCAGTGTTAAATTGTTATTAGTTTACTGGTATAATGATAGTCAGTGTATTGCGGCCTGACTGTACCAAATATCAAAGCCTTATGCCTTATGGTTTGGGAGGAGAATATTTTTTAGCTGTTTTCAAATCTTTGAGGTATTTTAACCCATTCCTACTTGACAAAATCTTATAGACTAGTCGAAATTGAAAGAAAATACAGACAATAATTTTAGGTTGATGAAATTCTGAAATTCTTCTGTCTTTTGGGTAGAAAACATTGTGGATATAGAAGAATTTGCTTGAAACAAGCAATCTCTTCTATGTCCACAATGTTTGCCAAAGTTTTTTTCTTGAGGGACGTAACAAGAAGGGATTGAGTGGGATTGGGTTAAACAGAATGACCTAAGGATAGTTTCTGAGAAATTTGCTTGAAATTTCATGGTTAGTTGATGAGTAGAAGATTTTTTTGTAATTTTGACGGATGGATGTAAGGAAGGACAGATGTCAGACACAGATGGATACTGTAGCTCACCCATAGCATTTCATGTTCAGGTGAGCTAAAAAAAATATTTTGAAACTTCAATCAAACTACTTTGTCAGAGCAAAATGGGCATGGCTATCAATTTGTCAAATTATTCCTTCAATGATCACAGATATAGGTTAGATTTTTTACTGTACCTTAAACAGCTCAAATTTTGAGTATAACTCTACACAAAACATTTCTACAACCTGTGTTCCATACAATACCTGTTCCACAACTTGTGTTCCATTGAGAGCTTCCACGGCCTACCTATGCCACACCCTATGTTCCTTATGAAATTTCCACGGCTTTTTAAGATATATGTTCATATCAATTCTTGAATCATTACAGTTATACCTACCCTGCCCTATCTCCTGTACAACTGCTCCATGAACTACCTGTTCCACAACTTGTGTTCCATCAAGAGCTTCCATGGCTTTTATATCTATATGTTTTATTACAGAAATACCTACCCTGCCCTATCTCCTGTACAACTGCTCCATGAACTACCTGTTCCACAACTTGTGTTCCATCAAGAGCTTCCATGGCTTTTATATCTTTATGTTTTATTATAGTAATACCTACCCTGCCCTATCTCCTGTACAACTGCTCCATGTACTACCTGTTCCACAACTTGTGTTCCATCAAGAGCTTCCATGGCTTTTAAATCTATATGTTTTATTATAGTAATACCTACCCTGCCCTATCTCCTGTACAACTGCTCCATGTACTACCTGTTCCACAACTTGTGTTCCATCAAGAGCTTCCATGGCTGCTTCTTGTCTCTCTATCTCCTCGAGGGCTGCCTCTGTAAGGTCTTGTAATGTTGTTCCTGTAAAAAAATACACAGTTGAGATTGTGAAACCTGTTATACTTTAGATATGTTTGCTTATTATTTGTAATAACATTTCAAATCATTCATGCAGTGACAACTTAAAACATGTACACCTCATCTCACATCAGTTGACCCAGATTTTTATGTTCCAGTGATATTATACATGAGAAAACATTGTGTAAAAAGGGGGAAAAATGGCTAAATTTTTAATTGCACTTATTTTATACTGTCATCTGCTTCTCTTTTGCAGTGCTTATTCTAGGCACTTAAAAAACAAAATATATTTTTCAACACTGATGGGCAATTTTCTCTATAAACAAAGAATATAGAATACCATATATTATTAATTGTGTTTATTTTGCCCTGAAATTCTAGAATAAACCCTCCCTTTAAATTTGGACAAGTCCAAATTTTTTAAACAAAGGAAAGGGTTAAACAGCTGCCGCTATACATCAAGACAGTAATATTAAATTTATTAGCTACATATATAACTGCTTTTCATTTACATTATATGAATGTCACTTTAACTGAACTTTAAGCTTATTTTAATGAGGTCTTTCAATCTACCTTCCAGGTCAAAAAGAAGCTTCCCAATTTTGGATAGTTTTGTGGACGCTTTCTCTCTCTGATAATTTATCAAAAATCATGTACACAAAAGAAAGCAATCTATATTTTGGTTGGTGTAAATTTGCACCAGCCTAAAACTTTGTTGTGCAAATGCGTTAATATAATCCTTCAATAAATCTTCCCAACTAATACATTCCCACATAGATCACAACTCTATCTTGATGATGGTTTTTAATATAATCCTTCGATATAACTTTGTCAAATCATGTCAACACAGATCAAATGCCTACCTTTGTGATGGTTTTTAATATGATCCTTCAACAAAACTTTCCTTGCAAAATCTTTCCCACACAGATCACAGACATGTGGTTTCTCGCCTGTATGCATTTTCATGTGGTCTTTCAGATTGCCATTTTGAGCAAAACCCTTTCCACATACCTGTAATGCACAAAAAATCTTTACCAAAAATTCAAAGTGTGCCTGAGTTTAATGACGGTAGAGGGTCAATACATTGGCACTGATACAAACTAAATATCAAAACTCTAGGCCATAATGGCTTGGGAGAAGAAGGTTTCTATGAATTCCTTTATTCCAATGTAAAATCAGGTATCACACAGAAAAAGGTGTTTTTTTCAGAATAAGGTGAATCATTGAAGTATTTTTGTGGAGTGTCAATAGATGATGATTTATACCCAATATCAAAGCTCTAGGTCTTATGGTTTTGGAGATGAAAATAAAGATGAAAACTAGACATTGTCGCAAAGCGGATTAATACCCCCCCCCAAAAAAACGCTTGTCCATATACAAGTGCTTTTCGCCAAAGGGCCGTAACAAAAAATGGACTTACCAAGTCTTTCTGTGAAATTTGAATCAAATCCATCCAATAGTTGCTGAGAAATTAAGCGGACACGATTTATCACCAAAGGGCCATAACTCCGTCAAAAATCAATGAACCATAACCAAAATAAAATATGCACATCTCTGCTTGATAATGATTATATCATTGAAGTTTGAATCAAATCCATCCAATGTTTGCCAAGAAATTGAGCGGACACCGAAAAGCTACAGACAGACGGACTGATGGACCAACTGACAAGCTGACTCCTATATACCCCCCAAACATAGTTTTGGGGGATATAACTGGATGGGTGTCCCAGGACAACTGCTGTCGAGCCGGCAAAGTTTTGTTGGCATCATGCTCTGGACAAGCACAATTTTAGTGCTTGATCTTGAGCTTTGACCTTGACATTAGAACTATCCCAAAAATTCTTTCAAATGGCACATCTATCTACTCATGATGGAGAATAATTGTGCCAAGTTATTTTGAAATCTACTGCCAAGTTATATTGAAATCTATCTATAAATGTAGGAGTAATTGTCCAGACAAATTCGGACGGACAGACAAAAGCACTAACGCACATACACTGACTTGTCATAGTGAGAACAATGTCTTGCTTACTGCAAGCCGGCTTAAAAAAAATCTGACAACAAATCAACTGAGGATCATTACTGTGAAAATTCATTTTTTTTATTCCTATATTTATTTCAGAGTATGGTAATTCTCAGCTTGTGCTTAAGTGAGCTAAAAACGGGAAAGGTTTTAGGGAATGGGTGATTAGAGAAATAGAAATTACTAATCGGAGATATAATTAAAAAGTCACTTGCATCTCTACAAATAGATTTCTATGTTCTCTTACATATCAAATGCAAACCATCACCACACAATATGCTTCCTTGACAAACCTGTTGTATTCAGGAATTTACCTTCCCCTGCTGCCTATCAAACAATCAATTGTCCAATCAAATCATTCAAATAGACTAGAAGTGAACATTGAATTGCTAAATTGACCAACATAAATAAGAAGCATTCTTGTTGGTTTGGCGACTTAATCATCATACTTAAGCTTGAATAAGGTGTAATTATGACGTTTAACTCACAAACAACCATTTAAGTTTTTTGTAGTATGTTACTGGCCATATGTTTTGCAAAATAACACTGTTTGATATCAAAAGGGAACTTCCTGTCTGAGTCAGTGTCCATGGCCAAAGGAGCCAGCAATCAATTAATTATACACTGAACCTTAGGATTGACGGGCGGCCATTTTACAATGTGACTGTTATAACAATCCATTATATTGTAGGTATGGAGGAATAATTTATAGAGGTTTTGTTCAAATTCAAATTTCCATGTTTAGATTCTTTGCTGAATGTGTACAAATCTAAGATTTTCTTAACCCTTTTCTGTTCAATCCTTGGTTTTTACGTCCCTGTGATTTTATTATTAAGAAAACATAAGAGAAAAAGAGAAAATTACTTGTAGCAAGCAATTTCTTCTTTTTCCACAATATTTTCTTCCCTACTAACTGGTTATTTTTAAAATCAAATCCACTGCAAGACCTTTAAATTGGACAGGTCTAAAATTTTTCTAAACAGGAAAGGGTTAATAGATTGTAAGCCAACAAAATATCTAAATTGGTTCCAATTCGAAGAGACTGGAGAAAACATCAGAGATATCAATAATAAGGATCTTTACCTGACATTTATATGGTTTTTCACCAGTATGCGTTCTCAAATGTCTGTACATATCTCCGATTTTCTTGACCCGACGTCCACAAACTGTACAAACAAATGGACGCTGTCCAGAATGGATTTGAAGGTGAACCTGCAAATCAAAGATATTTCAAATAATATAAAGATTGTGTTTGAACGTTAAAGAATTTTCTATCTTTTTATAATCTTTACTTAACATATTACCAGACAACAAAGTTTAGAGTGGTCCAAATTGGAAGAAGTTGCCACAATTGAAATTTTATGAAATTTTAGATATTTCAAATTTCTTTGTAGAAAACATTGTGGAAAATCTTGTTGCAAGCAATTTCTTCATCTTACACAATGTTTTCCAAATTTTTTTTCTTGGTGGAGTATCAAAGAGTCATTTTGTGGGAATCGATTATTTCATTACCAGACTTCAGAATAGTTGGTGTAAAATGCTGGTTAAAAATATTCCTAATTGTTTATACAGAGAAAAGTCACATATGAGCATTATTGAACCCCTTCCAGTGATTTTATAATTGAGAAAACATTGTAGAAAAAGAAGAATTCACTTGTTACAAGCAATTTCTTCTTTTTCTACAAAATTTTCTACCCTTCTGACTGGTTATCTTTCAAATTAAATCCACTTTAAAATTTGATCTGCAAAACCTTTGAATTTGGACAGGTCTAAAATTTTGCAAAACAGGATAGGGTAAGAGCGTAAAAAGCAGGAACAAGTCTGCTTTATTATGAGGCTAATAATATTGAAAATAGCACACTATGTATATGTCGAACAAGATAAAATGCTTGACCAACAGTTTATTACTCTAATATGAATTTATTCACATAGGTTAACTTATTATCCGACAACAAAATTAAAGACTTGTCTAAATAAAAGTTAGTTCCAAATAACCATTCTAAGTAGGTAATTTGAAAACTCATTACCATGGAGGGTCTAAAATAAAGTGGAAACAAAGAAAATTCTTGTTGCAGCCAACCTCTTTTCCCACAACGTTTTCTCTATTTCTAACCTTTTCTAGGTTTGGGGAATAATATGACAATGCTTATCCCTTTCCTGTATAATCCCATTTTTACTTCCCCCTGTTTTTATACTTAAGAAAGTATTTTGGAAAAAGAAGAAATTGCTCATGACAAGAAATTTCTTTTTTTTCTACAATATTTTCTACTCTTTTGAAGGATTAAATTAAATCTACTTTATATTGTTCTCTGCAAAACTTTTGAATGTGCTATACAGTAAAGGGTTGATAAATGATAAAAGAATTTGAGAAGATTACCTGTAATTTTTCTGCATGGAAGAACCCCTTACAGCAGATACCACACCTATAGGGAGAAGCTTCCTGGGGTCGTATGTGAATCTGAGTATGACGTTTCCAGTTTCCTCGCTCTGTAAATGTTTTACCACACACACCACAACTGAAGGGCTTTTCACCTGAATTGAAAGATTCACCTAAATCAATATATTACAAGAGGAAAAACAACCGGTCAAAATTGAAAGAAAGTGCAGATATAAAATCTAAATGCCCTAAAATTGAAAGTAGAAGTAAATATAAAAAGAAATATACAGCTCCCCTTACGTTTAAATTTGTGTGTGTAACAATGACAAGGTTTGTTCAATTGTGAACAGGGCCTTTGCTTTTGTTTGTTTGAATGGGGTTTTATGCCACTTTCAACAATCTTTTAAGGGCCTTTGCTGGCATTCGCCAATGTCGCCAAATGCGAAAAATAAAGCTAAGTGGTGATAAAAATTTGAATTTAGCGAAGAAAACACTGGCAAAAACGCTGCCGATAGAAATAAGTCTGTGGAAGCAATATAGATTTTCGCATAAAGTACCAGCCATGTACCGAAAGTTTGTATCAGACTGCGATCGAGGCAGATTATTGTAGTCTAGGTTAGGTGAGTCAATAAACGAAGTGTACAAACACTTATTCAATTTATGACCTATGATACAGGTGACATTTTCTGACCATGATCAAAGACTTCTTCAAAGATGGTGTACATTAGATAAATAAAATTCAAAAAATCAAAATCAAAGAATCTTAATTTAGTGGGTTTATAATAAATCCAGAATACACATCTAAGTCTGAATTCTACTCTGGGGAAATAGTGCTAAGTGGGCAACCCCCTTCGAGGCTGTCTCGTCAGTCTCTTTGATGTACTTCACAACCCTACACTCCCGTAGAATAGAATGGTCAGACCCAACATTTTTATGACTTTAGCTGTGTTTTTGAATCAACAGTTGAATATTTTAGGGTAACTCATTGACAGAAAAACGCAATGACTTTGAGCTCAATTAAAGTAAATCACAAGTCTTAGAAAGCACTTTGGATAGAATGTGTAGTAAAAGAAATATACAACAAAAACTAAAATCATTTGATCTTCATTTCACTTTAGAGAATTGATAAATTTGACGATTGATAGGGTTCAGAACTGTAACAGACAAACCCGTTGCGAGTCTCTGTGGTAGGTTGGGGTACTGGGGGAGGGATACAAATATTTAGTGAAATATTCCCAAATTGCTTGAAAAATTATGGCTTGTCGGACTGAATTCAAATGAAATAGATAGATTTTGCATTAAGCTATTAAGTTTTTTTGTGTGTGTGTAAATGTTGGATCTATTTTTAGTCTGTAGTCTCCTAGCTTAGTGGATTTCAGTGGCATGAAACTCAGCAAAAGAATTCAGCTTCTCATTTGGCTACTTTGCGACAGATTTAGCTCAAATTTTTCACAATTTGGCGAAAGTGATGGCAAAAAGAAAAATCCCTTGGAAGCCCCTGATTTTTCTTAAAGATGTCATTATCACATGATGGCAAAAATTGATAACAGAAATCAACTTAAATCATATGCAATCATATTTATTTATTCTTGTACATCTAGCTTCAAAGCAATTACAGAGTATAGCTATTCTGAAATACCACTAGTGACAAAATTTGAAGACACCATGCAATTTAACAGCATGTGTGGCAGTATGGTTGCGACCTAAGGTGGAAAATCCCAGGATTGGAGCTTACATGATTGACAGTGTTTTAAGCCATACTACCACACTGGCCAAATGGTGTGAACCTCAAAAGGCCAGGCAAATCACACCAATCCCATAGTCTGAACAGTACAAGATTGGGCAAACCCGCACACCAACCCTCCAGTGTGAACAGCAAAGGATTGGGCAACTAAGTATTTAAGCTGGTCAACTAACTGAAGGCAGTGACAATGATGAACCTCCACACCAATCCTATCATCTATACAAAGAAAGGATTTGGCGACCAATCTTGCTCACTTAAATCACAGAACATGAGACTATCAATTTCTTTGCACCCTGCAAACTCCCTCCCAAGAATTCTCCCCCTGAGCTCTAACTGTATAAATACGGAAAAACATTAAATTATGACTAGCTTAAATGAGCTGTAGAAAACCTGTAAACAAAAAGAAAATACATATTGCTATGCTAAATGACTAGTTTAGTTTGCAAAACACATTATTTATTACATTTATTATCAACTACTGTTATTATTGGTTTTATTATAACAACAAAGCACATTGAGTCTCTGCCAACCAGTGATCATGGAGATAAAAAGTGGGCAGGTGGAGGATGTTGTTTGTTTCAAATGTTTAGTTCTAAATCTAAGGTTAAAGCGGGCTGCTAGATGGTTTGCTAAATTCCCGCTTTAGACTGGCTTACGAGAGTATTACAAGCTGTCCATTTTCAATAATTAAAGATGTGAACCAGTCCAACTTCAACTGGCGCTAGCATACTTGCAGGCAGTGTAACTTTGCTAGCAGGCACAAACCCAATTCCGGCTCAGGATGTTTACATACAGCAACAAAGAACATAATTTCTTTACGGTGAAAAATATTGTCTATTGCTTAGCAATATCCTTTATTAGATTTTAATTGGGCAATCTCAGTGTATTAAGTGACCATTCTCTTAAACAACCACCTTTTGGGCGTACATTGAGTGGTTGCTAAATTCAAGTTTAACTCCCTACTCACCTGTATGTATGCGGGCATGCATCTTAACTTCATACTTCTGGGCAAATCTTTTCCCACAATATTCACATTCGAACATCTTCTCTTCATCTGTATGGACTCTCATGTGACGTTTACAGTTACTCTTATTGGTATACTGTTAATACAGAAAATATTCTTTTATCAACTTTAAAGACCCAGAAACACTAAGAATTTCAACTTTTATTTAAGTCTAGAATTTTTTTCTACCATGAAAGTTGAAAAAATCTAAAATGTTATAAACATTAAATTGTTGTCTGCGACTTAATTAGACTATTCCAAAATTTTTTTGTGTGTTAACATAAAAACATATAGTCTCAATCAAATGACAAACCTCTTTTGGAATTAACCCATTACCACACAATGCTGTTTTTTGACAAACAATTTCTCATTTACTCAAAATGTTTTCTACCCTGTTTGGGGACTTATTTATCAATTCTAACACACTTTGAAATGCCATCTGCAACTGCTTTCAATTTTGAAAAGTCTATTTTTTTTTTCATCTTGACTCAAATTCATCAAGTGTTAGGAAAGAACATAGAAGAATTCATCATAGATGCTATTTTATGAACAAGTGGTTTAATATTTTTTATTCATTATCACATTATAAGACACTCTATTGCATTACTCAAAGACATTATTTGCCAGGTACTTTAAATCATCAGTGCTAGAGACAGATTAGGCTACCCAATTATATGAAAACAAGAGCTTTACAGAGCCAGGCAGTTACGCCTGAAGGGGCTTGTCAGTGAAAATTCACTAGTTTTACACTACTTTGCTAAGTCAAGTGTTCCAAGTTACAGTTCATCCCAATTGAAAATGTAAAAGAGAGTAATGCACACACAAAAAAACCCCAGCAAGTTTGATCTAATTTTCTAACTCAAGGGCAGATAATTCAAAAATAACTTGAGGGATCAAAATACTATTTGCTCATGCACAATAAATCACCCATTTATTCTGGGAAGTTTCAGTTAATTCCAACTGAAATTACAGGAGGAATTGCAAACACAAAAGATTGCTAACATACAGATAGACCGACAACCAGGGCTATGACATAATACAATCCTTTCAGGCATAACAAGAGCTTTGTCAACAGGACACTGATGCCCCGACCGGTAGCTTTGATAATAACAAAGGGCAATAACTCCAAAATTATGCAAGCAAGAGTTGTGGTTCTTGTGCACTGCACTTTTATTCAATGAGGTCTATCCACCTGTGAAGTTTCAAGTTGATAGCTATTATACTTTCAGAGATATTCCCCAGACAAAATGTAAGTCTTTAAAATAACAAAGGGCAATAACTCCAAAATTATGCAAGCAAGAGTTGTGGTTCTTGTGCACTGCACTTATCCTTAATGAGGTCTATCCATCTATGAAGTTTCAAGTTGATAGCTATTATACTTTCAGAGATGTGCTCCGGAAATTTCGGGACGGAAGGACAGAAGGAGGAAGTACAGATGGATGGACAAAGGCAAATCTATATGCCCCCCCCCCCAATAAGTGGTGGAGGCATAATAAAAACTTGCCCAGGCTGTTTAGGGGAGTATATAATTATTGCTGTAATCATCACCACAACAAAATCTTACAATCAATTTTCATTTAATAACTTAACCCATAACCAGACAACAAAATTTTAGACTGTTCCAAGTTCAAAGAAGTTGAAGACAACAATTTTAGGTTTATAAAATTAAATTATTTTGTCGGTCAGGGAAAAAAACATCTACATAGATGAAGAATGTCTTACAAGCAGTTTCTTCATCTTTCACAATGTTTTCTAAATCTTTTTATTGAGGGATGTAAAAAGTCATGATCATGCAGAAATTAGTTGAGAAAAAAAACAATCTATTTAAAATGGATATGTCATTGCAAACCGATTATAACTACTTAAAAATATATTGGCAGTTACAATTGTTTTGTACTGACCCATTGAAATAAATGTTTTTCTGACCTGTTTCCCACAGACATTACAAGCGTATATATAAGCACTAAATTTTGGTTTGCCTATAGTTGTACCAGCGTCCTTCCCATCCTTGATTGGTGTTTGAGATTGTTTGGTATTGTCTGGAGGATTAGCTGGCTTTACAACATTATTTTGGGTATCTGTACCTTCTGAAAAGATATTTAGACCTTGTTCAGCTCAACAAATGATACGTGCAACCTGTTCAAGCTTTTTTATTTTTGATTATGTTTTTTGGCAAGTAAAAATATCTGTGACCAAATTATGAATGATCTTTAACCTATTACCGAAAGGCAAAGTTTTAGACTGGTCCAGATTGAAAGGAATTGCAGACAACAATTTAAAGTTTATGAAATTTTAGATTTTTCACCTTTTTGGGTAAAAAACATTTTGTAAAATGAAGAAATTGCTTGTAAAAAGAAATTTCTTCATTTTACACAATGTTTTCTCAATTTGTTTTTCTATAGGGGCAACCAAAAGCATCACTGTTGGGAATGGGTTAATTCACTTTCAATCTTAAAATCAAGAACTTGACAAAACCTACCAAAGACTCCATAAAAAACTGGGTTTACTCTTCCCAAGGAGGAAGTTAAAGAATAAGATCTATTAGCCTTGGGTTAACTGAACATGGAATTAAGTATATGTTAAATTGTTTAACCCATTACCAGACATCAAAAACGTTACACAGGTCCAAAGTTAAAGGGATTGCAAACAAGAGGCCCATGAGGGCCTGAGATGCTCTACTGGTTATCAAGTTTTTCCGTTAAAGAAATCTGATATTTCAGGAAGTTAATTACTCAAAGAAGAATGCATAAAGAAAACAAGAAGGCCAGAATGGCCCTAAAATCGCTCACCTGACTAATGTAAGATGATTCAAAATTTTGCCAACACTTTTGAAAAGGAATATCCAATTAAGTTTAGTTGAAATTGGCCCAATGGTTACTGAGGAGATGTTCAAAGTAAAAAAACTGCCCCGCCCTGCCATGCCCATATTTGGGCGTAAATCAAAATTCTGCAAACACCTTTTGAATAAGGTCACCAAAGTAACATTCATGCCAAGTTTTGTTGAAATTGGCCAAATGATTACTGAGGAGAAGATATTTCAAGATTTCTAAATAAAAAACTGCCCCACCCTGCCACGCCCATATTTGGGCGTCAATCAAATTTCACAAACAACTTTTGAAAAAGGTTCACCCAAGGAACATTCATGCCAAGTTTTGGTTGAAATTGGCCCAATGCTTACTGAGGAGAAGATATTTAAAGATTTCTAAATAAAGAAACAGCCACACCCATATTTGGGCGTCAATCAAATTTCCTAAACACGATTTTGAAAAGGGTCACCCAAGGAACATTCATGCCAAGTTTGGTTGAAATTGGCCCAATGGTTACTGAGGAGAAGATGTTTAAAGATTTCAAAGTAAAAACTGCCACGCCCATATTTCGGCTTGAAACAAAATTCTATGAACAACTTTTGAAAAGGGTCACCCAAGTAACATTCCTACCAAGTTTGGTTGAAATTGGCCCAATGGTTACTGAGGAGAAGATATTTCAAGATTTCTAAATAAAAAACAGCCACACCCTGCCACGCCCATATTTGGGTGTCAATCAAATTTCACAAACAACTTTTGAAAAAGGTTCACCCAAGGAACATTCATGCCAAGTTTTGGTTGAAATTGGCCCAATGCTTACTGAGGAGAAGATATTTAAAGATTTCTAAATAAAGAAACAGCCACACCCATATTTGGGCGTCAATCAAATTTCCTAAACACGATTTTGAAAAGGGTCACCCAAGGAACATTCATGCCAAGTTTGGTTGAAATTGGCCCAATGGTTACTGAGGAGAAGATGTTTAAAGATTTCAAAGTAAAAACTGCCACGCCCATATTTCGGCGTGAAACAAAATTCTATGAACAACTTTTGAAAAGGGTCACCCAAGTAACATTCCTACCAAGTTTGGTTGAAATTGGCCCAATGGTTACTGAGGAGAAGATGTTTAAAGATTTCTAAGTCAAAAACAGCCACGCCCTGCCACGCCAATATTTGGGCATAAATCAAAATTCCACGAACAACTTTTGAAAAGAAACACCAAAGGAACATTCATGCAAAGCTTGGTTGAAATTGGCCCAATGGTTACTGAGTAGAAGAAGTTTAAAGATTTCAAAGACAAAAACTGCCATGCCCTGCCACGCCCATATTTGTGGGTCAATCAAATTTCTGTGAACATCTTTTGAAAAGGGTCACCCAAGGAACATTCATGCCAAGTTTGGTTGAAATTGGCCCAATGGTTACTGAGGAGATGTTTAAAGATTTCAAAGTCAAAAACTGCCACGCCCTGCCACGCCCATATTTGGGCATAAATCAAAATTTCGCAAACAACTTTTGAAAAGGGTCATCCAAGGAACATTCATACCAAATTTGGTTGAAATTGGCCCAATGGTTACTGAGGAGAAGATGTTTAAAGATTTCAAAGTCAAAAACTGCCACGCCCTGCCACGCCCATATTTGGGGGTCAATCAAAAATCCACGAACAACTTTAGAGGAGGGTCACCCAAGGAACATTCCTACCAAGTTTGGTTGAATTCTGCCCAGTGGTTACTGAGGAGAAGATGTTTAAAGAATTGTTTACGCCTTCCGACGCACGACGCACGGCGCACGACGGACAAAAGGTGATACCAAAAGCTCACCTTGAGCATGTTGTGCTCAGGTGAGCTAAAAATGCAAACATTGGATTATTTTGGGCTAGTTCTTCTGTTCTAACAATATTTTCAACAGATATTTATCTTAGACGGTCTCAAAATGCATGATCTTGTGGTAACTGGTTAAATGTTGGTTTCACTGCTGAAATCTAATTCATTTCTTCTCATGAGTGCTTTTAACCCATTCAAAATCAAATTGAAAGAAGTTCCAGACAACATTTCAAATTGCATTGAAAAAGGAAAATAAGTGTTGCATAATTGTTACAAGTAATTTTCCCTTTCCACAAAGTTTTGCATATGATTGTTTTTCTTCAGGGCGTCAAAAAGCATCATTGTGTGGTATGTTTGTAAAACTATTCCCACACAATGATGCCTCCCCTGAGTAAACAGGCCTTGGAAAACATTGTGGAAAATGAAGAAATTACTTGTTACAAGCAATTTCTTTATTTCCCAAAATGTTTTCTACCAGAAACACAAAGAATTTTATAATTTCATCCTCTTAACCCATTCCCAGACAATGACACTTTTTGACGCCCCCAAGATAAAAAAAACTTTGGAAAATAATGTGAAAAAAAAAGAATTTGACTCAAAAAACAACAAAATTAAAATTCCATCTAAAAACTGTTGTTTGCAACATCTTTGAAATTGGACCAGTCTAAAACTTTGTTGTGAAGTATTGGGTTGAGATTGTACTCTATAACTTCTTTCATTTTGGACCAGTTTAAAAATTCTCCCCTGTAATGGAATAATTACCTGTGTGAATTCTGAGATGGTTTTCACAATCTTCTTTCACTGTGTACTGCTCCCCACATATATTGCAGGCATAAATATACGTAGATTCCAAGTCAATCGGTTTCTTCTCCAAATAATCATGTTTGTTTGCGCTAGGTGAATGTGGAATTTCCGGGGTTTGCATCAACGAATCTGTGTCCGTCTCCTGGCCATCTTCGATAACTTCTTCATTTGCTACTTCAGTGTTATTGTCTACCTTTCCTATGGTTGGTTTTGTTGAGTCAGTATTTGGAATGAAATCTCCAGGCATGTAGACACCACTTACTTTCATCTCAGCACAGCCATATGAACTTCTTTGCCGCTTTAATTTCCTTTCCTGGTTGAAAGACGCCATGTAAATCATTATCAAACTACTACTCCACTATTATGTTTAACCCATAAACACAATCTCACATATTGATGCCCTAAAGAAATATGCTTATTTAGGGAAACTTTGTAAGAAAGGGAAAAATTGCTTGTAACAAGCATTTTCTCACAATGTTTTCTACCTTAACCAATTGTCAGACGCCAAATTTTAAGACTGGTCCACATAGAAAGGAGTTGCAGGCAACAATTTAAAGCTTATAAATTTGGTAAGATGTTTAAAGTTTTCAAAGTTAAAAACTGCCCCGCACATTTTTGTGTATAAATCAAAGTTTCACAACAACTTCTAAGAAATCCTTCTAACTCTAGGAAGATTCATGCCAAGTTTGATTGAAATTGGCCAAGTTGTTAAACAGGGTCCAAAGAACCCACTTTTCCCCTCGTATTTACGAGTAGGAAATCCCAGAGGACGAGTGAAAATTTGGAGGCAGTAGTCAGAGGACGACAGACAAAAGGTGATCATAAAAGCTCAACTTGAGCATGGTGAGCTAAAAATGTCTTTTATTGATAGGGCTCTAGCTTATACTAATTGACCCCTTGACCTGATGTTATCAAAATTAATAGGTTTCCTAGCTTGACTCACAGGAACTTGTCACAATAAATTGAATTGAAATTATTTATACTAAATATGTAAATAAAGATGAGGGAATGTACTTGAAAAAAAGTAGGAAGCACTTGGTATGAATAAAGTCATCTTTCTGATGTCAATTTCAGTCATTGTGTGTTGAAGAAGTCAAATTCACTTGCAATTTTAGTAATTAGTTATTATGCAGGTTTACTTATAGAAAAATAAAGTCATATATTATTTGAAGAGTTATTCTTTATTTGTGAACAAACTTTCAAAGAAAAACTGAGTTGATTTAACATAAATTTATTTCCAGACAACACAACTTATGAAAGGGATTTCATCCAGCATGACAAAAGGTTAAAACCTCGGATCTCGGAGAAGCATCCATTTACGTGATGCATTCTTTTCACTAGCCACGGAGGTTGACTTGTTCGAATATTTGACTGAGTGGTGAATTGCAAAGTTGTTTATTTGAAGGCTCAGATACTGGGGGGGGGGGGGGGCTTTTTTTTATTTTTAGGCTTTGAACTTATTCATTTTGACATGCAGACGATAAAAGTTACACAAAATATAAAGCTCGGAAACTAACACTAAAACATATTGTTGCTGGTATCTTGCGGGAGTTGATAATGTGATCACAGACCTTTGTTTCTGGTTTGATCGATGAAAATTTTTCCATTCTTTAAACACATTTAGACATGTTAATTGACATTCTTTTTGTATTTTGTTTTTAATAATTGATGAGTCAACAAATGACTACAGTCTACTGGAATTTTACCAGTATTCTGATCCCGGGAAATAATGTCCTATCTAGATTTCCTGTGAAGGGAAAAAAGTAAACAAAACAAGATCTGAAGGAAAAGCATAAACCATGATACTCGTCTCGAAGATTAAGCATAATCGTAATGAAAAAACATAATGAAAAACAATTTGACATCTTTTTCTGCAGATTTATTTCACTCTAAAAACATCAAGTTGCAAAAAAAAATCACTAACATTCTTTATCTTTAACTTGCAAGTTGAGAGTATGCAAGCTGAAAATCGAGCCCTGAGTCTGTACACAGCTGCATATAGGATTTCATTCATCCTATAGGTCTCACCTTTAAATTTAACCTTGACCTGTTTCACCCTACTTACTTTTAGATTATTCATTTAATAACAATCTTCAGTAACATATTGCATATAAATCAACAATCCAGGACACACAGCTAAATATTGTAAAAAAAAGTTGAAAGGTACGATTCCGAAGTCACAATTATGTAACACTTTCAATGCAGGTGAAAGAAGACATTTAATTAGTGGAAAAATGTTTCGACAAAAATTGTGAAACAGCGCCACTAAAAAGATCCAATGAAAATTGATTCAAAAACAAAGATTTAGAGGTCAAGGTGAAGAGTTTTGTTTTTCCTCCAACCTTTTTTTCTTAAGTCGAAAATAGTGGGCTCGTCTGGAAATAGGTAATTTGATAGTATAATATAAACACAGAATTGGTATGTATCAAAAGATAACATAGTAAAGAGTTCAAGACTGTTCTGATTGTGTTGACATGCAGACTAATCTTGCACATTGAGTAAATGTAAATGTCACACACAAGTATATATGTTATCAGACTCCTTTGTCCTGCACAGTTCATGTCCAGTATATTAACCCTTGTTATGCTGTATTAACAACCTCACCAAATAGCTGTAAAATCAAAGGGCTAAAAGCATTGGTAGAAATTGTTGTTCAAAAATCAATATTTCTTTTAGAAATCAATTTCATAAAAAAACTCTGGCAGGAAAAGCAGGAGGTGTAGACCAAGATCGGACTGCACTTAAGTCTAAACAAGACCATGCATTTTCAGACCCATGAGTTTGTTCCTTACCTCCCTCAGATGAATATCTAGATGTGCCTTTAGGTTAAATTTAACACTAAACAGCTGACCACAAACCCCACACATTAAAACATCCCCACCATTATGTGTGAGTAAATGGTTCTGCCAACTCAGCTTATTTCTGTAGACCTGCAAGAAATCATGTGTTACATTAACCCTTATCATGCTGAATAAAATCCTCTGAATAATAGCATTTAAAGATCAAAGGTCTGAAAACACTGGTTAATATTAATTTTGAAAATTTATCTTTTAATTGCCAAGGGCCTTCGCTGCAGATCGCCAATGTCACCAAATGCGAAAATTAAAGCTAAGTGGCAATAAAAAATCGAATCTGGCGAAAACATTGGCGATAAAAATAAGTCCGTGGAAGCAATATTGGTATATAAAGTACCACCTGTGAACCAAAATTTTTATCTGACTGCAATCGAGGCAGATTATCATAGTCTAGGTGTTAAAATGGTGATAATCGTGTCGAATTTCAATTAACATGCAAGTCAGTCGAAGTGTGACAAACACTTATCCAATAAATGACCTACAATACAGGTGACAGTTTCTGACCATGTTCGAAGACTTCTTATATGGCAGTGTACATTACATAATTTAAATTCAACAAATCAAAATCAGACAATCTTACTTCAGTAGGTTTACAATTAATCAAGAATACATGTCCAACAAAAAATGTAAATTGACTAAAATACACAAATGACCGATTCTCGTGCACAAATCTGAGTCTAAATTCTACTCTTGGGAAATTGTACAACGCGGGATAACCCTCTCAAGGCTGTCTCGTCGGTCTCTTTGATTTACGTGACAACCCTACGGCCCCGTAGAGTAGAATGGTCAGACCCAACATTTTATGACGTCAGCTGTGTTTTTGCATCAACAGAGGAATATCTTAGCGTAACTCGTTGACAGAAAAACGCAATGACTTTGATCTCCGTTAAAAGTAAATCACCGGTCTGAAAAAAAAAAACGCTTTGATAAAAACCGTAGGAAAAGAAATTGACAACAAAAACTATCGTCATTTGATCTCAATTTCATGTTATTAATTGATTGATTTGATGATTGATAGGGTTCAGAACAGTTACAGTCAAACTTGTTTGCGATTCTCTGTGGGTGGGTGGGGTACTGGGGATGGTATACGAATTTTTAGTGAAATATCCCTAAATTGTTTGAAAAATTATGGCTTGTCGACATGAATTCAAATGAACAGGATAGATTACACAATAAGTTATTTATTTGGTTTTTTTTTGTGTGTGTGTGTGTGTTTGCGTTGGAGCTTTTTTTTTTTAACATCTAGTCTCCTAGCTCAGCAGATTTCAGTGCCATGAACCTCGGCATAAAAATTGGCTTCTCATTTGGCTCCTTGGCAACAGATTTGGCTCCAGTTTTTTCAGTTTGGCGAAAGTGATTGCAAAAAGAAAAATCGACCCAGGGAAAGCCCTGATTGCCTTTATTGCCCATATACCAAGGTTTATTAGAATTAACTAGTAAAATGAAACCATATTAACCTCTTTTAAATCTGATAGCAATAAGAGATTTATAGAACAAGAGGGCCAAAGAACAAGAGGGCTAAAATGGCTGTAAATTGCTCATCTGAGAATAATTCCATGATTTCTCTTGGTTTGATAAGCCTAACCCTACCCACTCCCCATCTTGAGGGGATTCAAAAAATCACAAACAACTTCAGAAAATGGTAACCCAAGGAATAAAATGGTCCAGTGGTTAAGGAGGATATGATTTTTAGAGAATCATTTCATGAGTTTTCCAAGTCTTATGAGCCCCACCCTGGCACACCCACATTTTTTGGCAAATCATCAATTCATGTGCAAGTTTTGAAATAGGTCACCAAAAGAACATCCCTGTCAAGTTTGGTCCAAATAGGCCCAGCAGTTTTTGAGAAGATCTTTAGAGATATATTTCATGATCTCTTTAAGTCTGATGAGCCCATCCTGCCACACCCAAATAGTTTTGCAAATCAAGATTTCATAAACAATTTAAAAAAGGCTCATCAAAGGAACATTCCTGCAAAGTTTGGTCAAAATTGGCCTAGTATTTTAGCAGAAGATGTTTAAAGAATGATCCTAAAAGCCCCCCTTCAAGCATGTTGTACTAATGTAAGCTAAAAAGCAAAGGAAATTTAACCCATTCCCAAACATTCCTCAAGGAATTTGAATCAGGAAAACATTTAGGGAAAAGTAGAAATAGTCTAAAGAAATTGCAACTTTTCTCATGTTTTCTACCTGAAATGACAATTAATTTTCAATTCAATTGCACTTTTAAACATTGTCTAAACCTTTTTTCAATGACGGAAGTCCGAAATTTTGTCCTATGGTAATGAATTACGAGTAATTTCTTCCTTCTCTCGAAATATTTCAGTTACATGCAGATACCAAACACTACACAATGAAGATTCAGCATTCAAAAGAGATTAACAATTACCATTTAATTACTTGTTTGGACCCTCATATAGACTAACAAACAAGAAACACTCTTAAATAGTTCAAAACTGATTTTTAATCCTTTCTCACACAATCCCACCTTTTTACACCCTAAAGAAAATAGTTTTGGAAAACAGTGTGGTAAACTGTTTGAATTTAGCTTTTAGAAATTTCAACTATCTCTTAAATTCCCAAAAATCTGAATTCAAAAAAGTTGCAGCCAACAATTTCAACCCATTACCAGACGACAAAATTTTAGATTGGTCTAAGTTTAAAGAAGCTGCAGACGACAATTCTAATTTGGTGAAATCTTTAAAACTGGTCTCGTCTTTTAGGGTAGAAAACATTGTGAATAATGAAAAAGTTGCTTGTAACGAGCAATTTCTTCATTTTCCACGATGTTTTCCAAAGGTTTCATATTGAGAGGCATTTAAAAGCGTCACTGTGTGAGAATGGGTAAACTTGATAAAATCTTGAAATGTTTGGTCTTTTTGGTAGAAAAACACTGATGATGATGAATTAATTGGAATTAATTGGAAAATGAAGAAGCAATTTCTTCATTTTCTACAATCTTTTCTAATACTTGTATATTGAGGAGCATTTAAAAGCGTTATGTAGTGGGAGTGGTTTAACCAAATCTTACCTTTCCACAGATGTTGCAAGTGTAGATACCATTGACTGGCCCATAGTTCATGTTTGTAGGGGGTGTGGCACTTTCTTCCTCCCTCTGCTTTGCTTTGGCTATAGTTTTCTTAACTATCTCCTTCACTGTGGGCAAATCTTCGAGACCAAAGACGGTTTCCGTTTGAGTAAAACTGTTACGAAGTCGACCATTGTCCAAAAATTCTTCCGTTGCAATCTGACTGTCTTCCTCTAATACAACAGTTTCATTCGATTTAAAGTTGACAAAAATTTGTGACCCAGAACTGCTTGTTACTACATGATCTCCTGAAACTGATAATTTTTCTGCATAAATATAGACAGTTTGCATTATACTTACAATATCTGACGGTTAACCCTTGTCATGCTGAACTCAGAATACTCCCATTTTGGTAGGAGGTACAGACAAAGATCAGCCTACACATATGCATATATGCATATAATGTTAAACACTGAACTTGATTAACCCTTTCCTGTTTTGCAAAATTTTAGACCCGTCCAAATTCAAAGGTTTTGCAGACGACAATTAAAAGTGGATTTACTTTACAAAATGACCATTGGGTAGAGTAGAAAAAATTGTGGAAAAAGAAGAAATTGCTTGAGTCAAGCAATTTCTTCTTTTTCCACAATGTTTTCTCAATTATAAAATCGTAGGGACGTAAAAACCAGGGATTAACCAGGAAAGGGTTAAAGGGCAATCACTACAAAGCTTAATTTCAGAAAATACAACTGATACATTAACAATTAACAAAATTCAGTAAGTAAGTCAAAAGTTGAGAATGGTCAAAGGTTGAGCACGATCAAAGATAAAACAAGAGGCCCATGAGGGCCTGAGACGCTCTACTGGTTATCAAGTTTTCAGTAGAAGAAATCTGATATTTAAGGAAGTTAATTGCTGTAAGAAGAATGAATAAAGGGAAAATAATGGACTTTATCCCCTTTAGTATTTTGAGCAACAATCTTCAAGGACCCTTTTACCATGTTTCACTCCATTTCCAAAAGGAAGTTTCCTTATGACACTACAATCATCCTGTGATATTTTCATCACAGTCTGACAATAATTGTTGACTTTATCACATAAACAGGGTTGTTTTGAATGAAAACCCATAGGGCCCCTTTTTCCTGTGTTTTCTGGTGGATCAATTTCATTCCAAAAGGAACTTTCCTTACAACCTTACAATTGTACCTGTGAAATTTAAAAGACAATCTGATAATGATTGTGAAATTCATCACATACACAAGAATGTTTTGAATGATAATCTGTAAGGCCCTTTTTCCTACGTTAACAAAGATATTAAGATCAAGTTCTCATAAGGCCCCTTTCCCATGATATTTTACTGTTGGTTTTATCATTCTGTGAAAAGTGAATCAAATGAAATATGTGGACTTCATTATGTTTACGAGAATATTTTAACATAAAAAATTCATATGGCCCCTTTTTACATGATACTTGATGGATTGTACCCAGTTCTGAGAGGACCCATCAAGAGATTATACAATCATTCTGTGAAATTTTGAAGTGAATCCAGTGAAATCAAGGGACATCATTGTGTTAAGAAAGTTTTTCATAAGGCCTCTTTTTATGTGACACTTGCAATAATCAGATCCACTGTCAAAATCAACAATTGTAATGATGATACAATCAATCTGTGTAATCTGTGGAATTTATTGTGTTAATGAGTTTAAAGTGAAATCTTCATAGGACCCTTTTTCCCATAATACTTTACAGAACAAACCAAATTTCAAAAGGAACAATTCTAATGAAGGTACAATCATTCTGTAAAAGTTAAAGAGAATCAATGAAAACAGTGGACTGAATTGTATCTAGAATTTTTTGTAATAAAATTTTCATAAGGCCCCTTTTCTCGTGAAACTTAACTAATCAGACCAATGGACAAAGTAACAATCCTAATGATAGATAGTTTAAAGAAAATGAAAAAGACTTAGGACTGTGATAATGATGTTCTTGTGATAAAATTTTCATAAGGCTCCCTTTCTTGTGTCACTTAACCAATCAGACCCACTTTACAAAGGAACAATCCAAATGATGGTACAATCATTCTATTAAAGTTTGAAGAGTTTCTGATAAATACTGAGGACATTCTTGTGTTAATGAGGATTTGGTATTAATTTTTCATACAGCCCCTTTTCCTATGATACTAGACAGATCAGGCCAAATTTAGAAAGAAACAATCCTAATGATGGTACAAACATTCTGTGAAAGTTTGAACATAATCTGTTGAAAACTGCGGACTTTATCTTGGTGAAAGATTTAAAAAAAGAAATTTTCATAAGGCTCCTTTTTCTGTTATATTTGAAGGATCAGGTCTCATGTCAGCATCAACAATCGTAATTATTATACAATGATTCTGTGAAGGTTTGAAGAAAATCCAATGAAAGCTCTGGATTTGGTTACAAGGATTATAGATAAAATTCTCAAAAGGCCCCTTTTCCCAGGATACAAGACAGATCAGGCCTAATTTGAAAAAAAAGAATCCTCATGATGGAACAATCATTCTGTGAAAGTTTAAACAGAATCCAATCAAAACTGTTGACTTTATTGTGGTACAAGATTTTAAAATTAAATTTCATAATGCTCCTTTTTCTGTGATACAGATCATGTCAAATGTCAACATCAACAATAATTACTACATGTATTGTACAATTATTCTGTGAATGTTTGAAGAAAATCCGATGAAAGCTCTGGACTTGGTAACAAGGATTTCTAAATGAAATTTTCATAAGGCCCCTTTTCCCGTGTTTCTTGACAGTTCAAACCCTGTTATGAAAAGAATGACCGTTATGACCTTCCAATCATTCTGTGAAAGTTTCAACAAAATCTGATCAAAGCTGTGCCCCCGGCTCCATTGTGTTTACAGGGGTTTTTCAATTAAATTTTCATATAGCCCATTTTTCCATGTTAATTGATGGATCTGAACCAATTCCAAAGGAGACTTTACTTACAAAAGTATTATTATTCTGTTTGAGTACAAAGACAAACCCAATGAAATCTGTGAACTTTAAAGCATTAATCAAAATTGTTTTAAATAAATTTTCCTATGGTCCCTTTTCCTATGTTTCTTGATGGATCAGACCCAATTTGAAAGGAACAATCCTTATGATGGTAAAATCATTCTGTGGAAGTTTGAAGTCAATCAGGTGAAATCTAGAGCCATGATGTGTTTAACTAAGATTTTTTATCAAATTTTCATAAGGTGCCTTTTCCCATGATACTTGGTGGATCAAACCCACTTCCAAAAGGAACAATCCATTTAATGTAATAATCATTCTGTGAAAATTGTGGACTCTATTGTGTTTACGAGGATTTTTTAAATCAAATTTTCATAAGGCCCCCTTTTTCTGTGGTCCTTGACTGATCATACCCAATTTTGAAAGGAACAATCCTTATGATGGTACAATCATTCTGTGAAAGTTTGAAGAGAATCCAATGCAAACTGTCAACTCTAGAGTGCTTACAAAGATCTTTTAATTAATTTCTAATTAGGCTCCTTTTCCTGTGTTTCTTGACAGTTCATACCCAATTTCAAAGGAACGATCCTTATGATGTTGCAATGATTCTGTGAAAGTTTGAAGAGAATCCAATGAAAACTGTCGACTCTAGAGTGCTTACAAAGATCTTTTAATTAAATTCTAATAAGGCTCCTTTTCCTGTGTTTCTTGACAGATCATACCCAATTTCAAAGGAACTATCCTTATGATGTTGCAATCATTCTGTGAAAGTTTGAAGAGAATACAATGAAAACTTTGGAGTCTAGAGAATCAATGAGGATATTTTTATTAATTTTTCAAAAGGCCCCTTTTCCTGTGTTTCTTCTGACGGATCATACTCAATTTCGAAATGAACGATCATTATGATAGTACAATCATTCTGTGAAAGTTTGAAGTTGATCAGGTGAAACTGTGGAGTCTACAGTGAAAACGAGGATTTCTTAATAGATTTTTCCATTAAATTTACCTTATGATGTTGCAATCATTCTGCGAAAGTTTGAAGTGAATACTATGAAAACTTTTACTCTTGAGTATTTATGAGATTTTTTATTAAATTTTCAAAAGGCCCATTTTCCTGAGTTTCTAGACAGATCATACCCAATTCCGAAAGGAACAATCCTTATGATGGTACAATCATTCTGTAAAAGTTTAAAGAGAATCAAATGAAAACTGTGGACTCTCGAGTGTTAACGAGGATCTTTTCATTTAATTTTCGTAAGGCCCCTTTTCCCGTGTTTCTTGACAGATCTGACCCAATTTTGAGAGGAACAATCATTTTGATAATACAATCATTCTGAGAAAGTTTGAAGGGAATCCAATGAAAACTGTGGACTCTAGAGTGTTAACAATGAAAAGTTAATGGACAGACGACGTCCAGCCGGACGGGAAAAATTCATCGCAATAGCTCTAATGGCCTTCAGCCAGTAGAGCTAAGAATTAATCCCTATTTGCTGTAGTATTTCCTAAACCATTACCATTAATTGAGACTACCCAAATTGAAAGGAGTTGCAGACAACAATCTAAATTTTATTTTTAACTTTCTTGGTAGAAAACATTGTGGAAAAATAAAGAAATTGCTTGCAACAAACAATTTCTTCATTTTACCACAATGTTATCCAAAAAAAATTTTTCTTGGGGGCGTCTAAAAGCATCACTGAATGGGAACAGGCTAAACTATATTAATGTTGATATAAAAATTTAAGAAAAATTCTGTTCCCTTTCCAGTTTTTTCATGTTTTTTCACCCCTGTGAATTTATAAATGAGAAAATATTGTAGAATAAGAATAAATCACTTCAAACAAGCAATAACTACTTTTCCACAATATTTTCTACCCTTCCAAAATGTTATTTTTCAAATTCAATCCAAATCAAATTTTCTTTTTGCAAAACCTTTGCATTTGGAAAGGTCTAAAACTTTGCAAAACAGGAACATAGGGGAAACATCAGCTGAGGGACATTATGATGTAAAGGTATTCAAGTGGAGTTTAAGTGGACTTTAACCCATTCCTGTTTTTCAAAATTTTAGACTAGTGCAAAAAGTGCAGACGACAATAAAAAGTGGTTGCAGTTTGAAAAGTATCAATTTTTAAGTTAGAAAATAATGCGTTTAAAAGAAGAAATTGCCTCTGGCAAGCAATTTCTTTTTTTACACAATGTTTTTCTCAAGTATAAAATTACAGGGCAGAGAGTGTTAAATATAAATGGAATATAAATATTCAATTCAAAGTCAAAGTCATTACGTCTACATGGAGCCCATGACCTACCGGTGCCATCATTTCGGTTAAAGGTTACCATTATCACTTGTTGCTCTTCCGAAGGTGTTTGGACCGTGATTAGTTGTTCATCTGGTTCACCATCACCCTGTCCTCCCCCCTCTGGTTTTATAGTGGTCATTGTAGACAATAAATATCCAACCACCATACATTACATTATGACCAATTCCTTCATAGTTCAAAACCTGAAATTTAAAAAAAAAAAATTCTTTCGATCCAAAGACTGACTGTCTGTTCTAGAAACACTAAATGCACATGTCAATACCTGCAGCCACACCCTAGAATGCAATCTAGGAAATGTTCATTGGAATCCGTTTTTCTTTTGTTTGTTTGTTTGTTTTTTGATGTGTATACATTATGTATTCTGATACATCATTTGCCTAACAATCCAGTTAGTATTGCAAGAATGGGTGATAGTTATAACAACTTCAGTAAGCTGATATAAGATAGTACAAAAAAGATTTTGGTACAAAGATAACTTTAGTTTAATTACTGATTGCCAACAGGTTTATCAGTAATTTTAAGTATTTCACATATCAAAGTTTGCACCCATGCATGCCTAGAATCATAGTTTTAGAACAAAGGTACCTCTTCTTCTCTTTCTTCTTAAATATAGGCACTCCATCAGCATGCTGATGATTATCATCCTCATGAGTAAAGGGATATCAAGTTCATCTTTTTCTCTAATATCCCTTCACCTAATGAATATGTATTTTCTTTACGATTTATTTCTAACCAGCCAATCAAAAAGTCAAACGCGATTTCTGTGACTGCCAATCAGAGGTCTACTTACATATGGCTTGGTAAAGTTTAATCCCTCTGGTCATGTGATAAGATCCTGTATACAGCCTACATGCATAAAGAACCCTTTGCCCCCGGCTACTTTGATCACCGTTTTACTGCAAAAACTCAAATTCTTATATTCCCTAGAAAAAGATAAATTCGAAATAATTTTAGTCAAACAACTTCCTTGGACATTCTTAAAGAGGACATCTTGGCAGTCGGGTGAAAATCAAAGCAAATAGCCTATCATTATGAGATGTATTTCTAGAATACCACCCATGGACTATTGCACAATCAAAGATACCCATTGTAAGAGTGTAAGTCACTTGGATAAAAACATGAGTTTATGGCATGATATCGTTAACATTTAAAATTGACTTACAATTAAACCCTTTACAGAAAAAAGAAATCTCAGGACGAGAGAGAATACAAAGGAAATTTTAATGGCCATGTGTATCGAAAATAACAAATCTCTCGGATTTGGAAAAAAATCGGTGTAAAAATTCTCTTTAACCACAACGTTTTTGTTCTCTGTTTTTGTTCTCTGTTGTTGCTTTTTGATTTGCTTGTTGTAACTAGTCTTATCAAGCCAGAGACATAGAATAACATTTACATTTATGTCTCTGATCAAGCGAAGGAACTAAAATCAATAATTCACTTCAAAAGACATCTTTGCTAATTTTGTTTCAAACATCAGAAGTAAAATATAAAAAGTAAAATATGGATACCAATATATCGTAATTAAAGCTCAGTTTAATCGTACTTATGGTAACCCTTAGATTGGTGATTTATAATCTTTTCTATATATAGTGAGATTCCAGAAGAACTATGCTTAGGTCTTTTGGGTGCAACTTGGTCCTCATAATATACTTATATTTTCGGTTGATTTATTAAAATTAATTCATCACAAGCATGCATTTGTAACTGGGCTTGAGAAGTGTATAAAAAAATAATCACATAGATGTCAGTCATTTTCTTTAAAGTTTTTCATTCACTGTAAATTAACGATACCAATAGAATTCAAACAATCCGTACAGATGATTTGATCTATAATTAGTATGGTAGTTAAAAACGAAAGAGACAGCTTTTATAATACTGTTAGTTCAGTCACTTAGATTCAACAGAAGAACAATGAGACAGAAAATCTTATTTCATGGCTGAAAATAAATCCAGGTTGTGTATGTGCGCGCTTGTGCACTGAGTTTTTTTTTTTTATTATTTTGGCGGGATACTCTGGGATGTGGGGCGGAATCATGTCCCAGAAATATTCTATAAATCCCAGAAATTTTTGTCCAATGTCCTGGAATAGCTTGAAAAATTTACGGCATGTCTGGGTATGTGGGTGCCATACACAGTAGCTGTATTCTAGTTTTGGTCTGACAAGGGACAACTTATATGCTTGTTCTTTAACGACCTTGAACTTTATTTTCAGGTTGCTCTTTTATTTGCTGCTGATTAACATATTGATTTGATTTTGAGGTCTGATTGTAAAGTTACACCTAGATATTTAGTTGATGTTTCTTTCTCTAATTTATGATTATGTCGTATTGAAGTGGGGGTTTCTTTGATGTTACTAGGAGAACCCGAACATTTATCTCAATGAAATGACATAAGACAATCCTTTTCCAACTGTGCTGCAGAAACGAGATCTTCTTGTAATTGAGTAGTATCGTCTGCGTCTTTTTTTTTAGTTTTAACTGCTTGAATATAGGAACTTGGGGTTCATAATTAGAAAATAATTAGAAATGGTGTCAGGACTTTTGTTGAAAACACATACTTAAGGTTAAATAACAGACTATCTACTATAAAGATAGCCTATTACCTGCTACTTTTGTTTGTTTGAATGGGATTTAACGCTGCTTTCAACAATCTTTCAGTTATATCGCGGCGGCTGGAGCACCTAACAATGGATTCCTGGTATTTCTCACACCAGTACTGCCATTACATCCTTTCCTAGCCTCCAGCTGCTATCCCACATAGGTCTATACTTATCGACACATTGGTGGGAGACATATAGTCAGAAAAGATGAGTGCCACTGTCGGGAATCAAACCCGGAACCTCTAGATTGACAGTCCGACGCCCTACCAACTGCGCTATGACGGCAGCTTATTACCTGCTACTTCCAAAACATTTTAATCTACTGAAGAATATGTTTTGCAAAATCTCTGGATTTTCAAAAAATAAATATGCAAAGGTAGTTGTTTTAGGCAAAGATTGATGACAAAATGACAATTTTTTCTCTTTTTTTTTTTTTGTTGCTGTCATGGACACTCTTTTTTTATAAGATGCACGATAACTGCTTTGATTGATTGAATGGGGTTTAACGCCACTTTTTACAGAGCACCTAACAACTGATTCCTGGTATTTCTAACACAAGTACTACCTCTACACCCTTTCCTAGCCTCGATCTGCTATCCCAGTCCCACATAGGCTTACAATTACCAACCCATTGGTGTGAGACAATGTCAGAAAGGATATTTGCCGCCGCCAGGAACTACAGTAGCAATCCAAAATGTCTTGAGTGCCATCAAGGCATCTTTCAGCATAAATTTCTTGTATAAGTTGAGAATAGAAATGGTTAAATTTTGCTAAATGATAAACTAAAATATGTCAGATATGCAAATTCCATTCGGCCAGATGAAAAACATTGCTTGATTTGTACTGAACTCCAACTTGTACATGCTACATAATCAGGTGAAGAGGATAATTGAAATGAGATTCCTCCATCAGGATACAAGGAGTCCTATCCTCAACATTTATGCCATTCAGTTTCGTACAATAACCTTGAAATACGAGGGACCGACATTGCGTCTTTCTCAATTCAACTTAATCAATTAATACTTCATTTTAGAAATAAATCGGCACTTTTTCACAGCAGTGAAAAGGCTTAGGACAAATAAACGAAAAAGATTACCAAATGTGACAGACGAAAATGCTTTTTCTGACCTGGAAGACATCAAGCCTCCAAAGCGTGGTGGAATTCACGATCTCCTCGGCGCATGAAGATCTGTTTCGCCGGAACTATGATTCTTTTAGGCGTCTTTAAAATACTTATTCAAAACCCCAAAATTAACTTATTTACCAAATCCTTGTTATCTACAAGTTATTTCTTCTTAATGGCCAATTTCTGTGATATTGTTACGCTTTTTTATTTATTATTGCAAATGGCTGAAAGCGCCAGTGAAATTAGCGGAAGTGACACTCAAAAGAACGATAATCGTGATTGGCGGGAAATTTCAACTCGAGAACAATTTCATGTTGCTTAGACTACAAGAATATTGAACACTTTTACCCGTTTAAATTGGTGAAAGGAAAATCTTCAGCCTAAATAAACCCCGCGACTGAATGTAATTTCAAGTTTTATTGTTTCAGGACCGCATAAAAAAATAGGACCGAGTTTATCACCAGATGCGACCAGTCTAGAATTAGCATCGCATTCAGAGGACAGAAATTAGTTAAGAAAAATGGAATTTATTTTGACAGAAACCGAACACAATGTTTATATAATAAGGATATAACCAAATGTTGATTAAATATTAGGTCTATAGATAATCTTTACTTAAAGGGGCTCTTGAACAGATCCCGGAATATTCCCGTTCTTACAGGAGATATAGACAAAGATCAGCCTGCATATGAGTGCAGTCTGATCTTAGTCTACACCACCTGCTTGTACCAAATTCATGCTGCATTTGATTGTGAAATTAATTTTCAAAAGAAATACAAACCTTCTGTTGGTTTAAAAGTGTTACTGGAGAAACCGATTTTTTCAGCATGACAAGGGTTAATGTTATTTTCACGATTAATATTCTTTCTTCGTGTTAATTCTACTAAATTCGTTACAAATTTAAATTGGTGTCGGGTCAAAAAGGTCCAGTGCCAGAAAGACCTAGGCCAAAAAGGCCCACTATTAAACGTCACAAAAATTTAAGGCCCACTTAACAATCTTGACATTAGAAAAAGACGAATTCTATTTCTTCTTCTTTTTTAACGGACATAAATTTGATTATATAACATCTAACGATTTTAGATAATCAATTAGAGAATTGCAGTTTTGTGTTATTCTGTTTCCAGTATTAAGCTTTGCAGGGACGGTGTTGTCATTTAGAACTCAGTAGGCCTATAATGATAAATATAAGGTATGGTTGCTTCTGAAAAGCATTTTCTCCTTTTACCAATTAGAAAACCTTCCTTTTCTGTCAGTGACAGTTGTTTAGGAGAACAAGGTTTTTTTGATAGATTTATCAATACTTTCCAAATTAAAAGTTATAGAGAATCCGATTGTTGTCTGGGAAGGATTATTCAAGTATTAATGCATTATATATATATACTGTATATATATATTTCTTCTAACAGTTGAGTAAAAAACAATCAATTTGACTAGCTATGACTTTAAAATTATTGTATACACGTGGGCCATTTTTAACTGGGCCTTTCTGGTCCGTTCTGGAAGTGGGCCTTTTTGGTCTAGTCCTTTTTGACACTTGGCGTTTTCCGGGTCACGGGACCTTTTTGTTACTGGGTCTTTGTGACCCTAATTCTTTGATTCCTTGTGATATATTCTCTATGCCCCATTTGGAAACATTGGATTTTATCGGATGAGGTCGCCACCGCCATAAGGCAGTCGGTAGCGCGCCAGACTCCTAATCTTCAATCACGGGACGTCATGGGTTCGATTCCCGGGGGCGGCACATATCCTTTCCGACATTTGTCTCTCACCAATGGGTGGATAATCGTAAACCTAAGTGGGATCATAGCAACTAAAGGCTAGGAAATGATATGGTGGTAATACTGGTATGAGAAATACTAGGAATCCATTAATAAGTGCTTCAGCCGTCGCGATATGACTTGAATACTGTTAAAATATTTAGCTGAATGTAGCCAATTATACATATATATATAAATTTAGAAAAATATTAACTTTAACGATCTGTGATACTCATTTTCTAACAAGTGATTTTATCAATTCCTTTGGTACAGAGATAATAATTGTTATACTCACACCGATCTCGTACAAAAAAAGTGAAAAGGGTCTTATCTATGTATTCAGGAGTAAACTATGGTAAAGTTACGAACATAAAACAAAAGAAAGTCGTTGATAGAGACATAAATAATGTAACTACAGCTTCCAAACTTGAAGCTAGATATGGCTGCCCGTATCGGACTTGTTCAAGCATTTAAAATTAACACATTTCTAATTGAATTATCCTAAGTCTTAGACTGGAATTGCTGTCGACTTTAACTTTTGTGAAAGTCGACGGTGGCACCATGCAGTGTAATCTCTTTTTTTTTCGATTTAATCACCCCGGGACTCATAGTTCACTGGAACAATATATTATATTATTTTTGATTGTACCGGCGGGATAATTTTTTCGTCATATATATGCTTGTTCCACTTTTTTTTAATACGGACAAGTCTAAAAATCTATTATTTGATAAACACTCCGACTTCAAGAGTCAGCATCCCATTGTTAATTGCTGATAAACGCTCGCTGTTTCTTTTAGAAACAACAACAATCTAATTTATTTTCTTTCATGGCTTGACAAAAATGAAAAATGCTTTCAATGATTGGCCCCTCTCACTTACGTCTTTGCCCCCTCCCATTGACTCCGACCAGAAGTTCCGCTTTGATTCTAAACGGCGTTATTTTGCAAAACCTATATCCAGTAGCGCATAACAAAAAAGTAGAAAAGTTGGTTGGCGACTGAAACGTAGTAACTAAACATTGAATAACTTGTAGTTACGACGTTTACCAGTCGCCTAACCAACAAAAAAGTTTATCAAAAATGGCGGCTAATGTTAGAGATCTTTCTTTTCTGATCTCAATAAATGCTCTCATTGGTCGACTGGTTATTTGATTGACGACCGCGATTGGTCGATTGTAATTAGAGTAAATGATTGAGAGTTTACGGGACATCGACTGCTAGTCAAGGTTATTTAGCGCTAAAAGTTTATGTCTAAGAGACAAAGGATATCGATGGGTCAGCGCGAAACGGTTGTAACTGTCTAAAACACATGGGCAGTTACAACTGTTTCACTCTGACCAATCGATAATTGCTTATAATATTGTTTCAAAGACAAAAAGAAATATTGTTTGAAAAATCTGATGCGAGAACAAAGGTTTGCGGGCTTTCCCAAGTTCAGGAAATAGCCAGGAACAAGTTCCTCCCTAAATAGCGAAAGTTCGTTAAGATGTAATGTTAGATAAGACTTATGCAAAGTTTGGATTAAGTATGAAAGAATATGGTGAAATCATTGAATCGCTTATTTTAAATAATCGAAAAGATCTGAAAATAATCCAATGTGAACACGACGGTACACCTACTCTACCGAGATCAAGAGCCACCTATATGCAAGTCCCTCCAAATTGAGAATTCCTGTGGTAGATGAACGAATAATTGTTTCTAAACGAAGCTGTTAATATTTGCAAATACACCAAATGTTAGGACTAATGAACATAATGCTTTCAGAAAATCCCCCAAAACGCGAAAATTATACCCCGGGTAGTCTAAGCGGATCTTAAAGATTTACCAGGATCAATGATTCTGGCTCTTTCGACAAGGTACAATTTACCGTGACCGTCACCTTGTCTTAAGTCTCTCTCGTACCTTTTAGAACTGAGAACTGTGTGGTAATGCGTTCAACCTGTCAAAAGACATTCTGCGACCGCCTTGTGAACCCATACGAAATCAATAAAATCTTTGAATCCAGGGATTATGAGCTTTTTTCGTTCACTTTGTTGAAAGAGATGCGAGCACGCGGCGATGATAAATTTCCGTTTTAACTTAATTACATTTTCATGCGCAATAGGAAATCGTTCGTTTTACCGGATAAAGCATCGATTAGTAACCTTTTGCAGAACTTATTTAATATAAACTGTAGTTGGGACCGAAAAATAGTAGAGTTTGAAACCACTTGGGTTATTTCTCAATAAATGAATATAACAAACATTGTCTAGCCTTCTTAGACCATACAAAGTTTCCCCATTTTTTATCAAAAAAGAAAATTACCATAGTTTCTAGGAATTATTGTTCCATAACACGATTTGAAATAATAAAATATCTTTTTATTTAGTATTAGCGTTGTCCTTGAAATGCAAAGACTTTCATGACAGTACATATGAAAATGTTGGCCTATCAAATTTAGCCTGAGTCCTTGATTCAATAAACCAATATAACGGTGTTGAAAAGCGTCACTTCAAAACAAATCTGTCCTCGTTGGATGTTCATTTTACGAAACAGATTGTAAGAATGCCGGTTCAACAAAATAAATAAATAATAAAGATGATAACAGCAACAACAAAAAGTCTACCGCGACCGATTTTCAGCAACATCTCGATTCATGATAGATCCTCATCTCGCTGTAATCACCAAGTTAGGCCCACTATATCGGGCATTTACTTACTTACATATTCAATGATGATAAATGCTAAGAAATTATAAATGAGCAAAGCAATGGAAAATTGGCAAGTGAAAGAGAAATGTGAATTATAAATAGAAATTGGATTTAAAAAAACACATTTCTGCTCACTGATAACGATCAAGTGTAAAATAACTACATTTTAAGAAATCGCCCAAATAGTTACAGAGACATCGTCAAACAAAATTGAGATTGGGCCGTGACGTTGAATTTAGAGCAAATGCAATATTCAAAAGACCAATCGCGGCTGTCGATCAAGGAATAAACCTATCAATCAAATCATTTATTCAGCTCGGACCTGAGCTTATCAACTCCTAAATTGGCCTGCCATTTTTGTATACCTATATTGTTGGTTTGGAGACTTAAACGTCGCAGCTACAGCTTATTCAAGATGTAGTTACGACGTTATGTCATCAACCAACCATTTTAATTTTTTGTTACATGCTACTGGCCATACATTTTGCAAAATAAACCTATTAGAAATCGAAGCGGAACTTCCTGTCGAAGTTAATGGGCGGGGCCTGGGTAATCAGTGGGCGATGTCAGCGATTGGTCAATTGCCCTGGCAAAGCTACGGCCTGAAAGTTTATCAAATTTCAATAGATCAGCTTTCTAACATGTTTTCTGCGACAGAAAATCTGTGGACCTGTGCGTGAGATTACAAACAATTCCATACGTACGACGAGAAGAGAGTTAGAGCATCCTATGTTCACTCAACATGATCAGAGTCGTCACTTCGCGCCATATAATTGGCCAATCGTGGCTGTCAACAAAAGAAATCAAAGCGCTGAAAGCCTGAGATATATATACACGAGATATATATAACTTGGACAGAAAAAAATGATGTACGGATAACCGGAGGTGTCACTTACTGTCGATTATGCACAGATCGGCAAATTTGTGCGCTAATGGACACAACCTGTCAACAGAAAGTCGAATTGTTACGATATATATGTTACAGCCATTCTGTGAAATCAGCCATTTCATGAAATGACTGAAACATTTTAGCCATTTCATGAAATTCCCTAAATTATTCAGCCATTTCACGAAATGACTCAGATAGTTCAGCCATTTCATGAAATGACTGAAAGTTTGATGTCAATATTACACAGAATGTCTGGAGGATTTTCAGCTAATCTGTGTCAAAGAAAAATCTAGAGTATATCTAAATTGGTAAATGAATATATTAATGAGTTGATTCATTGTTTGATTAGAAAAAATGGTGATTTTGTTGTTCTTGTAATTAATTCCTCTTAATTCTATTTATTCATTTATTTAGAAAATTATCATTACATTTTCGATTGCTTGATTGAGTATTTGATTCTTTGGCTGAGGAAACATACATTTATTAATTGTTATTTCTTTCATTTTTCCACCATTTTTTCCTATACATCATTCTTTAAGGGTGATAAAACAAGTTAATGTGTTCTAAAGGATTAATATAAATGTTTTGTTTAAAATGAAATTATGTGGTTTTGGTTTAAAACAACACTTCCTGTATTAACCCATTACCAGACAACAAAATTTAGCTTGGTCCAAAAGAAACAAATTGCAGACATTTCCGAGTGCATTTAAAATGGAAATTGAGAACCGTATAAGGTAGAAAACACTGTGATAAAAGGAGAAATTGCTTGTTACAAGCAATTTCTCCTTTTCTCACAATGTTTTTCATGTCTCTATATCTTTGTTGCATCAAAATGAGGTATTGCTTGGGAATTAAGTAATTGAATTGACTAATGTGGATTACTAAAAATTACACATTTTGAAATATCATCTTAATTTTTAACATCAGTTTGTTGATTCTAATATTGTTTCTAAGACCATTTTACTTGTATTTCATGAAAATTAAAAGTTCTATTTTTTAGACTTGAATAGCCTTCTTCTTTATGCTTTCTAAAGAACTAATAAATAAAGTAAAGTCAATAAGATAAGGCTGCTGTGTGTGTCGTGTTTTAATGTCTTTTCTTTATTTATCATTAACTGTACAATAAATCTGGCTAATGCTGCCAAAAATAACCTTCAGCTCCTTCATCAATTGGGTTCATTGACAAAACATAAACTTTCCCCAATAATTCGAATAATGCTGACTTGCTGGAATTCTACAATTTTAGTCCTTACTACTTTAGAGCTTCACTTTTGACAAAAAATCAATCTACGCACGTTCAAGATAAGAAATGCATGTATAATTTTAATTTCCAGCCATTTCATGAAATGGCTAGTGCATATTTCCAGCCATTTCGTGAAATGGCTGAAATATTTCAGTCATTTCATGAGATGGCTGAAAGTATTAGGCGTTTCATAAAAAGGCTTAAATTTTCAGTCATTTCACGAAATGGCTGACTTCACAGAATGGCTGTAACATATATAGATATACACATACATGCATGTATATATCGTTACATTCTTTTCGTCCTATCAAAATTCTTTGAAGCAATCTGATAAAGGGCAACCAAAGGATCATTCCGGTGAATTTTAGGTTCAATTCTTTTTAGTACTTCCGAGAAGAAGACTTCTAAAGTAAAAGTTTACAGACGTACAGACGGACACCATATCATGATAATAGTCAGGTGGTTTTCAGCTAAAAAGACGGTGAGGGTGAGAGAGAGAGAGAGAGATGAAGCGTGTATCCAGGTTTAAAGTACATGTGGGAGTCTCTCGTGTGCGAAGCGAGTATTCTTCCACATAAAGCTAAATAAACGCTGTGTGTAAAAAGAGAGATTGAGAGAGAGAGAGAGAGAGAGGGGGGGGGGCGAGAGAGATATCGGTGATTCCATGCAGACGTCGTTTTCAATCGGCCATATTAATTAATACTTGAAGTCGAGTAATCCGATCTACTTTTCATGCGGCAGTATAGTATTAATTGCGTTCAATGTTTTCACATTAAACTTTGCGTCGGCTGGAGTTTTTACGTGTTAACTTTAACCTCAGATTACCTACGCAATCTCGGGCAAAAAAAGCTGGCTAAAAACGACCAAAAATTTAAAAATTTGGTTTTGTGAAGTGATGGATTAAATTTTCAAACCCTTTGCCATCATGCGGAGTTTTATACTGTTCGCAATACCTGGATTACCTTTTTTGTGTGACAGATCCCAACATAAAGTAAATTACCATGGTCTATGTCACAGAGTACTTCAAAGTATGTCAACATCGACTTGATAATAGAGCATCATTTAAAACCATTCCAATTCGGCATTCAAACCTCTAAATACATCCTATAGAAGTTGTAGAGGAATGTCCGTTACGCCATTATGTTTTGAATCTATCATCTCAAATGGATGTTCGATCGTTAAAAAAATAATTACGTTTTTCCAATCCGATGTCGCAGTTTTACATCAATGATTAAGTAGAAATGTTTCTGCTCTTTGGTGGTACATTTGAAGGTTGCCATTCAGAAATGAGACCAAATGGTCTGGTGAAATAATTTACTGCGAATTTTGTTGGTCTGAGTACGATATCAGTACATCAATATTTTCTTAAAAATATTTGACCCTTTCAAAACTTTTTCTAAATTTTAGACTGGTCCAATTTGAAAGACGTTGTAGACGACATTGATAATTGGGTGTAATTTGAAATGAAACTATCCTTTTTGGTAGAAATGGTGTGAGAAAAGAAGGAATTGCTTGTAACAAGCCATTGAATTTTTCACAATATTTTCTTTAATATAAAATCACATTGACGTAAAAGCCAGGGACTGTACAGGAAAAGACAATGAGGTGATATATTGTTGGTGTCTTGAAACCTCATTAGGCTGTGTGAATTAATCCATTCCCACATGAAAAAAAATTAGACTGGTCCAAATTCAAAGGAGTTGTAGACGCCAATTTTCGGTTGATGAAAATTCAGGGTTCTTTGTCGTTTGGAATAGAAAGCATTATCGATAATGAAGAAATTGCTTGTAACACACAATTTTCATCACCATCCACAATTGTTCCAAATGTCTTTTCTAGGTGTACGTAAAAAACGGAATTGCAATGGAATGGGTTATGCCACGAAGCGGATTCATACGGCAGTGTGATACGGAACCAACCCAAATAGGAAGAAATCACATCACATATAATGTAATATCACCAAGCAAGGTATCATAAAATAATAGTGAACCCAATTTTAACCCATTAGGCAACGAAATTCTAGGCTGTTTCAAATAGAACGAAGTTGCAGACGAAATTTCATTCTACGCTATAATTGTGAAATAGATTCCAAATAAGATAGCAGAAAATTGGGAGAAAGGAGAAATTACTTAAAACAAGCAATTTCTCATTTCCCCTCAAAATTTTCCAAAACAGTATATCCTCAGAGCGTCTTCAAAAGCGGGTTGTGAAGAATTGGTTAATGGACAAGCTACAAAATAGCGCCAAAGTTTGGGTTGCGGTAAAAAACAAGATTTTCAGCCGATCGGAAAATACGAATCCTGATAGACATGAACCGTATAATTTAATTAATGAATCAGACCTGTCTATTAAAAATCGTTTGACTTTTATAGAAGTGAACTTTTAACATCGTGATCCGTGTTATACATTTTCGTTTGTTTGTCGACTTAAACAAACGAGACTTTTAGGTCTCAAACCAAAGTTGTTTTGTTGTTGTTGTTGTTTTGTTGTTGTTGTTGTTTTTCCATTAAGGTTCATCGCCGAAACTTTGCAACTTTACAAAATGATGCTGTTTATTACCAAAGTCCAACTGCCATGAGGATAAATTTGTCGATTGTATCTGTATGTACAATTTTATCAATCCATTGAATACTACAAATAAGAAGCCACTTACAAAAATATCAAACTTCTATTCTTTTGGATTTGAGATGAGAAACGAAAACTGTATGCACTGGAACTAAACTCTGTATTTCGTCGTTGTCATTCTAAAACGTCGTAACTACAGCTTGATTCAAGCTGTAGTTACGACGTTTTAGAATGACAACGATGATATATACTATTAGCAAGACCAACATGCACAAATTATAGCAAGGGCGACGAACAGTGAACCAAAATGACCCCTAATATAATGGTATATAAAGAGAAATTGCAATGATCACTTTTCACTCTATTTCACGATATATCGACAGTTTTGCCTGATTGTGCTGGAAAGTGACACTGTACTTGTATAAACATTTAAATAAAAAAAAGTGCTGAAGTTGATCGAATTCACGTTACTTCTCTTAACCTATTCCCACACAATCGCGCTTATCTTTACGCCATAAAGAAAAAAAGCTTAGGAAAACATTGTGGGAAATTTGGAAATTGCTTCCTACGAACTCCATGATAGAGTTATACGTTTTAGCAAATGATTGATTGATTGATTGATTGGGGTTTAACGTCTATTTGAACAGTATTTCCGTCATATCGCGGCGGCTGGAGCACCTAACAATGGATTTCTGGTATTTCTCGCACCGGTACTACCACTACATCCTTTCATAGCCTCCAGCTGCTATCCCACTTAGGTTTACGATCATCACTTAAAATTTTATAGCAGATATGGGGCAAAAGAAATCTATTTTGAGAATATCAAAGCCAGCAAAATATGAGATCCATACAAAACCCGTGTTAGAACCCGCTGGATTAAATTATAGTCTGTCCATATGGGACCCAGATAGGATGCATAACCGAGATGTATGTGGACCCATGTAGGTATCTATATGAGGTCTATACGAGACCGACATCGACATTACATGCAAATATTTGACCCTTATGGTTCCAATATTACCCTCATAGCACCATTATCGACCTTAACTTAACGGCGTAACTACAGCTTATTCAAGCTGTAGATACGACGTTTAAGTGGCTTAAACAACTCAAATGCTTCGCAAAAATGTCGGACAATGTTGGAGTTCTAAGCTCTTGTCTAAAAGATTATTTTGATTGTTCTGTTGATTCTTTGATTGACAGTCGCGATCTGTTCATTATCATTCGGGTGTCCTTGGACCTTCCTTGTTCTTAACCCATTTCCATGCAGACGGTACAATTTTAGTCTGACCCAAATTGAAAGGAGTTGCAGACGACAATTTAAAGCTCGTGAAATTTTAGATTTTCTCAATGTATTCAGAGCCAAAGTTTTGAATGGTGATACCTTGAAATCCAAGAATAACATAATATGTGAACTTCACCGTGCTGTAACTGAAAAATTGTTGAAAGCAAGGCTAAACCTCATACTTGTAAACAAATAAGGCCTTTGGATATTCAAGTAAGTTTCCCGCAAGATCCTATGACTTTTCAATACCGTCTTTCGTCCACCTTCCTGTGTATTTAGCCCTTGGTATTGATAAGGTACATTTAGATATTTCTAAATCAAAAAACTCTTTTGATTGTAGAAAATTGTAAAAATACCAAAATTGTTTTAGCGTCTGGCCCCATTTTTAGTCCGGTATATGAAATTGCTCAGAATAATTAATTAAAAAAATACATGCCCGTTTATAGATGTTCCATCATTCCAATAAATCCATTTGGGTATTGACTCTATTCGTGTTCAGGTCATTGGCTCTTCCATGTCCCAGCAGGGAGCCCCGTGTCTATACTGTAATTGTGCGACAGCGTGACATTGTTGATTACGACTTGTGTTTCATTAATAGGATTCTTTTCGTTTATATTTAACTGTTTTTAACTATAAAAACTCGACCGAAGATTCCATTCTAATAAACCTTTGAAATATTTTCACGGTTTATATTCAATCTAACAAAAATTCCTTAAACAAATTTTGAACTTTCTACATAGAGACAAAGTCGCGTTAACCCATTCCCAGACGACAAACTATAGATTGGTCAAAGTGAAAGATATTGCAAACGGCAAATTTAAGTTGAAGAATGTTAAGTTTGTTCGTCCATTTGGATAGAAAACTTTAAAATTGGTCGCACTTGGTAGCGCGTCGGACACTCAATCATGAGGTCTCCGTTCACATCAAATACCCATCCGACATTTTACTACCACAAATGGGGATGAGCAGCTGGAGGCTGGAAAGGATGTGGTGGTAGTAATAGTGTGAGAATACCAGGAATCTATGTCTAGGATCTCCAGCCGCCGCGATATGACTGAAATACTGTTAAAGGTGGCGTTAAACCCAATTCAATTAATTAAAGCTTGAAAAAGGTAATATATTTTCGATATGAAACACTCCTATTATTCAGTAAAGCTGAAAACAAAAACAGAAATCCAAGCCACTAAATTGTAAGTTTCCGATCTTTTTAAGGACCCTTAGATTCACGTTTAATACCCGCTTAACGGTTAAGGGCGGGTCCCTTGTTCTTTTAAACGTAACGTGAGGATTCGCCAGTAGCTGGTTCGAATTTCCGAGTCTTAATCCAGGCCGTTGTAATTTAGTAAGAGTTAAATATTGACACGAAGAGCTCCCGTGTGCTCACTAACACTCTAACATGATATTTTGGAAGGAAATTCCGAAACGCATGACCGCCCCCCCCCTTATGTGGCGACATAAAGAAATATAGCTGTAGATAAAAATGGGGGGGGGGGGAATTGCTTGTAATTAGCAATTTTTACTTTTCTCACAAAGATTTCTACCTTTATTTGACACTTCTTTACAAAATCTTAGCACCCTGATAACCCATGCCCACACAATCTTGCTTTTAACTTTCCTCAAGAAAACAAGTTGGGAAAACATTGTAGAAAATGAAGAAATTGCTTGTGACAAGTAATTTCTCCGTTGTCCACATTGTTTTTTTTTTTTTTTTTTTTTTTTACCAAAATAGACAAGGATTTTAAAATTCTACTAGCTTAAAATTGTCGAGTATTACTTCCTTGAATTTGGGCCAGTCTAAAAATATATATTATGTTCGAAATGGTTTAAATGACGTTTGAAACATATTTCTATGAGGGGACTAGTCCATGATTTGATAACGAGTTTTCATTGCTATAGATCGTTTTTGTGTGACGGATTACATATTGATTGAATTTAAGTGCCACCAAATGATGAAGTGTTTTTCAATGATTTAATCTGGATCCGTAAGTCAAACGTAATACACTGGATTGCATTCTGTGGACTATTAGTATTTACCAACCGAATACGGAAATTTGTTATTTACTTTCTTAGCGAAATCTAGGGAAAAAATAGATGAAATATGCTTTTACGTCAAAAGGAACTTTTTGTGAAGATAGAAATGGAATAAAGATAAATTAATTGCTTGATGGGGGAAAATAAAATTTTTTAATATGATTGTGGCAATAATGAAACATAGAATTTTGAGTTTTATTTGGAACCTTATATTAACTGAAATAAGCGCTAAAAATTTCTTATTCAATGTTCTTCTGAAGATTTATTTTTTAAAGTTGAAATGATTTGATCTTATTTTCGTCTATCAAGACTTATTGAGCACTTAACTATTTTGCATGCTTTTTCATAAAATTTACTCAAAAACTAGTAAAATATTTGCTTTGTTTTGTTTGATGGCATAAATTATAAGAAATAAAGCGAACATTTTATTGTTTTCATTGAGATATGAACCTAAAACATTAATCATAAAAATGTATGAATCCGCTAAGGATATTCATACAGTGTGATAGAATTTTAAGGTTCATTGAAAACGAAACAAAAACAAAATCTTTTCATTTCTTAAGTAGAACGAGAAAGACGTGAGAGAAAGTCATGAATTATCGAGAGTTTATGATTACTGTATTTCTACTGAAACTTATACGTCAAGTTGATATGACGGGAATGATTGTGGAAACAGCAGCTCGGGCGATACCTATGGACAATATAGCCCTCGGTGGTTCGCCGATATTGACGTTGGAGAGTAATCTGAAGGTTCACTGTTTGCGGGAATGTACGAAATATAATTGTTCATCATTTAACTTTGGTAATGATCAATGTGAGCTATTCAGTACATATGTTTGTGAAGACATAAACAGTCTGGGATCAAGGTTGGGATACAAGCACTATGACGTGGAGCAGGGACCTTATTTACAGGTAAAATACAGTAAATCTTGTATTAAGCGACCACTCATGAGACCAAAAAATGGTCGCTTAAGAGAATGGTTGCTTAAAACACCTTTTTTGATAAATAAAAAAAACACTGTAAAAAAATCCCGTAAACTTTTACAGTAAAAAAGCCGGCAGCAGGTTTCCAGGACAAATCCCGAAAAATTACGGTGATGACAGTAACACATGAACCGTAATTTTACGGGATATTTCCTGGAAACCAGCTGCCAGGTCTTTTCCCGTAAGTTTCGATTCATATGTTACGGTAATCACCGTAATTTTACGGGATTTGTCCTGGAAACCAGCTGCCGAATTTTTTACTGTAAAATTTTACGGTATTTTCATTTCAAAATGTTTTTCCTCTGCAGTAAATTTCACAAAGATAATAAAATATCTTTAACATCATTTCAAGATATCTAGAGAATCATATGCAAACATTTCCATAAAAAAATGTACATATTTCTTTTGTTAACATAACAAAGAGACTAAAATATCTGTTGAATTAACTATGACTAGTTTTATTGAATCATCCATGATTTAACAATGAAGATTATGATCACAAATAAATCCCACAAAAGAATCATAATGTCTTTAAGGTTAAGATTGGGTTCCTCTAATAGTACTCATCGATCCTCCTCTGTAGTTTTCATGGAATCTGTGTTGTTAATTTCCGCTAAATTGTACCATTTTAGATAAAAGGCTGGTTGAATTCTTCTTGAAATAGAAAGAAGGAAATATATAAATATAAATAGATATTGTATTATATTACAGTGAAGGATTTATTCGGTTGCATACAAAGATTCTCACAGAATTCGCGCTAAATACAATGTCTCCCACTGATGCGAATTTAATGAGTTCATGCAACATAGGATTTTTTTTAAAAAAAATCCGCAAATACAACAAGCTTCTTTAAATTCGAATTCAGATCTCTTTATTGGTTTAAAAAACAATCACAGGATTGTTACCATAAACAAACAACATACATATAATAACAATTTAACAACGAAATAATAATTCAATAGGTATATATCATCAAAGCAATCATGAGCAAACAGATATCAACAATCAGAGTCTCCTATATGAGAGCTTTTGATTTTGAAATGGGGGTTTAGATTGTGGTCGCTCTATGGAAGTGGTCGCTAAATAGGTGGTTGCTCGATCAATATCGACTGTAGTAGTCAAACAGCGTGCAAATAGTGACTATCTGAGAAATGTGAAATGTTTTGACATTGTTTAATTTCTGTAGATATTGCGGGCTAACTTAGGCCAATCGTTGTTCTTTATTTGCATATTTTCCAGATATAAAAAGGACTGAGCATAAATATTCCTATTTTGGCAGGAGGTTCAGACAAAGATCAGCCTGAACATAGTGTACACATCCTGCTTGTCTCTTTTGAGCCAGTATTGGTCACAAATAAATTTTCAAATAATAAATAAATAAGATATTAAGTCACAATTAGTGCATCAAGTGCACTCAACCTTTGAATTTTATGCAATTCTTACGATAATTTCATTCAGCATGACAAGGGCTAAAAAATAAGTCTACTTTTTCATAGCAATCGTGTCTTTGTGAAACTCGTACGACCCCCCCCCCCTTCCTTCCCCTAGATATAGATTGGCCCAAACTGGTAGAAGTCGAGTACGATAATTAAATATGCTTTAAGTAAATTATATATCTTTTTTACGTAAAAAATATGATTATATTTCAGGACGCCGATTCCTATAGACATTTGAGTGACTGTATAAACCTCGGACGATGTTCACCAAAATGTCGTGAGTAAAATATATTACTATAAGTTGTATTGTACCTATGTAACATAGTGTATTTGCTTCCTGCGGTAGAGGAAAATTTGTGGATTCCATGAGTCCGAAAGTCGAGTGAATCCTGAATTTCAAAACAATAGTTCTTAAAGAAGAAAACACAAGGGACCGAATAAAATTGGTTTTCTTTGAATTATCATATGTGTATATTTTCTTTTACCATAATTCTTTTAACCCATTCACTCACGAGAAAATTTCAGACTGGTCCCAATTAAAGCAAGATGCAGACGACATTGTCAGATTGCTGCAATTCTAAAATTCTTTGTCTTTTGGGGGTAGAAAACATTGTTTTCCAAAGATTTTTTCTTGGGGGGGGGGGGGCGTAAAAAGGAGGGATTGAGCTGACCACGCCCACTGAGCTGCAACAGGAAGTTCAACTTCGATATAAAACGGCGTTATTTTGCAAAATCTATTGCAAGTAAAATACGGCAACGAGTACCATAGTCGCAATATACGCCGCCAAATAGCCAAGACTAAAAACTTTGCTTTGAGCCCCATCTTTATGTGATGCAGCCCGACTATCAACATTCTGTGAACATTTTATTCAAAATCGTCCATATATTTAGGGGGGTGTTAACAATGTATTTAATGTACCCTTTATCTGTGACGCAGCCTAAAATTGCCCAACAAAGCCCAACAATATACACAAGGTCAGGTGACTAGGAACTTTCTGTGAAAGATTTTATTGAAGGTCACCGTGAGTGTAGGAGGAGAAGTATTAGCAAAATTCTGTACGTACAGACGGACAGACGTTTGGACGGATGTTTGGACGCAGAATGTGATACCAATTGACATCCAACTTTGGCGGCGTATAAAATGGTTGGTTTGGTCCCAAACGTCGTAATTGCGTCTCTGATAAGCTGTTAATACGACATTTAATTTGTCCCCTCCCCCCCCCCCCCCAAAAAAAAATTCCTCACATTGATGTCGATCAATGTCGGAGTTCAAAGTTCATTTCCAATCTAAACAAATAATTGGTTCTTTGAACGATTCTTTGACAATCGCGATCGGTCAATTACGAACGAGACTTGTCTGTATATAGACTTCTTCGCCAGCTCACCCAATCATTTTTCTAATTGCGTCATATAACGCCATCACATCTACGAACCGTATCTAACACTGTCAAATGTGAATATGTCAGTCATTTAAGAGATGAAGAGAATATTTTTTGTTTTCGTGGAGGTATCAACCGAAAACCTAATCACACTGTATGAATACGCGAAGCGGAATCATACATAAGTGTGATTAGGTTTTTCGGTTCATGCCTCCATGTAAACAAAAAATATTCTCCTCATTTCTTACAATTAAATAGTCTCGGGAGAAGAAAAAAACTTTGCACTTTTGATACCTTTTTTGTATGGGACTATTTTGTGCGGAAGCATACAGAATTGCTGCGAGCTCGAAATTTTGTTCATGGAGATATGAATATTTTTTTCGACCAATCAAAACGCCCGATTTTGATAGACAAACTAAAGATTAAATTATCATGGATTTGACGCGGAAACACTTCAACCATTCATCAAATCTTGGGGATGGCGAGGTTTCGAAACTGAAGTTAAGTACTATTTTTCTAGTACGGATGACCATTTTTCAGAAAACACACACACACAAAAAAATAGAGAATCTTTAGATATAAGGTAGATCTACAGGATTGTTTTTTTCAGATAGCTCTACAACTACCTCAACAACATCTACTACCACAACTGTCCCTCCTACTACAACTTCATCGACAACTACTTCAACAACAACAACAACAACAATACCGCCTACAACAACAACTCTAGCACCTACTACTACTTCTACCGCCCCAGTATCTGGCGCTGTTGAGTCTCCTTGTAACGTAGACATTGATTGTACCGCTGAGTTCACCGACTGCAGAAACGGTGAAGTCTGTGAATGTATAGCTGGATATAGCTATGATCCAGGGAGCGGCGATTGTGTTACAGGTGAGATATGTTGCTGATGGAGTAAGTAACCAATGTGTAGCTGACTATATCAATGATCATGGGAGTGAGGATTGTATTACAAGTAAGTGTTGCTGTGGAAATGTATAGTTATAATTGCTTTGATCCAGGGAGTGGCGATTGTGTATCAAGTAAGATGTATTGATGTTGGAATGTTAAGTTAAAGTAGCTTTTATCCAAAGAGCGACGATTATGATACAGGTAATGTGTGTTGCTGTAGGAATGTAGAATTAAAACAGCTATGTTTAGGGAGCGGAAATTGTGTAAGAGGTAAGATTTGTCAATGAATGAATGAATGACCAATATAAAGCTTGGTATAGATATGATCCGGGGGCGACTATGTTGCAGATAAATATTTTGCTTGAGGTTGTATGGCAGGATATAGCGATGGTCCAGGAATGTGATTATGTTTCAGATAAAATGTGCTGATTTGGGAATGTATAGCTTGAGATAGCTATGATCCATCAAGGGGTGATTGTGTTTCAGGTAAAATGTGCTGATTTGGGTATGTATAGCTGGAGATAGCTGTGATCCATGGAGGGGTGATCAGGTTACAGAAAGGTTTTTTTTTTTTCTTTTAAGTTTAAATGAGTTACCAATATATAGCTGGATGTAGCTATGATCCAGAAAGTAATGATTGTAGCACAAGTAAGATATGTAGCTATGCGAATGAATAACCAACGTAGAATTGAGTGTAGCTTTGATCCATGGAGTCGCGATTTCGTTCAAAATGAGATGTGTTGCTGTTTGGATGAATATTCAATCTTAAACTTGATATAGCTTTGACCCAGAGAGCGGCCGTTGTGTTACAGGAAAGATGTGATGCTCTGGGTATGAATTACCAATGTTGAGCTAGATATGGTCATGATCTAGGAAGCGGTGTTACGGTAAGATGCCTTACTGTTGGAATGTACAGTAAAAATAGCTTTGATCCAGTGCGCGGCGATAGTGTTAGAGGTAAGATGTTTTGATGTGGGAATGAACGATCAATATATAGCTGGGTATAGATATGGTCCAGGGAGAGGCGATTATGTTTCAGGTAAAATGGGATGCTTGGGATTGTATGGCAGGATATAGCGATGATCCAGGAACAGCGATTGTGTTAAAGGTAAAATATGTTGCTATGGATATGTATAGCTGAAAATAGCGATGATCCAGGAACGACGATTGTGTCAGAGGTAAAATATTTTTCTGTAGGAATGTATAGCTGGATACAGCTATGATCCGGGAAGCGGTAATTTTGTTACAGGTAAGATGAGTTGCTGTATGAATGAATTACCAACATATAGCTGGATAAAGCTATGGTCAGGGAGTGTTAATTGTTGTACGGGTAAGATGTGTAGCGGTGCGAATAGATAACCACCGAAGAACTGATTATATCTTCAATCCAAGGAGTCGCGATTGTGTTAAAAGTAAAATGTGTAGTTGCGTGAATGAGAAATCAAAGTTGAACAGGATATAACTATGATCCAGGTAGATTCGATTGTATTACCGGTAAGTTGTATTTTGCTGTATAAATGAATTCAAGCTGTAGTTACGACGTATAGGTTGCCAACCAAGCAGTCTGCTATTTTGTAACATATTACTGGCCACAAATCTGAAAACATAACTTCCTGTCTGATTCAATGGGCAGGTCCAACGGTGTAAGTGGTCGGGGCCAGCGATTAGTCATACAGCATTCGCGTATTCATACAGTGTGATTAGTTTTTTCGGTTCATACCTCCATGAAAACAAAAAATATTCCCTTCATCTCTTAAAAGTAAAATAGTGTACACTTTGTACTGATGAGAAGATAAGTAACCAAGGCGATGCTATGGTCGAGGTAATTGATAATGTGCCAGGGATTTGTTGAACTTCTGTAAAAATTGTTTCCCGTTTTTTTTTTTTGTTTTTTTTTTTAATTTAGACTGATCCAAATTGAAGGAGGTTGCAGACAACAATGAAAATTGGATGCAGTTTGAAATGAAACCATTTTATGTGGTAGAAAACATTTTGGAAAAAGAAGACATTGCTTATTACAAGCAATTTCTTCTTTTTCCAGAATGTTTCTCGAGTATAAAATTAAAGCGACGTAAATTCCCGGGTTTGTACAGGACAGGGTTAATAAATACTAAATAGATCTAGTTAAGGTATCGAAGTAACCAGACCGATGGGTTATATGTAAGTGGTTTGTTTGAATGTTAATTAAAACCATACTTTCCCTCCGACAAACGAAACACGGTTCAGACAAATTATCGTGTATTTAGTCACACAAGAGCCTTCTTGATAACGATAAACAAAAGACTAGTATGAGGAAAAGTCTCTGGGAAGAGAATTTTGAGGATTTCTGGTCGATTTCAACTCGTGTTTGTTAACAATTTGAGATCGAGTAGAATATTACATCCGATTCTCAACCGGCAACGCTCGCTAATCCCGCTAATAGTTGTCGTTATCTTCCCATAGGTGGCATTTTTCAAATACTGACCTATCTAATTTGAGCTTTCTGGGTAGTGTCATTCGTGACAACTCGGCCGATTCCGTCGAACTATATTCAAAATGTCAGCGCCCATGAAACGCACGCTTCGTAGTTTTGATGTCTCTTCTTGGAGCACAGGTAAGACATGAGTGCTTTCGCAATTAACAATAATTATTTTTCTAATTAATTTTGGGCGACAGTCAAGTTTGACTTCGCCACTTTTATAGGTTTTATTGCAATTACCTACTTGCTACTTTTTGGCGATATAATATGGAGTAATGCGTACGACGTAGTAATATTTATCCCAATCTGGATAAGTGATACTAGACTGGTGAACCTGTCCCATCTGCGTAGACTGGTGAACCTGTCCCATCTGCGCTGCTCTCCGATATTGGTATCGCCAGATTAGGACAGGCTCGCCAGTCAAAAGTGATACGTGAATCCGGGTCCGTTCGCCCTAAATCACGTTCGCCCCAATTACTTTTCGCCCTAATTCCCGTTCGCCCCGGGTCCGTTCGCCCTAATTCCCGTTCGCCCCGGGGCCGTTCGCACTATTTTTTATTTATACTATAGATGCCCAGGAAATATTCTGATAAACATTTATTTTTCTTTTAAGAGATGTTTAGGTTTTGTAATTGAGTTAATTTCTTTAACTTATACTCATATCTAGACTAAATTTCAGACTGATCTAAATTTGTAGTGAGCGAAAATTGATTCAAGTACATAATAAGGTTAAAGAGAACCACGTTTGCTACCAGTAGGGAGTACTTTATAATGTATAGTGGTATTCCCAGTTGGGATTTCTTCTGAAAGGGGGTGGGTAGTCGTTCAATGAACTAAAGGAATTTGAAAAAATAAGAAAAAATACAAATACTCTGATTGCAAAAGATTGCAATTTTTGGATATATCTTGTTAATTCCTCGTTTATGGGCAAAACATCGAATTTACAGCTAAATCTTAATTGTAGTTACAAGCTTCTGTTTCACAAGATATTATCATGTTAATTTATCGTTGTTGGGCAAAACAACAACTTTCAATAACACCGGGAATATGCAATTTCGAACAACGTTACAAAATAACATTAAGTGAATTGACAGATATACATTAAAAATTATACTCATTTTAACTCATTTTAAAAAGGGGGCGAACACAGAAAAATAGGGCGAACGGACCCACTTTTGGGGCGAACGGACCCGGGGCAACCGGACCCGGGGCGAAAGTATATTTAGGGCGAACGGACCCATATTTCATATGACAAATATCCTTGATAGCAATATCACAGATAAGCCCTTTGTAGAGATAGTTTGTGTTATATGAACTGGATTTTACGTCGCTATATTTTGAAATCCACCCTGATTTACCTATTTTTGCTCAAATATTTGTATTACGGAACTCCCAAATTATTCCTTTATATATGTGACGCATCACGTTAGAATATTATTTTGAGGAACAGTCTTTCTTGTTTTATTTCCAGTGTGTCCCGGGGCATTTGGTGATACATTTTACAAGACTATACACTACTTTATATTCGGGTTCAACATGTTAAGTTACGTCTTTGTGGACCTGTCAACATGTCGACAGCACTGTCTCGATGACCCGTCATGTGCATCCTTCGAGTTCGAAACCGATGTTGGTAACTGCGGCCTGTCTGATGTGACAAAATCCGGCTATGAGGCTTATTGGATGTACGACACATTCCTGGCTTATGAATACTACCAGCGAAATTGTGCTTGACAAACTCTTTCATAAACCGCTGATTAATTATTTTGGGGAGTCAACGCCACCTTCCACAGTATTTTAGTTATACAAAAGCGGCTGGTGAAGCCATCTAATATTCCTGTTGTTAGTCATACTAGTAAAACAACAATATTCCATCCAACCTGCAATCTGTTCATCAGTTGGGTTTTTTTTTCCTCTCTTTCAATTTCCTATTATTTTGTTTCCACGACAATTAAGTGTTGTCGAACAATTGTAGAAATTGCCAAACATTATACAACTTGGTTCGTAACGGTATCCAACTCAATGCATTTCTTATTTTTTAAAAGAATATACACATGTAGTTGTATAAAAACCTAATTATTGTCGACAAAACACTATGGTATTGGCAGTCATTATCGCTTAGACTTAACACTGATTATGAATAAAAAAAATTAAATCACACTGATTCATGTAATATGAAACATCCTAAATGTATTTAGCGATAACATATAGCAGAGTTGTCACCTGACATCGTAACGTATACATACGTATTCTAAATGTATTACGTGAACGCAGTAATTTTCTTTTCTTTGGGCTTTGTACGGATGATTCAGGGAAAGGGATGGAGGAGAGAAGCAGACGATGATTAACTAATGATCAGATAAATCTATTGTAGTTATTATTTTTACTTGCTATCCATGGTTCTCACGCAAAAAAAACTTTCGCAGTCAAAATTTAAACTCGATTCTTCACGCCATTGGCGGCGAGTCGTGTTGTGTCGTATACGTGTCAGAATTATAAAGAAATTCCGAAGTAATAGCCTTTTTTAAGCTCACCTGAGCACATCGTGCTCAAGGTGAACTTTTGTGATAACTGGATGTCCGTCGTCTAACGTCTGACGTCCGTTGTGCGCTGTCAACAATTTCCTCGTTAGCACTCAAGGGGTGACAATTTGGCCCTATCTTCATGAAACCTGGTCAGAATGTTTGTCAGAACCCTATCGAAAATGGGTACGTTCCGATGGAAAACATAGGAAAATGGGCCTTAATGACAATATCCTTGTAACTTGTAAGCACCCATTGGGCCGAATTTCGGCTCAATCTACATGAAACTTGGTGAGATTGTTTTTTTAATGGGAATGTTCCTTTAGAAAACACGGGAAAGGGGGCCTTAATGACAATTTTCCTGTTAGCAGCCATGGGACTATAATTTTAGCTCTATCATCATAAAACTTGGTCAGAATGATTGTCTTTCACAAGTATGAGCTCTATCGTTCTAACATTCCATTTGAAAACATGGGAAAATGGGCTTTAAATGACAATTTCCTTATTGGCACTCAATGGGCCTCAATTTGAACCTATCTTCATGAAACCTGGTCAGAATCTTTGTCTTGTCACAAGGATGAACCCTATTGAAAATGGGTACGTTCCTTTAGAAAACACGGGAAAGGGGGCCTTAATGACAATTTTCCTGTTAGCAGCCATGGGACTATGATTTTAGGCCAATCTTCATAAAACTTGGTCAGAATGATTTTCTTGTCACAAGGATGAGCTCTATAGAAAAAAGAAATATTCCATTTGAAAACACGGGAAAATGGGCTTTAATGACAATTTCCTTATTGGCACTCCTAGGGCCACAATTTTGGCCCAATTTTCACGAAACATGGTCAGAAAGTTTTCTGTTCACAAGATTTAACCCTATTGAAAACGAGAAGGTTCTTTTGGAAAAGACGGGAAACGGGAGCTTAATAACAATGGCTTGTTAGCCCACAATTGTGGTGCATTTTTTTAAACTTAGTCGAAATGCTTTGTGCGTCAGAAGGATGAATCCTATTGGAAACTGGGGGGTTCCGTTTGAAATATGGGAAAAGGAATCTTAATGACAATTTCCTAGTAAGCACTCTAGTGGCCACAATTATGACCGAATCTTCATTTAACTTGGTCAGAATATTTGTTTGAGCACAAGGGTGGACCCTAATGAAAATGGAAACGTTCCTTTTGAAAATACGGGAAAAGGGGCTTTAGTGAGAATTTCCATGTAAACACTCTAGGGGCCACAAATTTAGTTTAGTCTTCGTGAAACTTGGTCAGAATGCTTGGTAGGTCACAAGTATTCGTTCTATCGTAAATAGGAATGTTCCGTTTGAAAACATGGGCATAGATGTATTTAAGGCATTTTGTAAGCACTTTAGCCGCCACAATTTTTGCCCAATCTTCTTTAAACGTTGTTTCCATATATGCCATAGAGCAATTGAAGAAAGTCTTTAAAACTTGGAACTCACATATTCAGGTGAGCGATATAGGACCATAATGGTCCTTTTGCTTTATAAAAACCATACACAGAATTTGTTTTATTAGACAGGGACTATTAAAGGATACATTCGGCTTTCAAGCGTTAAAATTGACTAAAAGAAACAGTATCTAAACAATACTCGGATAATTTAAGATTTACATGTACTGTATACGATTTCCATATTTTCACCTCAGATTTTCTCCAGAGAACTCAAAGCTAAAATGAATGGCCAATTCCGTATTATTACGAAAACTGGTGGTATTGCAGTCATGTAATTCGCTGGATCCGATCTACTTTCCATGTGGCAGAATATCATATATATTGCGTTAGATATTTTTACATTTTTACATTAAACTCTGCATGTGTTGAAA